>SSNR01000060.1:1318858-1397501 GCA_006937965.1 Callopanchax toddi | reverse complement strand
CACACACACACACACACACACACACACACACACACACACACACACAGGTGTGTGATTTTAATCCGTCAAATGACGAATAAAGATCAGCTAGCATCGCAAAAACCAGGTGGACCCGCTACGTCGGTACCAACGGTACCTCATAAATCCTGGAACCTTAACATTTGTTTTAGTACCGACTTACTGGGTTTTTTTTGACAACACTACTACTGGATACAAAAAACCCCAAAACAATATTTACCTGTTTGCTGCAACTGCATAACATCCACACAGCTGCGGGCAGAGTGAAATCAGCTGGAGGCAGCCGCTATGCAAATTTGAAAAACCCTGCTGACCAATGGGGGCCCCCAGACACACGGGACCCCTAGGCTTCAGCCATACCCAGCCTGTGCATTAATCCGGGTCTGCTCATACACACATATGAAAGAATATATATATACACACATAAGAGCTTTTTTCATATGTGTGTATGAGAGGTTTTCACATGTGTGTATGAGAGGTTTTCACTAGTGTGTATGAGAGGTTTTCACTAGTGTGTATAAGAGGTTTTCACTAGTGTGTATGAGAGGTTTTGTTTTCATATGTGTGTATGAGAGGTTTTCACTAGTGTGTATAAGAGGTTTTCACTAGTGTGTATGAGAGGTTTTGTTTTCATATGTGTGTATGAGAGGTTTTCACTAGTGTGTATGAGAGGTTTTCACTAGTGTGTATAAGAGGTTTTCACTAGTGTGTATGAGAGGTTTTGTTTTCATATGTGTGTATGAGAGGTTTTCACTAGTGTGTATAAGAGGTTTTCACTAGTGTGTATGAGAGGTTTTGTTTTCACATGTGTGTATGAGAGGTAACTTGGAATAATGTCCCTGGTGGCCCCTCATAGTAAGATGCTAAATTTTGTTCATTAGTTCATATAGTGTACAGCTTTTTTCCTTGACCTAATTTAACACGTAAATGTCAGATTTGTGGAATCATTAAAACATGAGAACAAACTTTAAAAGAGCCACAACACTCCAGCAGAACTCCAGTTTAAGAAAGTGCTCTTTAATTAATTCAATATCCAGCATGGGAAATTTTCATGCTACAATAACAACAAGATACCAGACTAGTAACAATAAGAAATAAACTATAATAATGCACATTTATGTGTGTTGCACACAGAAAGACATGGAAATAGTTGAAGTGGTTTGTTTTTAAAGCCTTACTGCTCCTCTAGCGTTCTGTCCTGCACGGTGCATCCATCCGACTGTCGCTAAAGGAGCTGTCTTAAACTCTACAGTGTCACAAAGTCAAAATGTGTCTTAATTTGTTCTGTTTCACCTCATTTCATTTAAAAAAATTTCCAGCAACCTCTCCCAGAGTTGGTGGCTAAAAACACATCACAGTCATTGCGGTTTTCCCTTCTGAAGTGGTGTTTGTTTTCTGCTGTGTGCAAACTTGGCTCCTGTGGCCCAGTGGTTGATCTAATTATCTGTTATGTGTTTAACTGATACAGTTAGTCCAAATGGGTCCCATCTAAACAGCATGGGAGGAGTCTGCTGAGATGAGTTCAGTGTTAGAAAACAATTAGGAGAGGCAGAGTGGGTGAAAGTGGGAGAAAACTGCTTTTAATGTCAACTCTTTTATCATGGATGCCAGCAGTTTTGTAAGAAAGGATCATGGCTTGAGAAGAAAAAGGAAATATGAACACGTTATTTCCTAAAAGTTCTGTAATCTAAGAGCAAACAAGCATTTAGGTAATAAATATATCTTTGAGCCTCTTGGTATGACCTCACATTTTGAAACGCTTTGCTTTTGCATTCTTGTGATTTTTTTCTTTCCTTTATTTAGTTTCTGTTAACTCAACTTTAGTACTATGTACACTCCTTCAAAACACAAGCAAAGAAGTCCAGTCGTCATAAAAATTTACAAAGAAAAGACTCTTTGGGCTCTTCGGTAATGAGGATGTTGTCTCAATGCGTTGTGGTTAGGATGGAGCTGAGTCAAAAGGCAAAGCTCTCAGTTTACTGGTTTGTCTATTCCATCCTCCACCTGTGGTCATTATTAGGCCTGAAAGAACGAGATCCCGGATAAAAGTGGTCAAACTCTGTAGAGTGGCTGAGCTCACCCTTAGAGATCGGGTGAGAAGCTCCATCATCCAGGGGGAGTTTAGAGTAGAGCCAGAGCGCCATATTGACATAAGTCAGCTAAGGTGGTTTGGGCATCTGCCTCCTGGTCGCCTCCCTCTGGAGGCACACCCCACTGGAAGGAGACCACCAGGAAGACATTTTCTGAGCTAAGCTGAGGAGAAGAATGTCTGGGCTTCACTCCTGGACCTGTTCCCTCCCTGACCCAACCTTGTATGACCAGAAGAAGTTTGATGGATGGACAGAAGTTTAAATAAATATCACCACAAAAAATTGTCACGGTATAAAAGATCAGGGGTTAGAAATCAGCCAAACTAAGTTGTGATTAATTGGAGACAAAAAAAATAAATCTGACATTCCCAGTGCATTAAACAGCATTTAAAATGAAGATAAATTGTGAACAAATCTGGACACTTTGTGATTAAACTGTGACGAGAAAACAGACCGAACTACGTGGATTGTCATGCAAATGTTTATTAAGGGTTTTGACACATGCTCAGGGAAACAGAAAATCTGCATCCATTAAACTCTTGACAGATATCTTACCTGTTATTAAAGTTAAAGTTATAAATATCCAGATAAAGCACTGATATTCTGCCAGTTTTCCTTCCATAAAGCACATTTTCTTTTCTCCATTTAATCCTCATGGTAACCTTTAGATTATGCTCCTCCTGGGTAAAGTCCAAAGCTTTGGTTGTCTTTATTCTCTAGATTCTTTGCCTATAAAAGATGTAAAGTTTTATTAAACAGATTTCTGTTACAGCATTTAAAATATGAACATCACTAGGGTTTCTGTCAGGGAGCCGCATTCACAGCTAATTTATCAAAGTTTGGCTTCTGAGTGGATTCAGGAGCCCTGAGCAGCAGCAGTTAAGTGGTCTACTGATGGGTAATTCATCATCATGGCTCCGAGACTTTAGATGATCCTTTTAGAAGATAAATGTAGATCATTATCAAAAATCTGAAACTCCTTCTTTGGTCTATGTGAAAGACATCTACAGTTTCCTTTAACTGCTTTTATTTGAGTGTTTCTAATGGTTTTACAGATAGGCAGATAAAGCTCCTTCTTGATTCTTACTGTTTGTCTTTGTAGGATTCAAGTGTCCTGTCTGCTCTAAGTCTGTGGCGTCCAACGAGATGGAGGTTCACTTCATCATGTGTCTAAGCAAGCCTCGGCTCTCCTACAACGGTAAGAACAACCTGGAGCTGAGAGGGAACCGCCAGCCTCCCTCTCTCTAGTCCCATGAAAGGTTTTTTAAAACTCGTCTCACTTTCTGAACCATCCAAATCACCTGCTGCTCGGTCTGTCGCTGCGCAGATGAATATTCATGACGAGGTGGGTACAGGTCTGTTGTTGAGCCAGTACTTTCACAACATCATAAATATGAATGAGAGGAAATGAAGAAAATAACAATTCATTACGAATTCATGGAGCGACTGTACACGAGCCAACATTTTCAATTATCTGGTCCTTGGAACACAAACATCAACGAGGCTGCAAAGCTCCTTCATCCCAATTAACCCCGATCTAAAACATGAGACGACGTGAGTTTCACTCCGTGCATCTGGGTGCATTTGACCCCAATACGTCTGTTTGTCGTTCACCAGTTGGTAAGAAGTCTAAAAAAGAGAAATATCACCACCCAGTGCTGCTAAATAAGCTGTTGGTCTGGAAGAAATGATGATAGTAACAGTATTTTAGAAGAAATAGTTTAAAACCACAGTTTAGTTTTAATTTTCCATTTGTGGCTTCTAAGGTTCTGCTAGTGTTACAGTGGTTAAGGTGACTGGTTAATAATTTAATTCAGTCAGATTTCTGGTTTCCACCAGTCGGAGTCTGAAATGGTTCAAAATAAAATAAAGATTGACTCACAGCTGGACTGGACTTTCTAAAAATATTAAACTGGATAAACTGGTTTACATGTGTGTGTGTGTGTGTGTGTGTGTGTGTAGAGGAGAGAGAGAGAAAACAAACATAAAGAAGTGATTTAAAGGAAGAAAAGGACAAACAAGTTAACGATAAGAGTAAACAGCTCACTTCTGCTCATCACTAAACAAAAGCTTTATGATTATAGTTTATAAATGACATTACAGCACCTACACTACAATGCAGATTATACATGAATGGTTTATTTAACTCGCTCAGAGTCATTACAGAGATCTGAGTTTTATTTGTATGATTCTCAGTCATGTTGAAGGTTGAGGCTCAGTTTAACAGTGGAGCTGCTGCATGTTGTGATGTTAGCTCACTGTCTCCACGCCACCCGGCCCGGTTCTCCCTCTTACCCACTCACCAGCTGACGGATCCAGTTTTGGGACTGATAATCTGCTATAGTTGATTTATTTATTTTGAGATTGAAGTAGATTCCAAAAATGGTTAAAATGCAAAAACATCATATAGGACTATAACTATAAAGCCATTTCCTCCTTATATGGATTTTAAGTTTGAAGTATAAAAAGAAATCCTAAGGAAATTAGAATGATCCGTCTATTTTTTATGCTGCCTTACTATCTTGCTGGTCATAATTATGTTAATGATTTGACATGTTCGTTCATCATCCACTGCAGCTTTTTGACTGACACTTTGATTCCAGGTCACCTTTTAGCAGTGGTTTCCAACTCAGTCCAACCTAAATTATTACACCTCATAATACCATCAATACAACACCACGGCTCCAGAATCCATACAGAATCACACACATTACATAACCCTTAGTATAGGCTGGTCAACGCACATTTTGGGGCAGGTCAGAACCGAACTGAACCGGTCTAGATCTGTTACGCCGCAGGATCACCCAGACTGTGACCACTGTGCTGCTGTACAGCTCATAGGATTCAGCTCAGTGACATACTACAGGTGATTGATTACTAAGGAAATAAATTGACAAAAACACAATAAAAACACAAATAAAATACTTTCACGGATCTCCTCCACATCATAGCTCCAAACACCAAATCCATCAGTAGCAAGCAACAGACATTTCCAGCTGTATAATTCCAGCATCTCTGAAGCAGATATCCAAAAATTCATAGTTCCTTTTCTGAAATTGATGGACAAACAGTTTTTCCCAGCTGGGACAGGATCCGTTCCCTTCAGCCATCGTGGGTTAAAAAAACACACTAGTGATAACTGTCCGTAGCTAACGAATCTCCAAGTTTAGTTCAGATATCACCGCTTTTGGACCAAAACGAGTCTTTATCCAATCACAAGATGCATTCATGTCAACACAACAATGGGTGAGGTATGCTAGCTGGCCTCAGCCGTGCAGACTCGAGAGCTGATTGGCTATCGCAACTGATCGTCTTTGTTAGCTGAAAGCTGACAGTGGCCTGCTCTGATGATTCTGAAGGCCCAGAGAGAAGCACTTGGGCGTAGACTAGAGCCTATAGTGGCAGACTTCAATCTGCCTAACAACACAAGCCAGCTGAAATCTGATTGGACAACACCCTACCCTGGTATTTTAACACTGAGAGCGGTGCAACCGAGAACATTTTTATTTAAAAATACTAACCAAAAAAATTATTTTCTTTTCTGAGTAAGTTTATGCCAGCAGAGAAAGCCTTGAAGCAACACCACTGCCTTTTAGTCACCTCTAACTGACTCATGTGTTTCTGATCATAACGATAACTAAATCATACGAGGAGGCTTGGAGGGCAGGGGCATAACTTTACAACTCCACACATACTAGTCAGTGTGGTCCACAAGGCCAGTGCAGTAAAATAAAATGTAGGTTTGAAGCCTGCGGCCAAATGCAAGCTGAAGATTGAGTGACAGAGACAGAGAGAGGAAAGTGAAACTGTCTTAAGGAAGATGGGATCCTGGGTGATGGAGTGCCCTGATGGCTGATAACGGACAAGAGGAGAGAGGGCAAAAGGAGAAACACTCCCATAATTTCTCTCATTTTTCCCTGCTGCTCCTTTCTGTCCTGTCACTCTTTATTTCCAGCACATAACAGCCTTTGATTCTCCTTCTGCCCATCGCTCTTCTGTTTCTGCCGTCTGATCTCTTCTTAATTCCTTTATTCCTCTCTGACTCCATTCTTCTCTTTCCTCTTTGGGTTTTTGAATCCACAAAACAGGCCGAGCTTGTGTATTTTTCCAGCATCCTTGCATCAGGCCTACTTCGATATCTCAAACACACTTTATTAAAGTCTGAGAATGTTACTTAGGAGTTTTGTCAAGGTCAAGGTCAAAAAGTTACGTAAATAAACCAGATAGCCCCACATCCATTTGCTGCGTTGCTCTAAACTTTGTTTCCAGTCAGCTCTGATAAGATTGTGACTGGGTGAAGAATCCAGAAACTGGAGGTGCTCAGCCATGATGTTGCAGCTTGTTTTGTTAACGCCATATTTATCTTGTCAAATCAGTATCCTAGCAAGGTGAATGTGCTTTCTTTTATTTGACTTTCAGGAAAAAAAACTCATAAAAACAATTAACATCACATGTCATTCATACCAAAGTTTTAGATCAACATATGGAGTTGTAGCCATTATGGTCAAATCTAAAAAAAATAATAATTAAAAATCCAAAAAAGCTATATTATTCACAATTTCACTTAAAGGAAGATCCTGAACTATCTGTCAGCAATCAGCCATTTTTGTGTTTGCAAAGGCTGATTAGCTGTGACGGCCATCTTGAATTGTTGTAGATCATATGATTACTTTCAAAACGTATGGGATAAGGTTTGTGCCAAAAGGATCAACCAAAAAGTACAGTCACACACAAAATATATAAAAATAGAGCAACTAAAATGAACAATTCAGAAGCAAAAGTGTGAAATTCAAAAGCAGAATTAAAAAATACTCTAAAAACAAATAAACTATTTCATAAGTAAATATTTATTTTTCTAAACCAAAGACTTATTTTTACTTTTTTTTTTCTAACCCCGTGTCCTGTCCGGCTGTGGAGCAAACAGAATAATGTCTGAGTGCCAAAAACAAGCCCAACAGTGTTGCTGTTTCAGGTGAGAGGTTACAGCCACTGCTATAAAACTCCTCCTGATTTTTGTTTAAATATAACCCCCAAAATCTTTATTAGAATATTTTTATGGTTGATTGGACACGGAGCCTGAAAGTGAAGGGAAGGGTACAGAAAGAGGGATGGGGGAGAAAGTAAACAGAAAAAGAGGAGAACAAGAGACGTGAAGAGTCCACTTCTAGACCTGTAAATAAAGCACAAACAAACAAGCAAACAAAACAGGAAGAAAAGATACAACAGCAACAAACAGCATATGAATACACAACAGTTGTGATATTCTTCAAATGTATACGTATACACCAGTTCAAGAGAGTTCAGTGTCAACCACAGCCCCAGTTAATGTGTCTGAAAACACCTGAGTCCGTCTTTATGTGAGCACCTTGTGATCACCTGTGTGTATATATGCGCGCTTGTTTATGCAAGGTTTCTCTATTGAAACATTCAATAATAAGTTCGAGGAGCCACAGACCCGCCCCCAAGGCCCATGGAGGACGCGGAGGAGGTCCAGGCCCCAGACATCCAGAGGCCACCCAGGGCACGGACACCCCAGGGAGATCGCCGTCAGGGCAGTCGCTAAACTCTCCCCCAGAGGGCGCAGAGGCTCACCCCACGTGGGCCCCCCAGCAGTCGCCGCGCTAGAGCCCCTGGGGGGTCGCGGCTAGGAGCTCACAGGCACCGCCTGCAGCCGGCCATCCAGGGTAGATCCAGCCGGAACTAGAGACCCGAGACCCAGGAGCGAACCAGCCCCAGCAGAGGCCCGACCACCCCCGGGGGCCCAGATCCCACCAGGCAGCCACAGGAAGGAGAGCAGGCAGATGCCCCCAGCACCCAGACCCAGACCCCGAGACACCCCAGCACGCCACTGGAGAAAGGCACCACCAATGCCGAGGCGCCGCCAGGGAGGATAGTCTCTGCCGAGGAGGGCCTAGTATGTCACAGAGAGAGGGGGGGGACGAAACCTGACAGAAAAACAGTCACACACAGACACAATCACGCTCCCTCCCTCATGCGTGCACACACACATTCCTGCAAACACACCAAGACACACAATAGACGCTGTACACCCACTCTCGCTCCCCATGCACTTTCTATGTTCAGGACCAGGGACCAGCGCCCTAAGGGTGAAGCTGGCCCTGAAATCCAGAAGATGGTCCCTCCCTTACTGAAGTGGGGATAAGCAGACCACCCCGCCGCAGCCGAGCAGCCCCCCACCGCAGACCCCGACCAGACGGCCCGCTCCACTCCAGGCTCCAGGCAGCAAGCAAAGAACAGGGGTGTGTGAAGACCCCAAGTCTCCCCCCACCTGCTCCAATGTGGTGTTGATGCGTGTTGTAGTAAGATGCTTTTAAAAAGAGTGGGGGGCGGCCCGCCATCCCCCGCCCTGGATCCTAAGTGTCTAAATGCGTGGAGGTGGGTAATGACACCGGAGGAGAGGTTAGCCGGCTAAACCTCCCTCCCCCCGGGTATTACTGGGTGTAATTTCTCCAAAGACCCTAGATGCATAATGTAAGAATGTCTGTGGTGGAAGTGTCTTATTTTTACTTTTTAACAATTCATATTTTAATTCTTTGACACACCTTTTTGGTTCTCACTTTACTCTGCTTCATTCAGACCATTTAAGCTTTTATTCTGAAGGGTGTTTTGGTTCTGCTGCACCTAGGTTTTTTTTTAGCCTGGCACGATTCACTGAAACGACTCATTCATAGGGGCGGGATCACCGGTTGTCAAGCACACCGTCTTCACATGTTATTGGATAGCGCTAGGACCAATCAGAGCTGTTTAGCAACAACCGGAACCAGCTGGTAGATTAAACTTTTACCGTATCCTGTCTGCAAAGCGGCCAATAAATCCTCTTTCAAAATAAAAGACCTAAGTGCCTCTATCTGTTATCGCCCAAAGTTGATGACAAAGCCATTTCAAACGAACGCGGTTCCTGAGCTGCCGCCATGTTTAAATTCAGAGTCGGAGCTCTGCCGTCATTGGCTAATCCCGCCCACCAAACCATTAGAGCGTTGTGATTGGCCCGGTACGAGGCTGACTGGACCAATCAGTGGGCTGCAGAGGTCCCGATGGAGCGTGTCTAGACTGAAGTCTGCAGAGCAGAACTGACGGCCTAGTTTACTAGGCTATGGGTTTTCTGCTGTGGGGCTTTTCAGTGCTTTGATCTCATTGGTTATGAGGGTTTGGAGTAGCTCCATATAACAAACAGCTAGAGCCACCTACTCCAAGCTCTCATAACCAGTTAGACTGAAGCACTGGAAAGCCCCTCCCACTGAAACTTTCTTTCAAAAGCAACAACCTAGAGCAGAAGCAAAACCTCAGCCCAGCAGAAGCAAAGACCTGTTGGCAGAACTGAAACATGCCCTTCAGAATAAAAGCCTAAATGGTCTGAATGAAGCAGAATTAGGTGAGAACCAAAAAGGTGGGTCAAAGAAATAAAATATGAGTTGTTAAGAAGTAAAAAAGGTATTTTTGGTTTAGAAAAATAAATATTTCTATATGAATTAGTTTATTTTGTATTTAGAGGGTTTATTTTGGTTTTGAATTTTATACTTTTGCTTTTGAATTGTTCTTTTTGGTTGCTTTATTTGGATATATTCAGTGTGTGACTGTACTTTTTGGGTGGATTCTTTTGACACAAATCTCATCCCATAAAAAAGTTTTATTGAAATCTGTTCAGTAGCTATTTTGCTAACAGACAAAAACAGGGTTGACTTCTTCTCTGCAGCCTAAACCAAAAAAGGATAATCTGATAGCCCCCAATAACCCACATGGATGGAAACTTTACATTTTCATTGTATTTCAATAAGTTCCATTTCATGGGTTATTGTCAAAATACTAAACAAAGACCCTGCACAATGTATAGTACTTTGATTATGTGATAAAGGCGACTGCATGTTACTACAGCACCAGATTTCAGCTTTATAAAACTTATGAGTTTTTTCTGTTTTGAGTTTTGTAATTTCAGTTGGCTCTGACGGCCATCTTGAATTGAATTCATTCCAAAAATAAATCAGTTGTAGACAGACATCTAATGGTTACTTTCTGAGATTTTTATTAAAATTAGTGATTTGTGAGATTTTTTAAGACAAAAAAGCCCACCATACCCAAATTTACAGGCAAAACCCATATTTATAATGAGCCTGTTGCCATTGAAGACCTGCCTCGATGATCACATTTATCATGTAAACTCAACACTTTTAGTGATATCTAATTTATGTTGCCATAATGTGGATAAAAGTATCAACTGCTCAGAAGTGTTGGATGAAGGAAAAGGCAAAAGTAAGGATGATCAAAGGCTGCTGGCTGCTAAAGCTGCAGCGTCACCCGAGGCGATTCTGACAAATCTAAACTTTGAACTGATCAGTGTCTGGGAGAGCGAGCAGCAATTGTTTCCAGTAGCCACCTCATTAAAAGAAGTATAACAAAAGACAGGTCACCTTTGCAGAGTCCTGGAACCACAGTGCACTGGTTCTATCACTCAGGCTGCTGAGTGTTTAAAAGTTCCAAACTCACAGGAGGAGCGAGGCGAGTGTGCAGCCAGGGAGCCGTCGACAGCCTGCTGATGCCTTTTAATGTGAATTGGATGGAATATAAATAAACCTGGAACTAAATGAGAAGGAATGAAGCACATTAAGGTAAATTCCCTCCAGAAAAACTAAATGTTAATGTTATATTCCTCCTCCTCCGTCATGTGCATTTGCTGCATGTAGCAGGTGGGTTGTAGGTAGAGTGCACGTGAGGCGATCACGGGATCCTATCTGGGCTTCGACTTTCAATGGTGATATTTTAATGCCTCCTGCTAAATTTAGCAGGGTGGGGGTGGGGTCAAAGACATTGAAGTCAGGAGGCTGGTGTGGAGAGAAACCAGACAGAAAATGTAAAAATGAAGGTCTGCAGTTTTCCTCCATCAGCTCAGGACACCGGAGGGCAAAGAAACAGACAAGAAAGCTGGAATTTAGTGCTGCAATCCAAAGAGCGACTCCTGTAAGTCATTATTGATGTGAAGGTGCTGATGCCAAACGTCTGCTGGCAAACCAGCAAGAAGGCTGAAAGTCAGGAGGGAGGCGAGCAGGTGAGGAGGAAACTAATGATGTAGAGACCCAGAAAAGGAGCACTCAGATCCCATTTCATCAGAGTTTGATTAATTAATGCTGACCACTCATCAGGAAAGGGATGCAGTTTGTTTAATTAAGAACATTTTTATATGTTGTCGTTATAAAAAATAGAAGTTCTGATGTTTGTTGGTTTTGTGCATGGATTGTCTTTTCTCTTTTTTATTTCCTGTTTTGATGTATTATATTTTAAAATATATATCCTAAACAGCTTTGCTTGTGTTATGTTAACACAGAAGTTTTTAGTATAGGTATTCTGCTCTTTTTAAAAGTCAAGTTTAAAATCTACATACATTATTTCTGCTTTTTAAAATGCATTTAATGACATTTTTGTTATTAAAAATGACAAATTGTGTGCAGCATCCTCCTCTTTCCCCATCAGCAGTTAAAGCCCCAAATGTTCAAATAGAAAAAACACAGACAGCTACAGCCTAAATTTCACATTTGCACAGCGCCACCTATCGCTCTTTTTAAATTTATAATTTTCTTATATCAGATTTTTTGCAAAAAGTGCTTTAGCGCCTGTTGGTAAATACTGAAGCAGAAAACTCAGCTTACAGACTGTAAATACAACACAATACCTCACAGATTACCTAAACTATAATGTTCATTCCACACAATACCGTGTCCAATATCACTCACTGTTTATAAAAGGTCATAAAAGGGTGAAGCATCATGGGATATTAGGCGAAACAGCAGAAAGCCTGTCTGTGTTGGTTCTGGATTTTGAGAGACAGCGATCATATCCTCGCTTCGAGACGAGCGAGGAAGGCTTCTCCATGGAAAAGTGCTAAGATGTATGACAGGAAGTCAAATTTGCACATTTTAATAATTGCACTGAAACATAAAACACAACAACAAAAATATAACGCTGCTTCACGTCCTTACACCTTTGCAGCAGCATCAGTGTGGTGAAACCTGGCTGCAGCAGGACCGATATCCATATTAGTTTCATCTTTTTTTAACACATTTAACGAAATCAAGCAATCCTCTATACATGATGATAAAATCTCAGAGCATTTGTTGACTTTAAATTCAGCAAACGTTTCTCTCACTGTCACAGAGGCAGCATGGTGTCACTGCTGGCAGCTGATTTATCTGGATGCTCTCGGGGTTGAGTTGAACAGCAGATGGAGGAGGAGGAGTGGAGCTGATGTGTGGGTATCAGACAGGCCATGTAAAGGCTTGTCATTTAACTCCTGGCTCTCAGTTACAGAGATTCTGAATGGAATTACACTTTATTAATTACCAAAAGAGTGCTATATATTTTTTTGCAATATAACATCCATCCATCTATCCATCCATCTTCTGAAGCCGCCTATTCCTCCACAGGGGGTCGCGGGGGAGCTGGTGCCTATCTCCAGCGGTCGGGGGGCGAGAGGCGGGGGACACCCTGGACAGGTCGCCAGTCCATCGCAGGGCCACACAGAGACGAACGAGACAAACAACCACACACCCACTCACACCTAAGGACAATTTACCAGCCCAATTAGCCTGACAGTCATGTCTTTGGACTGTGGGAGGAAACCGGAGTACCCGGAGGAAACCCACGCACGCACGGGGAGAACATGCAAACTCCACGCAGAGAGGCCGCAGAGCCGGGACGTGAACCCACGACCTCCTTGCTGCGAGGCAACAGTGCTAACCAACTGCGCCACCATGCAGCCTGCAATATAACAACTGAGGAAAATTATTGTAAATAATTACATAAAATTAAAATGCTGCTTTTGATTGACTTGAACAGAAAGGAAAAAAGAAGAGATTTAAAAAGTATGGGGAGAAATAAAGGTGTTAGCTATGATATTTAGGGCTGTGTTGTAGAATATCATCCACATTAAAATCTATTTAAATTGTAACATCGTGCCATGTAGTAATTAAAAGGCTATGCTGTCTCAACAAATTAACATTCCCTGGTGTGAACAATAAGTGACAGTGTTTTAGTTTTATCAATAGATCCCCTCTGCCATCCTGCACAGCAGATCAGAAAAAATAAAACATGAAAAATGGCCCATGTTCACCTGCAAGCTGCAGACTTAACTGCTATGAATAACTACCACACTGCTTTTTCCCCCTCAACCATTGAGATAGTTTAAAGATTCTCAATGCAAATCTTCAAATATCTGAAAATTTTTGAGAAATTCTTGCAACATTCACATAACTCCAACCATATGCTGTAAGACATTTGTGCAGTGTTCAGGCATGATGTATACTTACAATTCAATTCAATATTCAATGAAACTGCAGCTGATAATTTATGTATTTTTAAAAACACTCCTGCAAATTTCAGTGAATAACTAGATTTCAACAGTTGCTAATGCTAATGTTGGATGTAGAAAGCCAGAAAAAGCATGCAACGAAACACAAACGTGATGCATGAAAAAGAAAACAGGCAGATAATTGGAGATGATCTGTGACCGGCTTGGTTCCTAATTGACTCAGGATGGATTAGAATCTGGGCTTTGTGCTCCTGCTTCACCCAGCCGATGTCAGACGCTCGGGTCTGAAGCCAAACTAAAACAGCTGGAGAGGTGAAACGAGGTGTTTCTGAGCCTGGACTACCGACGGAGTGACGCCAAGATGTTTCGGATTATCCCTTGACTTAGAGGATCAATATGTTGTGTTCTGAGTAGATAAACACTCTGCTGTGCGCTCTGTGAGCTCTTCTAATATCAGCTCACTTTGCCCGTTATAAATAAGATTTGTCTAGGTTTGAAAAATGTAATTTGTGTCTAAAAATGGGATATTCGTCTGAGCAAGTGGCCTTCTCTCCTTTGGTAGATAAGACTCAGAACTGTGCTGGAATTTTCAAGGCGTTTATTTATTTACCAGAAAGTTCCCCGTCCTAATGAGTTTTGTGTTTATTTAAATAATACCCAGACTGGTTCATGAGATTAAACATTTAAAGTTTGTGTGATTTCTCATGTTTTTCTTAATATTGGTAATAACCTTCCTATAATTCTTGAAAATTCCTGTATTTAAGGAGGGATGATGTTAATATTCCCTGCCCTGATCAGTTACATGTCACCAGATTGGACAGTGAGATTTAAAGAGGGCTGAAGGGAGGAGTTCGATGCTGCTTTAAAGCTATTTGAAATGTTCGAATTTTTTTTCACTAATTACAGGGTCAGCATGGGTCAGGCCACCTTCAGCTCTCAGACAGCTTCACCTTTAATGAGATGTTGGAAAACTGCCTTTGAGACTCGACTCTACTGGATCTGATTAGTGGCTAAATTCCTTGAATATAAAATGCTTTAAAGTTTTGACTGAAATTGGCTGTGTCACAGTAACACTTTGTTTTGAGCATATCCTGTAAAATCAATCAATCAATAAATAAACAGATAACAGATCCTGGTGAATTTATGTCAGCCCTATTCTCATTAGGGGTGTAGACAATAGATATCTCTGTTTATTTTATTGCAGATTTTAGAAAACAAATCAAAATATAGGTAAAACACCTGAGAAATAAAATGCAAACTTTCATCTTTTCAGGTGAATTTTTCCATATTTTTGCAGACTTTTTTAGTTTGGACTCTTCATGTTCGGGTAAATCAGGCGTGTCCAAATTTTTGAAGATGAAGGCCAAAAATCTACAAGATGAAAGTCCACGCAGGACACAAAATTTTCATTTCATATAAAAAAAAAGACACAGAAATGGTTTTGATTTGTTTTATTTGTACTGCTCAAATTAATTTCTTTGTTTTTCTTAGTAAAATTAAAGCATCAGATCCCCTGGATTTGATTGGTCGGTTGTTTTCTTCTTGAAAATAAATTCTAGTCTGTTCTGCAACTAGATCTAGATCAGTCTTTCTTCAGTAAAGCTGCAGGATTTAGTCAGGTTTTCAGTGAGTGTCTTTGGTTCTATTTACCAGAAAATTTATTAAAAGAAAAAACCTGATTAATAAAGTACGAATACTTAGGGTTTGACTGAAACTTTTATATTTTTAAATAAGATTAAATCATTTAAAAAAAGACAAAATTCTAAAATTCAGGAAATGCAAATAAGGACCGCTCAAAATCACTCTGAGGGCCACAAGCAGCCCCCGATCCACACTTTGGACATGCCTGGTGTAAATGATGTAAGGTGCTGGAAAAATGTAGAAAAATCCCCTTGAAGTGCTTGAGTGCTAAGATCTAGAACCCTGTAACCTGTAAAAGTAATACAACAAACTGTGACTGTGATTGGAAACACGTGGAATGAAGTCCACACATGACAGAAGGAAGGCTGGTGCCATAAATCCATACTGCTGTTGGCTCTGAACTACCATCTGCAGCCTCATCAAAAAGAGGAGATTCATCAGCGCAGTGAGACTCGCTGTCATCATCCTGTCAGCCAGAACCGTCTCTGAGTGAACCCAGACACTGTTGTTGTAGAGCTCTCAAGAGATCACCGCTCAGTCCAACCTGTCTGCCACAAACAACCTCATATCTGATGTGAACCATAACTGAGCCTCTTTAAGCTGATCTGTGGGATTTCTGCACCCTCGCTTGTGAACAAGACTCCACTTGGGGGTAATAGCTCAGTACCTGCCTAATTTATACAAGTAAATGTTCATAATTTACTCCTTGTGATCGCTTCACTAGCAGAGAATAACCATCCCACTTCAACAAAGACTAAAAATATATTTTTACATGTAAGCCTCCCTGTGGAGTTGGTGGTGACACGTCGCATTGTTATCCCGCTGTTTCTCGATGGCGTACGGGAATAAACTGGAACACAAACAAGACTGAAATAAACATAAGTGACTCATATAGGAGCCCTAGGAGGAGGAAATCCCACTTCAGTGATCCACTTTGGAGAATATCATGACATGTGATAATAAATCTTGCATGTTTGTACCCTCAACATTTTTTATTAGGCCAGTATCTCACCGATGACACACAAACTTTTGAGAAAATGTGCAAATTTCCACTTGGGATCACATGTTTTATCTATAGTCGGGTCACACAGAGCATTGTGAACAAATTGCAACATTTCTGCAGAAGTTGTGCAACTTTCTACCAAATGTTCAGGTTGCACTTTACTCACAAAGTGTCATTATTATGTCTGACAGTTTTGCCTCACATTTCTTTCACTATGACTCACAGAAACTAAATTCAAAAGGTTTCCAAAAGCAACATGAAAGCAGGGCCCTGCAACTCATGTGAGAAAATTGAGAACTTTTAAAAACCTTTTGGAAACGCCCTCATGAATGCTGTTTGTCACTTTACTGGATTTACTGTTGTGTGCTGCAAAAATAGACACAAATGTATTTTCTTTTCAACCCCTTATATCTAGATGCTTCTGTCTTGGTGCTAATTTAGTAGAAGGATGTGGAGTAAATATATCTGGAGCTAAAGTTAGAAGCAGAAATGGTTGAACTCTGATCTCCAGATGCCTCCTTGTGAGTTCTCATTGCTCCAAGCTCAAACTGGATCTGCTGTGTAATGCACCAAGCCACTCTCCCTGCTGCTCCCCCGTGTTTGATATGCTGTCTGAAATTGTCGATGTTTTTGGTGCATACTGATTTGTCTTCCCCTGTGGTTTTGTGTGTGTGTGTGTGTGTGTGTGTGTGTGTGTGTGTGTGTGTGTGTGTGTGTGTGTTCCTGCCACCTCAGATGATGTGTTGGCGAGGGATGCCGGTGAGTGTGTGATCTGTCTAGAGGAACTGCAGCAGGGGGACACCATAGCCAGACTGCCGTGCCTCTGCATCTACCACAAAAGGTGACTGACGCACACACACACACACACACACACACACACACACACACACACACACACACACACACACACACACACACACACACACACACACAGAAATGAATCATTGCCTGTTATATAATTTTGCACTTATTCTAATTAAATCCACTCACTTCTTCAGTAAAAACTTAAAGACGGATTGCAGTTTTTGCCTTTGGGGTAGAGATTGCTCATCGTAGATCATTAGGTAATAAAGGTGCATTTCTAAACACTTGCTGATTAGCTGGATAACTTAAGATAATTAGCACAAAAATCTGAGTAGCCAAGAGACGAAGGATGGATCCACATTCTTCTCAAACTCTTACAGCTGAGATGGCATTACCCATAAGTCTCTGTTTCACACAGGAAGTGACTTTTCCTTCTGGGGTTTTGAAAACAAAGCTGAAACTGCAAAAAAAGCATTCTACTAAATATCTAAATGATTTGTTCTGTCTGGATTATTAATTAAATGAAGAAAAATCTAGAAATTGTTCTCATAAGCTGCATGTTCAGTATTTTTCTGATGTGGGAGAGTGTGGAGGCCTTTTATGATCCTTCTTATTTCTGTCCTCTTTGTCTGATGTTTAAATGAATTAGCTGTTTGTGTGTTCCTGCAGCTGTATAGACTCATGGTTTGAAATCAACCGGTCCTGCCCTGAACACCCCTCTGACTGACTGACTGACCACTCTGAGTACTGTTCAAGGTGAGAGACGCAGCATAACAACACTCTGAATGAATATTATTTCTGATTAAATCTATATTCAAATGTTTTCTAATTTATTTAAACTTTACCACAAAGCAGTTATTGTATTTTTTTAATTGTCTTGATCAAAAGTTCTTCAGACTTTTCAGAGGTTTGTCAATGATTTTCTTTGGAGATTGGCTGCTTTTCATTCGTTTTCTGTTCATGGAAGCATAATGCACAGTGTGAGCTTTAAAACAAGAAAGGTGACAAGTGGAGGAGAGGAGAAGAAATGTCAGTGACATTAAAAACTAGATGAACCGTAGCGTTATAGCGGTGTGTTAGTACCACGGAGAAAAAAGAAGGAAACGTTGAGGAAAAAAGTCAAAATGTCAAGAAAAAATCTGACATACTATTTCTAGAAAAAAAAAGGAAATAGTATTTCCAAAAAAGGCCAGAATATCCACAGGAATCAAGCCCATCCTGAACCTATTTGTTCCATTTTTATTATTTATCTAATCGAGTTTTGCAGGTGGGTTTTTGTTGGGTAAACTATAAAAACGAGTCTTTTTATTTCATGTGAGGTGCCGTTTTTGGCTACTTTCACAGGAGTTGAACTTAAAGAACTTCCTTTAAACCTTCACAATAAGAGTCTCTAATACACACATGTAGTTGAAGATATCTGAAGCTTATGAAAACAGTTTATTAATGTTGTTTTCTGGTAAAACTCAAACTATACGCCTCAGATGTTTAGAGGTTTGAGACTCTTATTGTGAAGGACTGAAGGAGGCTCTAATATACAATACCATCATAGAGAGTCACCCATTTTTGGAAACAGGAGAATAAATGAATAAATGAGGAAACGCCTCCTCCTTCCCTTCAGTCTGGTCTGACATGTTTTCATCTAATAGATCTTACTGGTGATAAAATCCCTGTCAAACTGTGTTAACTTAGTTATTTGTCACAATTTCTATTAAAGCAGTGAACAAACTGTGTCTTTGTGAGAAGCTTCTGGTCACACAATGCCTAAATATCCAGCTTAAAGAAAGTTTATTACGTTTTGTGTTAACTGTACAGGTCAGCTGTGATTTTCTTATTTCATTTCTGACGATAAATCAACTAAAATGTTGTGATTTGGGTGTGTGTGTCTCTCATCTCCTCTCACATCCTGTCTCCTCTCTGTCTCCAGAACATGTTGTGGTTCTGCCATGGACATCTGGACACACAGGCGCAACCAAATCCAATGAAACAATCAAAGCGATCATCACATTTTCAACCCGTCGTTTTGACAAGAGAACTAACTGTTCTTTGTGAACTGAACCAAAAAGATGTGTGACGATGGAACCGCCATCCGTTAAAGGGCCTCCGTCACGCTCCCCTCTTCCCATCAGCTGATGATACCGCTTACAACCAAACCCCTCCCCTCCCTCCTCATGACAGAGTCCCTTAAAGGGCTTCATCTGCCCCCTCCAACTCAACCATGACCCCCTCTGACATGCTCAGGTCTTAGCAGGCCTCTCATCTTGTCTCTGGATCCAGGCCTGTCTGTCACATGTGTCCAGCCCTCCCATGGCCTTAACTGGGGAGAGGAGAGAGAAGCAGAGCGGAGGACGAGAAACACAAGAGGACAACAGGAGAGGAAGAGGCGGAAAGTGGCAAAT
The DNA here is from genome assembly GCA_006937965.1 of Callopanchax toddi. NCBI lineage: Eukaryota > Metazoa > Chordata > Actinopteri > Cyprinodontiformes > Nothobranchiidae > Callopanchax > Callopanchax toddi. The sequence continues at coordinate 1,378,232 of SSNR01000060.1, read as the reverse complement.
GGAGGTTAACGACAAACAGACTTGTACATTATTCAGCCGGCCTCTCATCTCACTCACCAGGACTCCAGCTGGGTGATGAACCTTTCGGGAGAAGCCGCCTCGCCGTGTTCTCCTCGCTCATAGCTCCTGCCTCAGTTCTGCGCCCTTCCTCGCCGGTTTGACTCAGAATAAAGAATAAACGAAGCACCTTTTAAGATCCAGTTTGTGCACACCTGAGCAGGAGGAGTAACAGAGATATCGGCTTGCTTCACGTACGGTTTGGTTAGAGGATCTAAAGACGGACCGGGGTGAGGTGGAGAGGTGCAGTCTGAGCATGCTCAGTCCTGACGGGGAGGGAGGAAGGGGCAAGAACCAATGTAGTTTACGCTCTTAATGTGTAGTGTGTGTGTTTGGGATGCTTCAATGTCAGGCTTCACCTGGAATGTGTGTGTGTGTGTGTTTGCAGTGGTGACGGAATAGCTTTTGCTGAAGCCTTGTGTGTGTGTGCGTGCGTGTGTGTGTGTGTGTGTGTGTGTGAAAGGTCATTTAGAGGACTGACTGAGACAGTGCTGTGTGTGTCTGTGTATTCAAATGTTTACAGTCTAGATATCCATGTTCCCTGTCTGTGTGTGCGTGTGTGTGTGTAGGTGTGTGTGCGCGTGTGTGTAGGTGTGTGTGTGTGTGTGTGTGTGTGTGCGTGACGGGCAGTCCTCCCTTTACTTTGCTGATGTTTACAGCTACAGAAAAGCAACATGGCATATTGTAAATTTCAGATGTAACCTCTCTCTGTTTTCTCTACCAGATCTGCCAGAACTTTTCATGTGAACATGATTAGTCAGAGAGAGCCTCCAGTGTGAGAGCGAGTGTGTGTGCCTCTGTTTATATGAGTGTGTTTGTGGAAGGATTAGAGAATGAGCTGGCCAGGCACAGGGCTGAGGACCCAAAGAGTCACATGACCCCTGGTCCACAGCCACTGAGCTAAACATAAACTAACATCAAACTCTGATATACTGCAAAAAAATAAACATCTATGGCTAAAACTTAAAAATAAACACTGAGAACCAACTTCAGATGGCCAAAATCAGGTCAAAACCACTTGAAATGACTTGAATTTCTCAAGTGCTTCAATGAAAATGAAAGTTTTCTACATGTGGGGTCCAAATGAATACATAAATTAAACATTACTGTGACTAAATGCATGTTACAATACAACACTCACAATTAAATTCAAAAACCTACTGAGAAGATGTGCAAATAATGTTAAATGGGAACCAAAGATTAGATTCTGAACGCCTCAAAATCATTCTGTGACTCTTTCGGTCCCTGTGTGCTGCTTCTGTTTTAGAAGATTTCTATGAGCCCAGAGGCCTGTTAGCTCGTAATCCATCCACGATTGTCTGTGCATGTGTGTTTGCACCTGAACAGGCGCCTCCTGGTCTCTGCTATAGTCGGTCCCCCCACATTGTGTTTCTGCTGAAACAGGTCTGGCTGCCTGCGACTGGAGGCGCGAAGCACTCAGACCCTGAAAAGGACTCTGTAGCTCCACTGTGGAGCCGCTGAATGGGGCTTATTTATTCATTTGTTCATATTTAACAATATTTGTTTAATATTCAGATCATGTGAGGTGTTACTCACTCTTCAGAAGGCCAAGAGCTGACGTGTGAAGACTACTACAAATCAACATACAAACAAATGCATTTACAAAGCAACTGTAAACAAATGGTGGAATAAATTGTGCTAGATGACAGACTATTTTCAGCTTTTTTTGTGATGCAGACACATCTCCTTTAACAGGACGAAAAGATTATTTTGCCCATGTGTGCACTGAGTGAAAAGCTATCTCAAAGAAGTGCCTGTTTTATTCTGTCTACTACTACATTTCCCAGAATGCCTATTGAGGGCTTAGCGAGATAACACCAGGAGGACAACAGAAAGCAGGACAGATGTTAATAATATATCAGAAGGACATCATAAGCCTCGATGGAAGAAGTCTCCAGTGTTTTAAGCTAGACAGACTTACTGTTTGGAGGATTTTACTTGAAGATAAAGAAAACAGGTTTGTCCTTTAAAGGGATTTATTTTGCTGTTTCTGTCCATTCCAGCCATACTGACAAGATAAAACATGGCTTGACCAAATGGACCCAACTCCAAACTGGATTACTGCCATCTTAAAACACCTCCAACCTCTTAAGATTTCACAGCAGTTCATAAAAACGTTATTTTATAAGCCTTCACTGCCAGTTTTCCATTCAGCAGTTTATTTTGGTAAAGTTTTTACAACTTTCGTACCAGACTTGATCCCTGGATGCACCCGAAGTGTGCTACATTTCAGGTGATATTTATGCTTATAATAAATAACCTTGTAATGACAATTTGATGTCATTGCAATGGTTTATAAAATAAGTTGCATGAACCACTATAGTAAATTGTTTTAAAAAAGCTGCAATCCACTTTGGTCTTGGCTGTATTTATATTAGCTGTTAGCTCATCCGCTGTTTTTTAAACAGAAGCTATCTACAAACGGTAAGATATGAATTATGATACACAGAAACTTACTTCTAAATCCCTGTAAACTGTTTTAAACTCAGGGGGAAAGTTTGTTGGTTAACTAAAACAAATAACATTACATGCACAAAATTAAACTGCATTAGCTCCATCATAACAGATAAATGAGGTGTTACTATGTCAGAAACACATGTGAGCGATAAGCACAACAGCTAAAAAGCTAAAAGAGAAAATACCTTTAAATTAAATAAATCTAATGAGACAGAAAAAAGAAAACATGTCTGTAGCTTTTCTCTTAAATGTCAGAGTTGCTGGCTGTAAACACAATCAAAAAACAAAGAAACTGCAAAATATGGTATGAGATTTACAGCAGCTCTAAGTGTTGCAAATCCCAGTTCACAGTTGTTAGGATTTGCTTTAATGATGGAGTGTGGGAAGTCACATGCATATGAGGCACAGTGAGACCACTTTGTTGTTCATCATGAGGCGTCCCTTATTGGCTGTTTTGGTGGAAAAAAGTGCAACATCTAAGAACTTCTACTGCATGAATTCAGTTTGATGTTCTGCTAAATGGCTGCTTCTCGTGGCCATCATGTGACCACATCTGATGCAGTTTTAATAAAGTTTCAAAGTGCTATCGGCTCAGTTTTAGCACAAGGCATTTCCATCTAATATTAAACTACTTGTGGTCTTAATGTAGTTACGATGCTTTGTGAGCTTCAAATAAAGTGTTAAAAGCATATTAGTGCTGAGATCATCCCTGTTTTGAATTAAGGACATGACCCAAGGAGGGATTCAGACAGAGGGCAGCATTCAGCATCAGCATCAAATCAGCACCCCATAAGCAGGCTAACAATAACAGCTGTTATCATTGTGCATTTAAGTGACACAGGGTTCTTAGTGAATCATGGCCTGCCCTGCAGCTATCAGAGTGGGGTCATCACTTTAGAAAATGACGTGTTTATGAGTCTGTTTTGCGTAATGAAATGTCCCTCAGTGTGCAGCTACAGTCAACCCACTGTACTGCCTGCCACTTTGCTCTCTGCCACCAAAACACTATACAGTTGTTTATTACAGTCGTGTGTCATTTCACCCCTTAAAATCTATTACGTATTTTATTTTCTGAGGGTGTGAATGAACTCTTGGTTTGGAATTACGTTTGCTAATATATTTGATGACAGTGATTTACAGTCTGGCCAGTGTAGAGGAGAACTTTTATAAAACTCCACAGTGTAAAAATAAGATAGATTACTGACATATTTTTTTCCTGCTGACAAAATGTATGAATTGATGGCACCCTGGCAGATGGGAAAATACAAGATTACAGATCTGGACTGTCTGGCTGTCATCTCTCACTTCTCCTCTGGTGAATGTTATCAGGAGCAACAGAGAGAAAGTTTGGGCAAAAATGTGGGTGTTTTGGTTCAAGTAAAATTCAAGGTAGAATTTTAGACCTAATCTGATATAAATTTGAATCTTCTTGTACTATTTTTATTATTACAGTATCACTACATTGCATTGTAACTGTTACAAATGAGAAAAGGAGATCTTAACTTTTAAATGATGATATTCTGACCTCTAGTGGTCACTATTATAACTGCACATACAACTTTATGGTTAAAAACGTAATTACATGTTTTTCATTTAACTGATAGAAGGCACTAATTGTATGTTGAAAGCAGCTAATCCCATATACAGCCTCCACATGTTGCTGTTAATAATCACATGATAGAAATATATGTTTTTAATGTTTAAAGCACATCAAACAGAACAATCGAAATTAAAGTCTGAGTTCGATCGAAACTCAATCGGCTACTTCTGTCTGGACCTAATGCAGCGCTCTGATTGGCTCAAATGTTCTAGCGCCAAAAATCAGGAAGAGACGCATAAATACATCGGAGAGGGAATAAAGAGGAACGTTTCCCTACGCTTGTTTGATAAATTGTTTATCTCGGTATCGTATTGCACACATGAGCACACAGTCGTATTTCCCCGTAGCACCGGGGGTGGGGATGGAGGAGAACTTTCTTTCTCTCGATGACATTTTGCTCTCTCACGAGAGGCTGCCTGTCCGGACGGAGTGCTCTTTTCCCCGGCTTGGATTCCTGGAGAGATCGAGCGACACTCACGACATTCCGGAGGTCAGTTAAATGGATTTATAAACTGCATTTAATATGTATCAAACTCTGTGACAAGGTGTTTCTTAAATTAAAACTGTCTTTACTATGAGGGCGGGGCAACTGTTGCAGCTTTTCTGCTGTATTCAACATTATGAAACGATTTATAGGTTTCCACCATTTGGTAGAGCTTCATATTTTAAAAATGTAATCCATAAAGAGTTCCTTTATTTGTCTCAATAGTTTATTAAATCACATTATAGCATCTGGTTTATGGGGAAATCATGATTAATGAAAGCGTAATTAAAATAAACAGAATATCTTTGGAATCAAAGGAAGATCGATACCAACTGTTGTTTATCAAGTCAGATTTTTAGCTAAAAACAACAACTTAAATCGTTCCTATTGTTCCAGTGGCATAATTACAACTCACGTTTTTATCTCAGTATTTGAATTGACCAGACTGGAGACTTTACTGAAGATGACATGCTGTGATGTTCTAATGAAGTCAATTTAAAGAACCTTAGAAAAGTTAAATTACTAAAGAGAGGTGTAAAATAAACTGAAACTTGTTATTTTCTTTTATTTTAAATTCTGTTTCAGTGAAATGTTGCTGATGAATTTCCCTTTCCAGTGCTGCTGGTCCTACTATGTTTTCTCAGGAAGGGGGATAGGCAGGAAGAGAATCTACTGGCTCCATTTTTAGGGCAAATTTGACTAAGTGGCCTTTTTTAACCTACTGAATCTAACAGTTTTATAATTCAATTGACTGCTTAAATTGATATTGACCAGATATAAATTTTACTTGCTGATTGTTTTTGTTGTAACTGACCCTATATAAATAAACTGACTTCAGTTTAATTGAGGTTATAACATATACAATCAAGTAATCATTAACTTCATGCTACTGAAATCCTGAACATAGTTAACTTTTTATTGTTGTTGTGGAAGTTTTTATTTGTATGGATTTCAGAGAACGTGTATAATGCGTGAGTGTTTGCATGACCTAAAAGCATTTAAAAGTCTGAAAATGACATTCATCTGCACCAACACACACTCCTGTGTGCCAGTTTTTGAAAAACACAAGTTAAGGGTTTTAGTGATGACATCAACTCTGAGGTGTCTCTGTTTCATCTCAGGGTACAAAGATGGAGCTTCCTCTGTGGCTGTCCAAGGGTTTGTATGAGAAGAAAAGGAAGGTGCTGTCTGTGGAGCTTCCCAAAGTGTACAAAGAGGGTTGGAGGACTGTGTTTACAGCTGACCCCAACGTGGTGGACCTGCATAAGATGGGGCCCTACTACTATGGTCTGGGATCCCAGATGCTGCACTTTGAGAGTCCAGAGAACACGGACATTGCACAGGCCCTGTTGCAGGTACAAAACATTAACAAGAGTTTGAAATAGGAGTATGGGAAATGTCAGACCCCACAGTGGTCACTGACATCAGTCAGTTTATAATAATGAAACAATGAGCAGCTATTGTATAATAGATCAGACAGGTGTCCTTGTTACACACAGCAGACATCACACAGCCATTTATTTTAATTGTAAGAGAGGCAGCACGTCTCTGCAAATTAATGACAACAGTTTGTTTGACCTTTATGAGCTGAGACAAACTCGCAGGAGAAGGAAAGTGTGCTCGCTTCTCATGACGGTAGAAATTAATCAGGCTCTTTATTAAATGCACATTTAACAATCAGCAGCACAGTGTGTTTTTTATTTACAACCAATAACTGTCGCCCAGTAAGTGTGATAAATATAATGCACTGACTGCATACCGAGTGCAGGCAGTCGGTGCGTAACCACCCTCAGAAGCCTTTTGTTTAAAATAAATGTATAAATAAAACCTTAACCCAGATTTAGTTCAGAACATCCAGATGGGTTTCCACAGCCAGTGCTGGTGAAGTTAAAATAAGCTTTTGATTCACTTTTCAGTACAATCAGTTTATGCATAATAAATTAATGACAGTGCATAATAAATTGAAGAGCACAGACATTTGCTCCAGATTTTCTCCAAACTGCCACAAAGCAGATTGAAAACACACAGTTGTTGTTATTCAACCTGTCACCACCAGAGGGCGCAGTAAGCACAGAAAACATTCTGATTTTCCTTTTGTTTGGCTGTTACCAGGCAGATTGATTTTAATATATATATATATAATTGGAATATATTATGCATAAATGCATACAGTGACAGATATTTTTTTTACAGGTTTACAGGTTGATGTTAGTTTTTAGTTCATTTATTGTTGAATTTTTAATCCAAAATTCCCTCTTTTCCAGAATTCGTTCACAAATTTAACACATTGTGATGTCAGATTAGTAGTGGGACAAAAAAGAAGATGCAACGTTTAACTTAAAAGCCATTTCATTAATAAAATTAGGCTCTATTAGGAACATAACCATAAATGAACTAATTGTTAACATTAATTGATTTAATCTACCACAGGCTTCCTCTGAGTGTACATACTTTGATGTTGGTTTTAATATTTTTAAGGAAGTTTTTGCCCCACTGAGGAAAACATGAAATTTCAAAGATGGTCTCTGGTTCACCAGCTGCATCAGTCTAATTAAAACATTCCCAACATCCATCACATTAACATACAAGTGTAATTGTCCTGCAGTAGCCTACAGATGCTGCCTCCCTCCTTTTGATCTGTCTTTTTGTGAACTCATCGTGCCTTTTCCCACTCCAGACATTCATTGGCCGGTTCAGACGAACCATGGACTCCTCCCAGAATGCCTACAACGAGGACACATCGGCGATGGTGGAGCGTCTGGACAGCCTGGAGAAGGCTTTGTTCAGGTCTGGTCAGAATGGACTGAACAGCTTCCAGAGCTGGGAGAAGGGTCAGGCCTCGCAGCTCACCACCTCCAGTCTGGTTCTCAACTACCGCAAGAGGAAACTGACCGATGTTCCGACCTGAACTCGCTGTGGTTTAAACCTGCAGACGCTGGTCGGATCTAGATGATTAGAACTCTGATGAGCCCGTTAGTTCAGTTCCTCTAGCTGAGCCATGCAGTTCAGTGTGGGGCATTTAGTCACTCTGTCTGATGTGTAAACATGTTTCTATTTATTCCATTTTAATATTTCTATTGATTGATGAACATTCACGTGATCTATTAACATTTTCTTTTTCTCTGTTTTCAGTAAAATTGTTTTACCTGCTGGTTACAGTTTTACAAATAGAGATTTTTTTTTATCTTGGTTGTTATTTTTGTTCATATTATGAATAGTTAACTTTGGAATAGAATTTTCTGCTTTGGTTTACAAACATGGAATGATAAAAAAAAAACCATAAAGCATTCAATGTTGACATTTTAACAGTCTAACTGATAATAAAAGGAATGTCCAGTCTGTTAGTCCAGATGTTGTTCTTCAGTGATTTCCTGCAGAGTTCGTCTGTTTTGCAGACCAGAAAGTATCATGTCATTAAGGATCTATCCTGGGTCTTACACTAGGCAGACATGTTGAAAAAAATCTTCACCCAAAAGTATTTTAATCAGATTAAAAACGTCTGTGGAGAAGCAGCAGCTCAACTCTGAGCCTCATCCAGACGTCTGAGATGTCTTCACCCTGACTTTAGGAACGTAAAGAGGATCCTCAGTCTGGTTTTGACTCTTGACTATAGCTCAGCTGCTTTTGAAATGAAACAATTCATTACATTTGAAATGATGCTCATTCCTGTAGTCTTAAAATCAGGGTTGTAGAATTTCAAGTTCTTAAAAGGTAAATAAGTACTATATTTAGTTTAGACCTTGGACCAGCCAATCATACGACAGCTACTTAATGCATTTAGGGATCTAGACATGAGGACGACCTGAAGTTCAAACTAATCAGAATGGAGGAAAAATTCGATTTATGTCACTTTGAATGTGGCATGGTTACTGGTGCCAGACAAGGTGGTCTACTGGAGTTTTCACTAACAACCATCTCTAGGGTTTACAGAGAATGGTCTAAACCCAGTGTCTGTTGAGAGCAGAGGAGACTGGGCAGACTGGTTCTAGATGATAGAAAGACGACGGTAGCTTCAATAACCACTGGTTCCAACCAAGGTCTGCAGACCCCCATCTTTGATGGTCTGAGGGTCACATGTTGAGCCTTGAAGCTGATGGACTGCAGCAGCAGACCAACCCAGGTGTCTCCTATTGATTAAGAACAGAAAACCGAGGCTATAATTCATGTTTGCAGCTATAATTATCTTAAATTTTTCAAAAATTGTGAAATGTCATATTTTGTAGGCTTCCTGTGCTCAGATTATTCTAAGTAGCATGTTTTAACTGATTGATTAACTGGTTTAGTGATTGATTGGTTTATTTTGAACATCAACATGATAAAAAAAAAAGAACGTTTGATAATAAAACAGGATTTAAGTCATATGCCATGTAAAAAAAAAAGAATTCAACAGGATGAAAGCAACAGAAACTTGGATTATTTTTAAATTTGTTAACCAGAAAGCAAATCTCTCTGTAATGAATACAGTAGCGTCTGTCCACAGCGTGCAGATTGAGGTCATTTCTAAATGCCAACTGTTGTGGAGAATCAGTAACGACCACCTGCTAGGCACCAAATGCTGATAAAATGTGTTATTGGGTTACACACACACACACACACACACTCAGAGTTATTGAGAAATTATTTCATTCTGAATGTCTTTAGAAACAACAGAACCATCAGGACTCATCCTCAGTGCCAGAGCTTGTTGTTTGTCCCCTGCTGGCCCTCTAAATCTATCTATTTATTTATTTATTTATGCAAGAAGAAACCAACTAGAGCTCCAGTGATGAATAACGACTGATGAGAATTTAATTGATTAATCGTGATTTTTATGTTTCTCCTCTTTTTGCTTTTTTTTTTTACAACAAATTTTCAAACAACTAGACAAATAATATTCTCTTGATTATCTTTCTTTTTGACTATGATGAGCGGTTTGATCTTTACCTGTAATAAAACTCAGCTAACAGGCGATGTCTGATGGAGATGATGTCATTACGTTAATGCTCATTGCCAGTCGCTGTCTACGGCTGCTGCTTGGGAACACAGCTGCAGAGGCTCTGTCTGGGTGTTTTGTCAAATTTGTGCAGAAAATGGAAATGTCCAACTGTGCTGCCAATGAAACCGTGGCTATGGCTGCAGTCAGAATTACATAGAAGCTGTCAGTGAAACGGCTTATGAACCATTTCCCCAGAAACCTCTCTGAATAGAATGGTGCACTCTTGTGACAAACAGTCACTAACTAGCAGCAAAATGAATGACGTAAAAGCCTCTTTCAAGTCTAGCTGGGGGTGGGGTGCTGTTCTCTTCTCTTCTGTTCATTATATGATACCTAAGGAGGGGGATTAGCAGACTGACAAAAAACAAATTATAATAATTGAGAGACTAAAGGCTGTGAAATGCAAAGAAGATGTAAAATTTCTGATCTAATCCAAAGAAAACAAGCTGCAATGACTGGGATTTGTAGGTTAAGAAACCCTCTTCAACCTGTGGAGTAATGTTTCTGTTCATTATCATAATACATGCTGTCTTTTGTCCTCTTTTCGTGCGTGTCTTCTTTATTTTGGACTTGTTTTATCAGGAGGCACAAAGGTGGAACTAATTACATTAACAATTCTTTCCCAGCCGTACAAGTGATGCATTATAAAACAGTGTGTAACTTGTTTATGTGCATAAAAAACAGCATCTTGTTTTTAAATGTGTGAACGACGTCTTGATAACAGAAAACATAGAGGCGCTGTCAAATCAGTGACTCGGTGACACCTCCCAGCCCCTACTGTGGATTATGAGTCATATTTGGGTCTTGGGTTTTGTCGAAATGGAATTTAATTGGATCTGTTTCCTTTTTTGTATTGAGATGGTAGAGTCATTTAGAGCCACCTGCAGCATTTATGTAAAAAAAGGTGAAAGCTCTGCCACCCTCAGTGATTAAAATGCTGAAACAAAACCCTGGAGGCTAAAAGGTCCACCAAAGTCACTTTGTTCTGCTGCAGTCTCACTTTCGCAGGTTGTCTTTTAATGCAGGTGGCTCATAGGAAACCCTGCGTCATGCTGTTGTAAATATGAAATGAAAACTTGTGGTGTTGTAGGAGGATTTATGTGGTGGTGTGCAGCATGTGAGGGTGTCTGAGTCCCAGCTGCTGCTGTGTTAAATGTGGGTCAGATGATGGGTCACTGCTGATGCAAATATTGATGTTGCCTCTGGGCTGTCACTGTTGACCCTGACAGAGAGAGTACTGAACAAGTATTTACTGCATCACTGCTCTAAAAATGTGTTATTATTTCTGTTCTGTCAGGACGGTTTGGTTTAATGGTCAAACTGACCCTTAAGAATGTTATACCTTGATTATAGATGTTTGTATTTTACTGATATTTTTATCTTACAGATGTTTCTCTGTCCATTTAGAGAAATATTCTTCAAATGTTTTCCTACTTTATTGTGGGGTACCTCAAGGCTCTACTTTAGGGCCCTTTTTTGCCTGCTTTGTGCTGTACGTCTATTTTTTTAAAAATAATATTACCATTTTTTTTGTTTTCCTGACAGTCTGGAGATCAAGCTGCCTAAACCAGCAAACACTTTTAAAAATTGAATTCTAATTAAAGGAATACTATGTTGTTTTGGCTTGTTTTAGCACCCCCTAGTGTCTGTTTTAAATCACTGTCGTACAAACGTTAGCATTGTCTTTGCTCATGGGGTGTAAGAAAATATCGATACTGCAATATATCGCGATATTTTCTGTCACTATCAATATTGTGAAATTTGTAATGCGATATTTTGGTGTATCAAAATTCAAAGCAAATGATCGATTTTAATTTTATTTAAAAAAATTTAATGGAACCATTAATGATGACAGTAATTTTTGTAGTAAAATTAAAAGTATGACCGCTAGTTGGTGGCTGTTTTCACCTTCTTCGTTCCAGTGGATCAACTAGATCTAGTAATAAAACTGGATGTGTTATGTATGAAAACAGTTAAAGTTTTTAGAATGATGTGACAGCTTTTCTACTTTTAAATTATTTTAAAAAAATCATAATATATGGTCTTACTCATAATATCGCATTATATCGCACTATATCCTGTTCTGTATCGCGATACATATCGTATCGCCAGATTCTTGCCAGTACACACCCCTATCAGAAACACCTAAATCTAACTGTTGAAATGTCTCCTCAGCCTTCATTGCTTTCTACTGGAGCGGTTCATCACTCATTCAAAGAGATCAGCTGTGTTCAAGTAGGGAGAGATTGAAAAAAAATCAGGAATCATGAGCTAAAAACACTCTGCTGCTAGCATAACAGCTAGCCACATTAGGTTAGCCTAACCCTCATGAGATATGTGACTTTGTGAGACAGATGGGGCTGAGTGAGTTTTCATTAACCCTGTAAAGGGTCATGTTAGAAATAGATTTAAAAATATGAAAAAGTTACATAGAGTGCCTTTATTCTTATAAAACCACAGATGAACTTTCATAAACTGAAAAGAAACAAAAGAGACATTTTATTTATCTATCCATCCATTCAGTCAGTCATCCATCCATCCTGCTCAGGTCACAGAGGTAACAGGTTCAGGAGGGAAGCATTAATCTCTTAAACCGTTACATCATCTCTTTGGCTCATTGTCACCTGTTTACAACAAACTCTGGTTTCATTTTTTACTTTAAATTTGACAAACAGATGAGCTCAGTGGTTAAGACTCCAACACTTTTCATCTGTTAAATGAGTTCTCCTACCTCTGATAATTAATGTTTTACTAATAAAGCTTGAAGAGACATGTGTGTATGCATACCCACTGCTGTAATAACTCTAATATGAAGGGAAAATCCACCACGTCTGCTAAATCAGGGCCAAGTTTTTCCACTTTCAAAGATTAATACTTAGACATTTTTATTAGTTGACTCTGGCAAAACCACAGTTATGTTATCAGGCAGAAAATCCATCCATCCATCCATCCATCCATCCATCCATCCATCCATTTTCTGTAGCCGCTTATTCCTCCACAGAGGGTCGCGGGGGTGCTGGTGCCTATCTCCAGCGGTCAAGGGGCGAGAGGCGGGGGACACCCTGGACGGGTCGCCAGCCCATTGCAGGGCCACACAGAGACGAACGAGACAAACAACCACACACCCACTCACACCTAAGGACAATTTACCAGCCCAATTAGCCTGACAGTCATGTTTTTGGTCTGTGGGAGGAAACCGGAGTACCCGGAGAAAACCCACGCATGCACGGGGAGAACATGCAAACTCCACGCAGAGAGGCCGCAGAGCCGGGACGCGAACCCACGACCTCCTTGCTGCGAGGCAACAGTGCTAACCAGCTGCGCCACCATGCAGCCCCAGGCAGAAAATGAAACCCCTAATTGTTTAAAATGTTTATTTATGATGAATTTTGATTTTGACCATCACCTGCAGGAATGTTGTCTCACTACTGATACATAACTGAAAGACGAACTGTGGTAAAATTATGAATGACTTTCCTGCTCTTGAGTTGCATCTGTTGGTGGATCATCACATTCCCGTCTAACGGCCGATCCATTTTAAGCCTTTCACTACAGCGATGGGTTCTGGTGGGCACTCTGAAGGTTCGGCTGAAGCAAAGGGCAGTCTGAGGGCGAGCGTCCAGAAAGCTGACATACCAGACACTGACGCTGCCTCTGGCTTCTGTCTACTTTAAGGGCCTCTGACATTTGGTATTTGTTGGAAAAGCATTTGTATGTTGCTGAGAAAAGCCCAGGGCTTGATTCTTTTGTCACTCATTTTTTAAATACGAGTATCTTAATTGTAATGACGTTTATATTATTGTGTCATTTCATTCACAGCTCAGCTCCATGTTTCTTTGAGCCAGCCTTCAGACTCTGACTCAAACGTACTTTATGAATCCCCAATGGGAAACTGCTCGGTGGTTCAAAAGAAATGATTGAAATACTGAAAAGATAAACATACACCTTGAGCAATCACAAAGAGGGATAAATCACTATTATATAACCAGGTTTCTAAACTAATACATTTATTTATCTTAACTTTACTTTCACTCAGAACCAGGTTAAGCTTGTTCCGGATGCCTGGTTTGAGAACCTCAGGGTCTCCTCTCTACTTTCTGCAGGTGACATGCTTCCATGTATCTTGTTAATGGTTGATGGTAGGATGGAGATGCACCAATGGAGCTTTATTGGCAGCAATGAGAAAAAGTTCCAGGTGAAGACACCATAAGTCAAAGTTCTTGATTCACTTGTTCACTATGTCATTAGATCTGGATTGTGAGCAACACAAGATCCCAAATACTGTACAAGCAGCTAAAGGTTTCCTCATAGGGTGCTGGGCTGAGCTTGATGAAGAGCCCCGTCATCCTGGTGGAGCTCCTCCACATCGAAAGAAGCCTGAGGTGGTTCAGGCATCAAACTGGGATCCTCCTGGTCGTCTGTCTTTGGAGGTTTTACAGACATGTCCCATTGGGAGGAGACTAAAGTGCAGACAGAACTTGATCCTCCAGGAGGAACTGGAGCATCTCACTGGATGTCTGGGCTTGAACTTGCATGTAGGAAATGGATGGACGGACAGACATTTGACCTTTTTTGATTAAGAAAAATATATTAAAAAAAATTAAACAGTGTTGTTGGCAGCATCATTTAAAGCATGTACCGTATACTTGAGAACCAAAAGGTCGTTGCAGGTAAAACAAGGTCAGAATGGCATTAGATAAAAAACAAAACAAAACCCTGTATTTTCTTGCAGCTCTGCTCTGCTGTAGCTGAAGTGAATAAACTGCAAAGCTGCTGTTTCCCGTTTAGGAGCTCCGGCACTCTTGAGTCGCGGTCCCTGCTGTGAGGAGCTTCCAAACGTTTCTTTCTGGATCATTAGGAAGAACAAGTCTGACTGATTGGGCACCAGAACCGTTGTTGTCGCACAGAAGTGAAACTAAACTTAAAAGAAGGTTGCTGTTAATCTCATATTGATTACTTGAACATCTTTGAAGCCCTGTTGGCCTCTCTACACATAAAGAACATGAAAAAGCTTTGACCGTCTATATCCTTTAGTGCTGTGCGTGACCCCTTGAATCTATTCCATCTGCGTCATCTTATCGACCAAATCCTCTATTACCTCCTCCTCTCTAAACAGCACCACCCTTTTGGCCCATCAGCTCAAGTTCCAGTGGAGAAAAGACAAAAGAAGAAACAGTCGTTGTGAGAACAGCTGACAGAAGAAAGAATAAATTAATTGGATGAATGAATGAGAAAAAGGAAGAAGACAACGCAGCAGCTAGACACATCACAACGATGAGGTGTGAGGATTAACTGTAGCTGAGGTAACACCCCCATATGCTCTCTAAATGAGTATTATCTCCCCCTTAAGCCCTCCTCCCCACCCGGCGCTGGAGCAACAGTTCATACAATGGCATGTTGTCAGGACCAGGAGGAGGAGGAAGTCCAGGACTCTGTTGGCCTCGGCGTGTTATCTGAAGCAGGTGGCTGGCAGTGGGGAGGAAAAACACACAGCTTTATGTTAGCAGCCTTTCAGGATACAGTCATGAGGAAAAGCAGCAGAATAAATCACTCGTTCTGTCTGAACAACAATGCATATCACAACATTTCTATGACAGAGTGCAGTGAGGTTCAGCTCATTATTCAGAGCATGTAGTCTCTGTTAGATTAGAAGTAATGACTCTGTATTCTGAGATCAATCATTACATCTACACGTGATTAGCTTTTGGAATCAACCCGATTCAAGACGTCCACCACAGCAAAGACAAGAATGTCTGTCAACGTTAAAGATATTGAGCTATAATTTGGTGTCGTAGTAGCTAAGAGCCATCACCATCACTTATTACATTTACTCAAAGATGCTGTGAAATCCTCAGAGGCCAACAGTTGGTTTTTAGCTCATAACGAGCCTTATTTGTGTCCATTAATAGCTACAGCATCAAGAATAATCACTCAAAATAAACCGAAGAAGGTGCACAAAAACACCTTCACACCTCCGTCTCTCCATCACTGTCAGTTTGTTCTGTCAGACTGAAGTAGGAGCCATTTATAATGACTAAAAGTTTAAAAAATGTTACCCCATGATGAGGTTTTAAATCACTGTTTAAAAGGTGGCAACAACGAATTCAAACCTACGTACCACAGAGAGATGGACCACAGTTCTCCAAAAAAAGATGCAATTACTTCAGAATGGATGCAAACAGATGCAACGTGTTATTAACCCTTTGGGGTTCTGTTCTGCTATTTGGTTAAACACATTTTAGTCCTATAACATTAAAGCCTGCACAAAACTCCACTTAAAATATATAAAAATTCTAAAAAGCATATGGAGTTTGCATCAAACATTTACTGTTTGATATTTTCCTGTCATGGACTTGTGGATGAAAAAACATACAATTTCCACACACCAGAGGAGGATTGTGGGTAATCAAGTGCATGATAAAGTGTAAGAATGTGCTGTACGTTTTGCATGAATTGAATTAATATGTAACTGATTTCTATTCTCCAGAGACCCTGACTTCTCTTAGGACAACAGCGTTGCTGCTTGATAAACAATAAAAATTATGTTAGATCTGCTGCTCTTTTTTCACTTTCAACATTTTTGCTCACATTTAATAAAAAATAAATATGTCTGTATTTTTACTTTTCAAATGAAAAATGATTGTTTTGCTTTTGAGGTCATTGTAAATAGCTGAACTTAAAAAAGGACACAAAACAAAAGTTTTAGACTAAGGAGGTTAGGACTCGTGTCTTAAAAGGTTAACTGGACAAGCCAAATTCAAAACACCAGTACAAAAGGCCCACTGATGCAAAGAAACAAAAAACCAGAAAGAAATGTCTGCAGACTGATTAGAAGAAGCATAACTCTTTAAAATAACTACACTGAAGCAAAACACATGAAAATGTATCCAAAGTGCTGCATTGTGGGCATTCATGGCTCACTGTGAGCAGCTTGTGTCTTCACTGGCCTTTACATAATGTAAATCTTTCACACACACGCTCACAGCTGGGAAAATCTACAGAGGCCAGTTTGTGGTCTAAGAGCAACGAGTCATTGTGATTTTCCCAGAGGTCAGTCTGTCTGCAGGCAGCAGATCGCTGCTGTTGAGTGCTTTTTAGATCATCAATAGGAATGATTAACTTTTGGGATAAGGGTTGGGTTTTAAATCAGTCTGAACATTTCTTTTTGGTGTTTTTTAGTATATTGTTTGTTGAAATTGTTTAATTGTGTTCTCAGAGTTAATCAAATATAATTAGTTTTATATATATATATGTTATAACTGGACTGAAATAATGTCATCTCTCTCAAAGCGGTGTGTTAATGGCGCTTGTATTCATGTTACATAATCCTCACATTTATTCACAGTGAGTGACTGATGGCAGTGAGGACGCTGTGTGGCTGCCTATGAGAGGCAGTACATGTCCAATTTTCCAGGCAGCAAACAAGGCAATTTCAAGATTTGATCCAAAAGCTTTGTGACGTGCGTCAACAAACATCAGATAATTCCACGACACAAACGGCTCAGAAAAAGCTGCTGCCAGCTGTCAGCAGGTTCATCAACGGAGCTCATCTCTCGACCTTCTGGTTGTTTTACCCAAACCAAAGGAGCCGTGGACTTTACTCCCTCTGATGACTGAATCAAAACCTGATCCTTTCATATTGAGGTTTATGCATTCAGCTGACATAGTCTACAGCAATTTGCAGTGAGACGGTGAGCTCTGTGTTTTTGCTGCAGGCCATTTTTGCAGGATATATGACTGCTGATGGACACGTCGGGTGATTGCCGAGATTAAGCCTGTGGCGGTCTAGTTATAGAACAGTCTCCTGCCTCACTGTGGGTGGCTCATTGGTGCAGTGATTGGAAGAGTTTTAATGAGATTTGCCTGTTAGTTTGCAACACAACCTCCCTTTATATGATTGGGATTCATTAAGGAATTCATTAAACACAAAAGGATTAAAAACTATGTGATGTGTGCAACTCTCTCTTAAGTATATTATTCATTAATAATATAATATTAATTTTGAACACCTTTAGGTAAATCTCACCCTGATTGATGATATTAATAACAGCTGCCTACATTTATTTGTTACGTTGCCTAAATATAACTTTAGAGCATTTTGGCCTCTAAGAGGTTTTAAACTTTTACATTAGCTTTAATGGCATCGTGGAACAAAGTGAGCTCAAACAAAAATATTATCAAAATTGTGGTATAGAAAATATAAAGACCCAAACCCACCAGGCAGTATAGCGCTTTAAATAAAACGATTTCAGTTGGAGCAATGCCTAATCTCTCTTTACTCACTTAAAAAATCAGCTTTGTTAGGATTTAATTGGATGAATCAAACAAATGGAAATAAATGCAGCTCAACCATCAAAGCACCTGACTGATTTGATTAATTTCTTGGCGCACCCATGAATATAAAAGCATTTATGCAAAGCATAAACAATTCAGGTAAACAAATCGTTTTAATGAGCATGGCGAAAAGCATTCATGCGCTCTAAATGACCTGATGTGAGGTCACACATTGTGTTTCCTTAAATCAGGATTTAAATTTTCAAGACAAAAGTTGCAGCGTACAGAAAACATTCTCTCAAAGGCATTTTTCTGTTGAATATGTCTCCAGAAGACAAGTCATGTTTTAAATGTTGATTTATCTCCCACAATGTCAGAAATGTTGAGTTATTTATGCATCTGCAGAGTCAGATGGGGGGTCAAAGATCTTGAGGTCAATCAGGAGACTGCCTGTTAGTTTGAACAAGAGTCCATAAATACCTAGTTATCCTATTATTGTTACTCTCATGAAATAAGAATAACTGACTTGGCTGCGTTGTTTAAAGCATGTATTCCATCAGGAGTATGCACTTAATGGAAGATATGCAATGATTTTCATGTGAATGAGCAATGGGTTATTATTCTCTGTTTTCCTAATAATCTGAGAAATCAACTGTATGAGGTTGGTGAGGTATTCTGAGGGTAACCTAAGGTTTCAGTGAGATTACTGATTTTATATACTGAACACAAACCTGAATCAAAGAAATTATTTCCTTAACAAAATTCTCAGTGACTGATAGGATATATTACATACAAGTAGCTAGGGATGAACAGAAGAAAGGCACAGTTACAGTAATAAAAACTGAACGTGTCTCTAGAGAAACCTTCCTGTTTTCAGTTAGAGATGCAGAAAATGGAAAAGTATGCTTTGGTTCTGATTTGCTTGATACTTAATATTTAAGCTAGATTTCTCCAAAAACTACAGCAGCCATTTTTCTCATAGTGTAAATTAAAAATGTATAGTTTGTCATACATCTTTTTTATACCTGCTCTGTCCACCTCTTTTGTGTTCCTGCCTTTACCTGAGGCAGTAGAAATGTAATGCATTTTCTTTTATTTAATAAAAGTGACAACTCATGAAACATGGCTATCCCTGACGGTAATATTTTTCTAATAGGGTGTTGTGTATTTTTTCTCCTTCTAGCTGACTGGGTCCTAAATCAGACTGTCAAGTTGACCTGTGTCCAGCCCCTCGACAGAGACCACTTTTCCTGTTTTTAGATGTTGCAGAATGCAGCCATACTCTTACAGCTCTCTGGGAAAATAGCAAACAGGTAAAATATTTGCCCTGTCATGGTTCTAATAAGCCATGCATTTATATCTTGGAACTCGGCCTGCATCTGAAATGCATTGCCAAACTTCTACTGATTTATAGGTGCTTCCTTCAGAGAATGGGTGTTTTTTTCTGTGAGAGGCAGGTAGGAATCAAAGAACTTGTCAGCCATCCATCCACATCAGCAAAGTACTTTCTGGGTTTTCAGTAATGCTGAGATTGCTACAGGCACAGGGACATCAACTGCAGTAGCAGAGGATTTGTGCATCAATGCACAGAGTTCATACTTCAGGGCTTGTGACGAGAATGCCGGTTGCTATGTGTGTGTGTGTGGTGCACAGGACAGATCCCTAATGCATATCAGCACAAACCTATAAGGTTGGAGGTATTTGTGGAATAAAAATCTACAGCAGCAAGACTGACTTAAAGTGTAGGATGCAAAGTGAACCTTTGCCTTGCCTGTCCATCAGGGTGCAACATGATGATATGTAGAGCAAATTATAGTTTCTAAAGGAAGGTATCGGTTTAAAGCAGTAATTACAGTATAGTTTCTAAAAAGCAGCAAATTCACAGACACATTTTCTGTTGGTAATTAGCGTAGCTTTCATGTTGATCAAGGGAGAACTGTGTATAGACATTAGAATGTGCCCCTGTCCTGCCGCGCACAAGGTGCTGTGAGTGTGTGTATGTCACCGGTGCTGCGCACGTATCGTGGTGTGTGTGTTTGAGGTTCTGTAGGCCATGTGAGCACTCATTCCCTGCACCGTGACAGGTTGTGTTGCTCGTCTCAGCCCGATCTATTGAGACTGCGAAAGGGCCGGTCCACAAAGGCACGTTCAAGCCGTAGGTTCTGGTACGCATGCATGATATCTGGTGTGCATGTGTATTGGCGGACCAGGTATGTGCACCCCTGGATATAATAAAACAGTAATGTAAACCGTGTTTAAGTTAAAAAAAAAGTAACAAAAAACTGGAAAGACGATTTATGTGATGTTTACATCAGTTTATAATCTTCTGTGGTATGAGTACAGGACGCTGGGGACGATTTATCAACAAACACATCGCCAAGTGCTGCCATCTGGTGGGGGAACTCATATCGATGTAACGGCCTGGTCACGTAACCCTGAGCAATAATTTGTTCTTACGGCCCATTTTATGTTCAGCTTGTAGTTTTGATCCAAGACTCAAATTAAAAATAAGAAAAACAAGACCTTTCTCATCTTTTGTATCTGTTTAAAGAAAAAAGTAAATCACTTATTCCTAATTTGATTTTTGGATTCCGTGGAAGAATGAAAGAACTGATACACGGATTCTAGGGATTCCCATAACTCCTCGACTTAGCTCAAGATCCAGTGCCCTCTACAAACAGGATTGTGACAGAAGCCAGCCCTGATGGGGTCCAACTCGCACTAACTTCGCTTTGTGCTGAGGATGCCCGGACTTCCTTTGGTCATACAGGGACCAGAAAGCCTGAAACAGTGACCCCGGTACTCCTGCAACAACCCTTACAAAATCCCTCAGGGATAACACTCATAAGCCTTGTGCAAGTCCACAAAACACAAATGAACTGGATCATTAAAATTCCCTGATCTTTCAACAGCTATGCAAGAGTAAAGATCTGGTCCACTTCCATGATAAAAAAAACACTCTGCTCCTCTTGTAGACAAAGTTTAAAAATTGATCAGGATTTCTATTCCAGCATGCTAAAGTCAATATGGGGATAATGAACATATTCTCTGTCTGGTCCCCTTTTGGTTTAAAACTCAGTTCACGATCTTGGTCGTTCATCCTACTGGTGATGTCCCTGTCCTCTGTGACCCTGAAGAATTCTAGAGGTGAGAGGCAAAGCGACTGGATGCTCGAGACCCCACGGTGAACAGGATGGAGGATCTGAGAGAACGGGTGGGGATGTGAATCTGCTACATTTCACTCAGATATACAAATGAGTACGGTTGTTATGGATGACCTTGAATGCGAGGAGAATGATTTTAAAGCTGATCTGAAATTTCACAGGAAGCCTGTGCAGCTGCTGCAAGACAAGGAGGGATGTGGTTGGTGGACGGGGTTCTGGAGACGACAGACCGCTGAGCTCTGGACTAACGGACGTTTGTGGATAGATTTCTGACAAATACTAAAATGTAGAGAATTACAGCAATCAATGTGAGACTTTATAAACAGAATGTTTCCTGGCACATGCACTTAGCCTCTCATTACCGTGATACTATTTAGCAGACACCATGCAGTTAGCAACACAATGCTTAATCTATGGCTAGAATGTCTAGCTTCAGAGATGTGAGTAAATGGATGTTTGAATGTTTACTACACACTTTTCTCCCCGATTCTCCAAACTGAGATTGTCTGTTGCAGTTAAGATACTAACAGTTCATAAGCACTCCACTAAACCCCAAATCATCATAACACACACACATCTCTTTATGGTAATATTCACAAATGGATGCATTGTTCCTCTAAGCATCCTCGTCTCATTGGATAAAACTTGCCCATCTCTGGAAAACGCTGTTGATGAGTGAAGACGTGTTTATAGACGACGGACCGAAAATATCTCCTCCTGTAAACAAACCAAACAGCAGGTTTGCACTGGAGACAATGATGCACTAGAGCCATGGATGATGCTATCAGTGTTTCTATCCCTTTGTGCCGCAGTTGCCCAAACATGGTCAGATCCTTTGACAGTAGCTTCAACCAGACTAAATGTTCCTCTGTTTGCCTACAGGCTGTTTGCCTGTCTGCCTGTGTGGAGTGTGTTTATCTGTGAGTGTGGGTGTCGAGCTGATGCAGAGTCATATTTGTGTCACGATTGGTTATTCAGAAAAGGGTGTTTTCTGTCAGATTTGAATGAACATCCTCCCATTTTTCCAGCACCTTCTCTGATGCTTTATAGCAGTCAGAGCTGGAGTTTCTAACACACATCACCTGGTATTCTTCTCGGTTTTATTACTGTCATTTCCTCTTGTCTTTTTTCCCTTCCTATCCTCATTCTGTCCTCCTTTCTCTTGCTGTGATGTTCTCTGTGCTGCATCATTGGTGATGCCACGTGCTCTGTGTTTTTATCAGTAGGGGGAGGGAGAGAGAGAGAGTGACGGAGGGATCTCTCTCTCTCTCTCTCTTTCTCTCTCCTTTTGTCCAGTGCAACGAGACACACACACCCTCTCATCCGGTTTGTAGCAGACAAGAACACAAACCCCTCCTAAACGACACGGTGCGCACCGCAGGAACGCCGAGCTACACCACAGGTAGAGTCATTTCTCTGATGCCTTATTTTATTTTGATGGAATGCACATTTCTTAACGTGGATCGGTCATTCTGTTTGCATCTTAATAATTCATCTTTAACCTTGATTTGTGTAAGACGGGGAGACGGAACGCCCACCGGGAGCTGGAGCTGTTTAGTGTTGAGGACCACAGGAGGAGGTGGAGGTGGAGGATGTTGAAATGCGAGCAGCCTTTTTGGCACAGAGTCTGTGAATTCCGCTGCTGAGGCTTTGTACTCTATCCCTTTGTTTACACCCCCCCCCCCCCCCCCCCCCCCCCCCCCCCCCCCCCCCCTTGCTGGCAGCCTCTAGTTGCGTGAACAGAATGTCGACAGGTTGAATTTGTTGACCCCGCGGGGAGGAGAAACGCACCATTTAAAGATTTGTATTTTCGACCTTAAGGCCCATTTATATATCGCTTTTGCGAGGCGGCTGACGTCACGGAGGAGGGAGCGGCGCGCGTGCTGGAGCGCAGGGAGAGAGAGAGAGAGAGTGTTTGGCTGAGTGAGTGATGACTCTCCGGTAGGTGGAAGTCGTAAAAGTTGATTGAATTTGGTGCAGACTGGCGTTAGTGGCGCCACGCATCTGCCTGCATTAACTAAAGGCACCTAGCAACACCTGACGGGGGTTCACAAAAAAAAAAAATCACAAAATGCATCAAATATTTTCTGTTTTTATTTTTGGTTAATAATGTGATGGTTATGTTTGCTTATATCTTACAAAATATTTGCAGAAAAGACCAAGTTTGGGTCTTGTTGCACACAGGGGCGGTTCTAGAGGGGGGTCCAGAGTGGGCCAGTGCCACCCGACTGGGGCCCCCTTTGCAAGTGCAGAGTCTCATGCATTGAAAACAAATACTGTTTCATGTCGTCCCTGAAATGGATAACCAAGGGATCAAAATATTTTTGCAAAAGTTTTATTTTGAAATTTATTGTATCCAAAGAAACTACAACTGAATTGCTGTTATTGCATAATTATACACAAAAATTCAAAATGCTTAAAGACAATGCAGTGTTATTTTCTTACGAATGTGTTGGTCTAGAACAACTGGTTGCACAATTGTTTTGAATCATTTTCCTTCAGATGCACAGAATCAGGTTTTGAAGGCTGGGACCGATTTCCCATCACCGTACAGCTCTGACCTGCAGACAGGTGTCTCTGGTATCATTTGTTAAATGGGGCATAACAACTCAACAATTCTTCTGTGATGCAAACAAACTGACTTTGAGCAATATTAATTGATCCGTTAAAAAATAGCAAAAACCTTCACACCAGAAATGCTATTTTATCTAAATCTAATTTGAGAAAACAAACTTTTACATGAAAATACAATAAAGGCTCGCTCACCAGTGTTCCTTCAGGATCAAAGATGCAAATCATCCAAAAAAAGCTACTACATAAATTTTTTGTCTTAGCCAACAAGCTAACTAACGCTAGATGGTGAGCACTGCTATCCAACAGAATGTAAACCTAACATCACATGTGATATTCAGTATTTTAATTGGAAAATCTGAGTTTGCGGCAGGGGTGCCCCTGGCCAAATTGGGGCCCAAAGTGAAAATTTATTGAGAGCCCCCCCCCCCCCCCCATCAGCACACACACACACACGCACATTTAATCAAACACTCGTGAGGCTGGCCCAAAATTTGGTATTTCAAGAGGATTAAGCCTCCTGAGCTTGTCAGTATTCTGTCAAAGACTTCTATATAATACAAAAATGTTTATAATAGAAGATTTGTTCTATCCTTATTGGTAAAATAATGGGTGTTTTAAAAACGTTAGTCTAAAATTAACTATTCTTTTCTGCATATTGTTTTAAGCATGCATAGCGCTCAGCAGGCAGCGCCATCTGGTGGGGGCCAGCCCCACTGGCCCCAAATGTAAAGACATCACTATTGGCTGATTCAAATCAAACTTATCAGAATTAACTACAATAACAAGATTTTTTCCTGATTAACTTGTTGAATCTGATTCTGGAATTTAAATCTGTTATTGCTCATGTGAATTAGTACTTAGTGATGGGGAGTTCACAGGCTGCGAAAACGGTGTTTATTTTCCTGCTGCTTGGCGATAGAAAATTCTTACATTAGAAAACCAATCATCTTTGTCTATGCTTTACAAAATGAAACAAATATTCCATTTGCCATGTAGAACCATGAGTCTGGGCACTTTGAATGTGATTGACTGACATAGATAAAGAAATATTTCAACATGCTCCAGCAAAGTGAGAACTATGGGACTCAACAAGAGTCAACACCTGTAAGAAAAACTATAAATTCCCTATTTATTTTCATGGAGGGAGCGGGGCGTGCTATACTGCAACCAACCACTAGAGGTTGCATGTTATGTTGTGGTTTAAATTTCATATTATGCACCTTATAGTTTTTACTGTCTGTCTTCCAGCTAGAAAACCTTTCCTCTTTCTTCTGTCTTTTTTTTTTCTTGCTGCCAGTTTTTCTTCAGCATGAAACAGCCATTGAAGTCGAGCCTGTTTTTCCTTCTGGGAGCAGGTCTGTTTATCAGCTTGGGATTTATTAATAGATCTACAAAGAGCAATAGATTCCTGCTTTTGTTCTTTCACGGTGCAATTCCAGCCGCTATCACACCACCACCCTTTTAATCCAGATTTGGCATGAGAATTTGGAAATCATGGATCCCATTTAGTAAAAGAACCCAAAATGTACTCTGCAAATTTAAACTGACATAGCTCAAATAATCATTTTTGAGATGATCTTGCAGTTTTTGAACTCTACATTCTTGGCTACCCAACAATCGAAGAGCTGCACCACGCTTTTCATCCATAATTTTAGCACTCACCACGTTGGTCCTGGACTGTGTCTGAAACCACTCCATGTTTACTATGTGCTGCACTAGAATAGCTGCCTGCCGTTATTTGCTTGAGTCTGCAAATGGTATCCATTGCATGCTGCTTTTAAACCCCGGAGAAAAGCATTATGGGCAAACTGCACTGTTATGATGATTAGTTACTGTTTAAAAATTCAATTCACGGAGGAATGAAGGAATTTGTGAGTCATGTGGTGTTCATGATATTGTGGGAGGGAAGGTAATGATGCTAATATTGTTATTATGAGCTGTAATCCCACAGATTTATCATTCATTCATTTATTTATTTATTCAGGTGTTGTTACACGTTTTATCTTTTTTTGCAGTTTAATCAATAAATGCTGCCAAAACAGATATGAAAGACACAAATATGTTACTGAGTATTACAGCCAGGAATTTACAGTAATGATAAAAATGGAATAATAACAACCAGGGTTCAACAATTCCTTTTTCCTTTGCTAATACACTAGTACCAAATGATTCTGTCTTGATTAGAGATTTTGGCTAATGTATGGAGTGCTAAGTTGTAAATCTGTGAATTTTGACACTCTAATCATTTGCTATAATTGCATAAATTACAGAACTGCTTTTGGTAGCAGCTTAATACTCTCCAGTTTAAGGTAAACACCACAAATAAAGACAAATAGCAAATAAAAGCAACATGTTTTTAAAAAATCAATATGCTGAACAGCTAACACTCTTTCTAAGCAGCTATGAGCTCAACATTTTAAAGCTGTTTTCGTCTCTGACAGCACATTATTTAGTGTTCATGATTATGAGAAGCTTCACTTAGTCGTACCAGATGTTAGCATCACTATTTGCCATCCTTTAGAAGGAAATATTGCCTGGTGGAAATTGTGGCTGCCATGAAGGAGATTTCATTTTCAAAAGGTTTTGCTGTTTTTCTGCTTCTTTCTGTCTTTTGGAGCGACTCTTGCTCCATGGAGCCTCCAAACCTCACTCGAAACATTCGTCTCCCTCCCACCCAGTGGCATTTTCAACAGCTAAACAATGAGCTTGGCTCTGTGAGTGAGCCACTGGAAGAGCAGCACTGTTATTAGCGTGTTTTGCATGCTGATGCATTTCTAGTTTGCAAGATGTTTTCTTTGGATCTTTGCTGTAATTTGGTAGCTTCCTTATGTACGTTGGGAGATGAGACAAAAGTAGTATTTGTCTGAAGCAGAAGCAGTTGTTGGACTTGTTGCTTGACCGCTGCTGGAAGTTGATAAAAGATTTAAGCTGAAACCACAACAGCTCATATGATCCCTCAGTGGTGTCATCACTCAGGGATTGAACGATATTTTCATTTTGTCAGCAGCCTTTTAATCTGTCTGCTGTCTTATTCCTGTTGTCTGCTCTGTTGTAGCTTCTTATTGCATAACGTCTGCTAGAAATCTGTAAATCTTATTACCACTTTTGCACCAGCAATTCACCAACAGCACTACAGTAGATCTTGTCTTGTATTTTTATACCCACTGATAGATGGGTTCTGGCTGCACAGTTCCTCAGAGCCTTCTGCAGAGCATAGTACGTGGGATTAAAAGGCCATGGTGCTTAGCAGCATATTTTATTACATCATGTCACAACCCTTTTCTTTCAAATTCAGCTAGTGAGGATTTATTTGCAGACACGCCATCCAGTGTTTCATTCATTTATGACTCAGCAGTTAGCCTTTATATTAAAAAATATGCAATATATGCAAATGTTAATTATGTTTTCTAGAGGTCAATTTTAAAAATCTGGAATTATGCACAAGGCAATCACAAACACTGAGTCTAAAGACTGTCACTGTGACGTTTGGTGTGTTCCAGGTTAAGTTTTGTAAAACTATTTCACGTTTGTGAAGATTATCAATCATTTAGATTGTTTACGTAATAAATATTAATTTTCTGTTCACCTAAAAAACGAACTTTTGCCAAAGTCTTAAAAAAAACTCCACAAACAAAACAAAAAATGACCCCAGTAAATTACAGCAATCCAAAGTATCAGAAATAATTCGTGTGTGTGAATAAGAAGCTTTTTGGTTTTAGAATAAAATTGCAATAATAGTTTTTTTTGACTCATTAAACTTATCAACCATAGTCATTTTTGTAGACATCTAAATGCCCATTTTGCATCAGCCACAAGTCTTACTTATTTAAAAAACGAACAAATTTTTTTAAAATTCAGAACAATTCAAATCCAATACGTTAATAAAAGCTTTGGTAATTTTGTTTTTCCAGACAAACAGAGCTTGTTAGAGCTACGTTTCCTTTCTTCACACAGTCTTCTTAAATCTTAAAGTCAAACACCAAAACCAGAACGCCTGGCAGAGGTCCATTTTCAAACCAGATCACATTAAAGCAGCACTCTGGAGGATTTCATCAGGAGAGCAGTTTTTGAATCTAGCGTCCAAAGGCTCCTCCTCAAAACATCTCGACACGCGCGTCCGGTCGCGCGTGCGCGCGTGCACACGGCGCATATACTTTGGACATAAACTGTACAGCTCAATGTGTAGGGTTTAATCACTCACAGTTCACAATCTTACTCCAACACTACGAGGGTCTGATGAGCCCTCTCTGTCCCTGCTGCTTCTGATATTAGCTCTGTTAGAAGCGAGCTGCTGCTGGACTCTGAAGCTGAACTTGACTCGACCCTGAATGAACTTTCTGACCAAAATAAACGCGTAACCCTGTCAAGCCTTGCCATTCTGTGAGGTGAAAGGTTTAAAAATAAAAATAAACCCGTCTTTAGCTGGAGAATGGGTAGGTTTTTAGTAGAAATGAGCTGTGAGTCCTCAGTGAACGAGACGGTAAACAGAGAAACACACGGAGCGTCCTGTACGACAGCGCCCCCTACTGGTACAGGTTTGGTCGATGCGCGTGCATGTTGAGAGAATGCAGACATTTGAATTTCATTGGCTGAAAAATGTCGGCAGCAAGAAATAATGGAAAGGGGTCTCTAGGAGGAAGGAGGGTCTTCATCAGAATGACAGATGTTGTGGAACTCAACCCATAGATCATAGTTTAGACCTGAAATATCATTTAAAACATTTAGAAAACTTTGATACAGAGAAAAATGCTCCAGAGAGCCGCTTTAAGTTGAATTTATGACTCAATGCAGCTCATTTAGTTAAAAGGTTTTCAGAAAAATCTCAGTCGCGTTTGTTAATAATGCCATACTCAGAGATGAAATGGAGGATATCAAGATGTTCTGTCATCACGCTTTTGCAGACATTGTTTTTCTCCCTCGGTGTGCGTTATCTATTACTGTGGCACGTTATCTTTGAAATGCCAGGCTGGGTGCTGACTGTCCATGGCGACTGTCTGATGACTCAGTCTGAGAGGAACTGCATGTATATTAGAAAATCTCTGCTGCAGAGAGGCAATGTTTATGCAGTACACAGCATTCATTTGCAGCTTTAATTGGGTGTGAAATGTTGTGTGTTTATGAGGTCATTTCAGTAAAGTGTTGAATGGTTAGTATGTGTGCAAGGTGCACGTTCTGAATGTAAGGGTTTCGTTTAGCATCCTGGTTTATTGGCGTTTAAATCACAAATGTGGGACAGCTTTAAAATGAAGCCAGGGTCAAAAGTTCAGATGATTTGTAAAAACATGCAAAAATTAACCTGCTGTATTAGTACCATTTTATATAAAGCTAAAAATAGGGTGTTTAGTCTGTTTTTGCATCAGTGCATCTTCTTTATAGAACCAGGTCTCAGTTATCAATAAGAAAAATCAAGCTGATGCTAGAAATAGCTGCCCTGCACAAATGCATGACTAAACATAGAATATAAACAATCTATTTATGCAATAAAGAATAAATGAGTTTTTTCCTCCATGCATAAGCTTTCATTCTAACTAGTTTTATAAATACATCTTGATTTGCTTCATTATCCACACTGTCTGCCGGTCTGACCTTCTGGCATTTGTGTTGTCGCCTAACGAATGGATGAATGGACTTTAAAACACATAATCCATATTTTTAAATGGACTGCTGATTAATACCACAGTTTAAGACAGGCTATTTCTTCTGACATTTCTTTCAAAAGTTGACGTAAAAAAAAATGCAGACTCTAGCCGACTCTAGTCTGACCACTGCGATATGTTAAAACATCCATCAGGGCGCTTTCATTTATCAGCAACTAAACACTGCAGCTACATTTAATACCAGAACTGCAATGTTTCAATTAGACTGAGGTCTAAATTTTTGGGTCATAAAAACACATTGATTTTTTAAATTTTCAGTCATTCTGTTGTAGATTTTCTGCTGTGATTTAAATCATTGTTCTGCTTTGGTTTCATCTGTCCGAGGGACACGTGTAAGCCTAAGCTGTGCTGCGATGTTCATTTTAGAAAGACAATCCCGGCGCCAACCCAATCAATCAATCCACAGCATTCTGGACTTTAACCTTTAAATTTAGGCCTGTAGAGATTGAGTTCTTGGGTTTTGATGTCGTTTCTCTGCATGGCGTAGTCTGACCTTTAGGTGAACTTATCGGGATGTCCACTCCTGTTTGTGAAGAATCGTTCTTGTTGTAGAATGATGACAACAAATAGTTTGAGCTGCAACAGTTTGTTCTTTAAGACTTTTACTGAAGTCTCTCCTTCTTTGTATTAAGACCCAACCACCAAAACGGATACTTTTTTCTGCACGCATTAAGTAAAGATCAGCTAATCGGTGCATTTGATTAGCAGCAGATGGCTTCTGCTTTATAATTCATAAGGAAGCATTAAACCATCGTTTTTCACATTGCGTTTGCATTAACCTTAGAATTGACAGAATTATGTGCTTTCTGGTTTTAATACAGTGTGTTTCAGCTTTTCTCCTATTAGGCTGAGTCATCCTCACAGTAACTGAATTCGTATCACGTCAAGAATTACCAAGGCAACAGGAAACGGCACAGAGGCCTGCAAATAATTATTGATTCTCTATAAATGACATTATCTTGGCTCAAATAGACTTTAATTGTTGCCCTGCGTGGCTATTAGGCCTGTACAATTACTAGGAAACACTGAACTAAAAGGGAACTCTTTCTGAAAGCTCTTAGGTATTAAACATGGTTTAAACGATCAAATACGGTCACAGAGGGCCATCTTCAGCGTTGGGTCACAAAATGGATTTACGTATGCGTTAAATCTGACACTTGTTTTCCCTCTGCGTGCTCTACAAGCCCACCTTTGGATCAGATCTTCAGCACCACAGGAAGGTTAGTAAGCCTGCTGCACCCCCCGCTCTCACCTGATAAGGTCACACTCCTGGTACGCTTGTTTCCAACAAAAATAACCTTTAGGTGCATTGGTTCTGTAACGTCAGGGACCTTTTTGTTTGAGCCATTATATATTTTCTTAATGTGAAATCATCTTGTTTCATTATTCAGTAGCAATAAAAATATATAATGCACATTTATCGTAAAACAGTAAATGCTAGTAGCTGATTCCTAGATGTTGATTTCAGCCCCACTGATTTGATCTTAAGCCCAGTTCACACTGCTGGATAATTATGACAATTTTTGCCTCAATTTTTCTTTTCGACAATCTTAAGGACACACCTAAAGATAATCCTATCAGATATCCCAGCTGTGTGTGGTGTGTTAAAAGTACTGGCAAGAATCTGGCAATATGATATGCATCACGATACAGGGGCAGCGATACGATATATTGCAATATATCACGACACTACAAACAATATAATATATTCAATACTTATACATTTAATGGTTGGAAAACTCTTGCAGCTGAACAGAAGTTGTCCACTGAGTAGAATCAATTCGCTTTATGCTAAAATGAGCCTTTAATGCTACGTTGTCACAGTATCTAGCAACATGTGCTCACAAGTTTGTAGTGTTTTATGTAGTTTGCCGTTGCAGATTTTACAGACTGCATAGCTCCTGTCGCAGTCTTTACTACATTTCTTTGAAACTAAAATGTGTCCACACATTTTTTATTACACCCCTAGTAAAAAGTAGTAGTGAATTGCTTCAATCACAAATCAGGGAAATCCAACATGTTGGATTGTCTTCCTCAAGTACAGACGAACAGTTGGCCTGTTGAATGTGAGGTGTAGCCAATCAGAAAGCGATGTGACAGAGGTACGCTGCATGGAGTGAGGGGAATCCAAAACCTAAACAGCTGTTTGTATTCTTTGTTTTGTCTGACAACAAAACAATCATACTTGCATTGTTTATAATAAAATTAGAAAATCCAGGCGTGTGAATCGGCTCTTAGCGAATGGTTCCCAAGCTCTTCATCTTTGGAGTCATAAAATAAAAGCCTCCAAATTTAGCTGTTTAGGTGTCCAATAAGCCAATTAACAAACAGCCTTGTGAAAGATTCATTAGATTCCTGTAAATGTTCCCAAGATTAGGGCCCTGAGAAGCCCTGGCTTTACCTTGCTGTTAACGGTTGTTGTTTCTACTTTGTTCAGCAGTTCAAATTTCAGTAAACAGGTTCAGATAGCTGAGACGTCGATGCCTTTACACGCTCAGCTGCACATCCTCTCATGAGTGTGTCTCACTCTGCTCACTACAGTGTGATTGAGGGCTGCCATTGGCTGAGACCATCCATCATAGATGTCTAAACTTAACATGAGTTTTGAAAATTATTTACCTCAAATGTTTCTAAGAACGTGGAGGTAATAGCAGGTTCTCATTCTTGAATTTGTCTGTTACGATGGTGCTGCTGTTAAATGAACGTTGATGGAGGACAGACTCGGTGCATCATCCTCTGCTCACATCCAACTCTCGTAGAAAATTCTACAGGAGGGGAGCGTCGCCCTCTAACACCCGACCCCCACTGAGAGCTGAGGCAAAAATAGATCTTTGAGCAAGTGTGTTGTCAAAAGTATGAGGTTGCTGCTGTGTGACCGGACACCGTCTCTGTCTGCTTTCTTTCTTGTTTTGCTTTTGTTCTGGTTGCATCAGCTTACTGGTTCTTTGCCAAGAATAACTCGTATAAATGCATGTTTTTTATTGTCAAGTGTTACAGCATGTAATACTTTTAGAGATGCAACACTTTAGTTTTGCTGTCCTGACAAGGAAGCTTTTAATGCCAGAGCTGAGTGTTTCTTTCTGGAGGTTATGGCTCATATTTAATATTTAATCCTCCACTCAGACCATTATCTCTCTGCTGTGTGGGGGAACTGATCAGCTACAGAAGATTCCTCCAGATTGGCAGCGACTATAAATATTTAAATGTTTCATTTCAAACAGTGACTATAAAAACACCCATTAAGGAACAATTCAGAGATTTGCACATGTCGGATGGGTTTAAACTCCCAGAGACCAACAGGTTGAATGATGGGAAGGAGAGGGATAGTGTGAGGGGCTGTAGGCACGTCAGTCAGGATTAACATCCTCGCTCTGCTCAACTGGATCAAGCTCCTCCAGGAATTACACACTTAGCTCAACAACAGCACAAAGACAGGAAGTAGTCAAAGCAGGGCTGCGTGTTTTGGAGAGGAAAGCTTTAGACTTCTGTTTGACAGGAGTTCAACAGTTTGAAAAGACGTCTTACAATCTACCGTAATTTCCGGACTATAAGCCGCTACTTTTTTCCCTTGCTTTGGACCCTGCGCCTTAAACAACGGTGCGGCTTATCTGTGGCTCAGCTAACGGCTACCAAGGGGGCGCTATCAAAGCACCAGCGCACAACAAAGTATGTTTTGAAAAACTGGACTGCTGCGTGATGATGATGAAGAGTAAGAGATGACTGTTTGGGAACTGCTGTATCAAAATAAGCAGCCTACCTTGTTATGTCTTCCTCCTCCTGCGTGCTAAAACCATCAAAATCCTCTTTGTCAGTGTCAGAAACGAACAGGCCCAGAATTGCCTCATCAGCCAGTCTCTCTCCTTTGTTGTCGCTCTGAAAACCAATAAAATCCTCTTCCTCTTTGTCAGTGTCTGAATCAAACAGCCTCCGAACGGCTCAATCAGCTATTGCGCAATCCACTTCTATGGCCGTGTGTCGCGTTTGCGCATGCGCACGTAATTTACGTGACCGCGATTCACAAAGCTTTTGCGTGTTTTACGTACGTGCGTTTACCTCGCAGTCACGTTCATTACGTGCGCATGCACAAACGCGACGCGCGGCCATAGAAGAGGATTACGCAATAGCTTATGGAGCCCTTGTTTGGAGGCTGTTTTACTCCGAAACTGAGGAAGAGGATTTTATTGGTTTTTAGAGGGACAACAAAGGAGAGAGACTGGCTGAGGAGGCGATTCTGGACCTGTTCATTTCTGACACTGACGATGAGGATTTTGGTGGTTTTAGTACGCAGGAGGAGGAAGACGATGATACGGTAGGCTGCTTATTTTTGATACAATAGTTCCCAAACAGTCATCTCTGTCCCAACAATCCCCTCTGTGGTAGCAGGAACTCATATATACAGTAATTAAACATTAAGGAACAGTGAGGCCAGCTAGTGCTGCTGGAACCGGTTGGGCCGCTCCGGCTTTCTCTCAGTTCAAGCAGCAATCAGTAGCTGCCCAAGGTGGTAAAACATTTACATACGAACAGTAGACTGTGTCCTCAGAGCAGACAACAACCGTATTCACATACAAACAGACAAAGGTATGTGGGTGTGAGAGTAGCCTCTAAGTGGCCTCCCACACACACATACATATGGTAATTAAACATTAAAACACCCGCGGCTTATAGTTAGGTGCGGCTTATGTGTGGACAAATCTGCAATTTCCCCCAAATTTGGCTGCTGCGGCTTATATTCAGGTGCGCCTTATAGCCCGGAAATTACGGTAAATTATTTTAATTACAACATACATTAGTGAATTAGTTTAATGATGTCGAGCTCAAACTCATTGAAACAAGAGATATTTGTGCTCAACCTCATTTCACCCTTCGCCTCTACCTCACTCTGTCCCTCTGTATTGTGCGCTCACATAAACGGCCCTGACTTATTTTTGGATGGGGACAGTAAAGTGACCCGATCAAGAAACATGAAAACTGAGATTTTCATACTTAGTGTTGCAAAGATTATTAAAAATAAAAGAAAAATCAGAGTATGAACCAAAATGACATCATACATGCAAATGTAAAAACGCTAAACTAGTGCAGAGTGTGTTTGCAGTCTATTATATTTACATAAATGAATCCACCATTATGTTGAAGAGGCTTAAATTTCCCAATATGCATTTGTTTTTGCTGAAAAATGCAAAATGATGACAATAGCCTACTGTAGATAGACTGTTGACTAAGTCCGTCCATCCAAGCAACACTCTCCAATTTATTCTGGGGGACCCCAAGGCGTTCCCAGGCCAGAGAGGATAAATAATCCCTCCTGCTAGTCCTGAGTTTTTCCAGGGGTTTCCTCGCCGTGGGACATACATCAGGAGGCGTCCTGATCAGATGCACAAACCTCAGTCGACTCCTTTCGATTCGGAGGAGCAGCGACTCTCCACCGGATGACGGAGCTCCCCACCTTATCTCTAAGGCTGAGCTCAGCCACCCAAGGAAAAAGCTCATTTCAGCCGCTTGTATCCTGGAGCTCATTCTTTCAGTCATGATCCACATCTCATGACCATAAGTGAGGGTCGGAATGTAGACGCACCAGTAGATTGAGAACAGTCCCTGCTTCATTCTAACATGACTCGAGAACAAGACACTTCTTCACTTTAGGAAGGAGCTCATTTCCAACCCTTAGAGAGCATTCCACCTTTTTCCATTGTTCGTCCGTGTTTTCTGTGTGAATGTTTAACATCAGCTGAGCTGCTATCAGACTAACATGACCTACCTCATCCACATATTGGACGTCTTAGAGATGTTTGCATTGATGAAAATGAAAACGCTTTAATGGGATAAAGTTTTAGAAATAACTCTCTTGGGATTAATTGGCCTGTCTTTTGTTCAGTCACAGGAAGTTGCTGAAGACGTTAAAGTTGTCTGATTTATGAATTTCATTCTGATTGTTCTTAAAAACAAAATCCCTTAAAGTGGATGCTGAGAGCTTTTATTTTTATATTCAGGCTGCAGTAAAACATCTACTCTCTCTATTTTAATCTGGTAGATTCCTGCACTTGACAAGTCACTCCATCTTTCTTTCATTATCCAGCTGAAGCACACAGGTAGTGTTGTGTCATCGCACCGAGGGGACGAGGGAGAAGGAGTCACGTCCTCTGGAAGGCTTTATCCTCTGAAGAGTTGCAGCCATATGTCTAATTAATATACTTGAGCAGATTCAGTAACCTTGGTGGAGTTTCAAAGAAAAGAGCCTCAGCACTTTCACTCAACGTGTTGGAATCAGTGCCTGAGCAGCCTTCTGGGTGTGTTGAGTGAACTATATCAGTTAAAGGCAGTTCAGTTCAGTGTCAACACCAAAGTTTCAGCTTCACTGTAAAAAAAGTTTGTTCTGTTTTGTTGCTACGGCA
This sequence comes from Callopanchax toddi, assembly GCA_006937965.1. Classification (NCBI taxonomy): domain Eukaryota; kingdom Metazoa; phylum Chordata; class Actinopteri; order Cyprinodontiformes; family Nothobranchiidae; genus Callopanchax; species Callopanchax toddi. The sequence continues at coordinate 1,342,577 of SSNR01000060.1, read as the reverse complement.
GCCTCTTCCTCTCTGTCCCAGTTTTCCAGTATCGATTCAGCTATTAATCATCAGATCAGATGCTTCCCCTTCACATGGCTCTGCGATCGATTTTCTGACAGAAAGCTTCTCCCTCTGAGCTTACTTAAAGTGTTTGCTTGTCACTGAACAACTGGAGCTAAAACACTGGCTCCCAGGCCTCATTCTGAGCCTTCCACACAAATATGAATATCAAAGATTAAAAGTCTTCTGTTCAGATGAGACTCGTCTGTGTAGCCAAATTAAAACTTGATTAATTAGTGTTTTATGTGAATGTGTTATCTGCACATTCAGTGAGTCATACACTCATTTTCTAGCAAATTTCCTCCCGTGATTTAAATTCTTATGATCAAAGCTTTAGTTTTCTAAAAACATAGATTAAAATCAAACATTTTGGTACAACTTTAGTTCATTTATGCAGTGTTAGGTGAAAAATGAGCTGTCTCACTCAGCTAAATGAAAAGTTAGTTTAGATTTAGGTTTATTGCAGTTCAGGTCATACAAACAGCAATATCTCACTGTAATAATCAAAGAGAAGGAGTTTCATAGTTTTATACGCTCTGGCAGACAAGGAACAATAAATAGAAAAGGTTACTATGGTGTGACTGTGAAATGTGTAATTTGGCGAGTTAAATTTGTGAATAGAAAATTAAAGTGGAGAATGATGTGTAACTTAAAGCAGGAAATGAAGCTCAGTAATGATATTTTAATGAGTTCATAAAATGAATGTGTGAAAGTGGAATTCACATCTGTTAAAGTAGCCTATAAGTTGTTTTATATCATTCAAGTTGCATCTACTTTTTACCTGGTTAGAGGAGTGTTCAAATGTTTACAAAAATACATAATCAGCTAATAATTTTAGGTACTATAGTACTATATAATAGAATACTACTGCTAATGCTGCTTCTACTAGAGAAGGAGTGGACAAATAAGGACTTTGATTCTTACTGTGTGATATATATCATCTTCATTAATGTGAAAATCCTTGTTTTGATGACGAGGCAGCAGCATTATTGAGTATTTACCCCACTAGAGTATCAAAAAATACCATGAAACGTACTCTTCACATGGTGCTAAATAAGTCAGACTATATGTGCCTGATGCTTCAAGTCGATGCAGCTTGAAGTCAGAAGAAAAAGAGTCAACAATCTTTTGCAGCCATTATCATTGTCTTCCTCTTTAAAACTTGTGGCAAGACTACGGCGCGGTATGGGGCCAAAACTAGGACTATTGAGCACCCAGTGGTGGCTACGTCCTCGTAGCAGGAGGCTATGTCCATCCTGAAGCTAGCTACTGATTACTGATAGGCTGGGACCAATAACTGAACGCTTGAGTTAGCATTGAAGAGGCTAAAAAGAAACGCAAAATAAAACTAAATGCCAACTCCCTCTGCTGTCCATTAGCTAGGATAGGCTGGTGCTAGCATCAAAGAGGCTACTCATTAGCCGCTAATGGGCTAGCTGCACCATACAATCTGCTGTTTATGTTGAATAGTCTGTTTTTTAAAATGAGGAATATAAAAACGTCTGGCCAGCCAACAGCAGTGGTGGAGATAAGATTATTCAACAAGCAGGAAATAACATATTTTAGAACAAACAGGTAGAACACCATTGTAAAGTTATTAAAATATCATATTATTATTATAAGGAAAATGGCAAAAAATATTATGATATCCTATTTTTGTCACTATCAAACAGCCTAACTCAAACTCTGTTTAAAGATCAGGATAAAAATCGTTCCTGATCCACATTCAGCTCCAGAAATGCATCAAAACACTGACTGCCTTCAGCCAAAGAGGACAAGTCCCTCAACCCTTTATGAATGTTAGTCAAACCTAAACCTGCTTAACGGGAAGCATTTACTATCATTAGCACTTCATACTGCTTGTCTCGAAGAAATAAAAGTACCGTTGGTCTATGAACATTACTGTGACACTGTTATGTTTTTCTAGGCCAATAAAAATCCTGGAATAATAATAATGTGCAGTCTCATGCACTTTTACAGTATCTTGCTTGATCTGTTTGCACTTGTTTGTGCTGCGATTGACTCTCAGCTACATCAAATTTTCATTTGTCACCTTTAAAATTGACTAAGTCTGACTTTTTTGTGTTTACTAAGGTTGATTATCTGTTAAAGGTGGAGGACATTAAAGTTAATCCATTGTAGATTTCATTAAAATCCATCCGTTGATGATATTTTGCAAAATATATAGACAAGCACACGTAGACACAGGCAACATTATCAACTGCCTTTAATGTTTCTGAGGCAGGAAAACACTATTCACCCCAAAGACCTCATTGAAACTAAAGGAATCAAACAGCACCATGATTGTTTTTAGTGCCAGAACTGGAAAGTGAATTATTCTTTTTGGGGGTGAATAAATTATTTTGGGCTGCATGGTGGCGCAGTTGGTTAGCACTGTTGCCTCGCAGCAAGGAGGTCGTGGGTTCGCATCCCGGCTCTGCGGCCTCTCTGCGTGGAGTTTGCATGTTCTCCCCGTGCGTGCGTGGGTTTCCTCCGGGTACTCCGGTTTCCTCCCACAGTCCAAAGACATGACTGTCAGGCTAATTGGGCTGGTAAATTGTCCTTAGGTGTGAGTGGGTGTGTGGTTGTTTGTCTCGTTCGTCTCTGTGTGGCCCTGCGATGGACTGGCGACCCGTCCAGGGTGTCCCCCGCCTCTCGCCCCTTGACCGCTGGAGATAGGCACCAGCTGCCCCGCGACCCTCTGTGGAGGAATAAGCGGCTACAGAAAATGGATGGATGGATGGATAAATTATTTTGGAGGTTGCTTCTTTTCTCACTGTTGTTGTGACACCCTGTCAAGCAGGTCCCTAATTTATTTAAGATAAAATCACTTAAATGGATTACTCTGCTCTTAATTTATTTTTTCCATCTAACTTATTCCCATTTGCATCAATTTATCACCCTTAAAGCATAAATCACTTCAGGTGTTTTATTGTTTTATTTGACCTTTAAAAGATTTCATTGTGTTGGTATGTAGAACAAAAAAAGATTAATGTGATTATTCAAACCTGACGTTATGACATGATGTGATAAATAATGTGACATTTTGTCAAAGCAGGCATGTAAAGTGGTGGAGGGGGAACAAAAAGAATGTTTAATTTAAAAAAGGGAGAAAAAAAGCATAAAGAAGAAGGTGAGCCAGACATCACTGGGCCCAGCTGGGTTGTCATAGCAACCGTGTCTGGGAAGAACTAAAGACGACGACAGCAAAGGAGGCAGAGAAAAAAAAAGAGGACAAGTTCATTTTGTTCTCCTCAAACTGCTGAAAAAGCAAGCTGCTTCTCCTCCAAACCGTCCAAAACTGGGCGATCTCTGGAAGATTTTTATGTTGTGTTGTTTTTGGGGGGCAGCATTCTTTTTAATGAACGAACGGATGGAAAACAAGCCTGTAAATAGCTTCTCACCCACTGACACTCTGGCTGCCTGAGCACAGTTAAGAGGATGAAGAGGAGCTTTGATGTTAGTCCCTCCTCTCTGGAAAGTGGACGGTGACGGCCGGCCTCACTGGATCCCTCAGTGGCTTTACAGGCAGCGCTGTGGAGACACCAACAGCGCTAAATAGAGAGCAGCACAGGTTCACAGCAAATCAGATGGTCGTCAATCTGATTAGCACAAAAAGACTCGAAACAACCACAAAATGATTAAAAATCACTTGTCATGGTGATGTCTGATTACAGAGGGAGCTTTTGAAGCTGCTTAGAAACAATAAAAATGATGAATGGTTCAAATTAAGGAAAAAATGGGAGACCAATCCTCTAATTAAGAGTCAAATGCCTCAAAAGGAGATTAGAAACATTATGTCAGGTTAAAACATACAAACAACCGTATAACCACACCTGTTTTCCTATGTAAAATCAGCTCTAGAGGAAAAACAGAGCTGTTTTTAAGACTAAAAAACATTTGTGACCCAAATTTTCTCAGTTTGTACAATTTTACATCCTACACTAAAATCATAACACTAGTTGGAGTGGCTGAGAATACAATGGTGTGAGGTTACCTCATGCATGAATTAACATCATTTACTGAACAGAAACACTTCACTGTGTCAGAATTAATTCAGTAACAGCGACATAATGTGGTAAATGCACTGATTCTGGTTCAGAGGGCTGATACAGATTTCATTATTTTTGTACGTTTTGATCTGCTGATAATGATTTTGGATTCCGATTTATCTAAAAGAGCTATAATTAAAATAATACAACATTTGAATAACCTAAAAATATAATTCTGGAAACAAAAAAATCCAGATGTTGTGATCATTTATCATTGCTAGCGTGAATTTGTGCGATAGTGCATTTGCAAACAAGACCAAATAAGGCCCATTTTGGGGTTACGGGTCACTGATTAGGCTGATTGTGAATATTAGGCTGACTTTGTTCGCCGGATGACTTTTGGTGTATCTCTAAAAAGCGTCATTATTCCTCAACAGCAAATTATGCAGCTCTATTTATATTAAAAAGAGACAACGGCAGATTAACAGACAGCGTTAGCTACCTTATGCTGCTGGGCGTTGGTAATATGTAATGCAGTGTGATGCTACATGTGGTTTAAACCACCAACTCACAGTGAAGTTGTGTTAAAAGATCCAAACTAGAGATAACGAACAAATCTTTATCATTTCTTTACTTTCATTCATAAGCAGGCAGCAGTGATCAGCCTTAGTGTGTGTCACATCTAAATAGTTCCGGGTGGAAACATGCTTCGTGCTTATAAATTAAACATAATCTTGTAATTAAATAAAACTTCAAACTGGTGTCTTTATTTCAATGGCAAAAACCAAACTGTGACACTATTGAAACAGGGCAAAAATTATAAAATAATGTTTAATTATATATAGCGCCTTTAGCAGGTCAAAGACCACAAAGTGCTTTAACACTAAAACAAGCATAGAAAACTCTGGTTTTAGGTAGGATTCTCTATTCCAGGGGTCACCAACTCCGGTCCTCGAGGACTGTCATCCTATACAGGTTTTACAAGTTTCCTGCTCCAGCACACCTGAATCAAATGACCCAATCATCATGTTCAGTTCTGTTAATTACTCATTCCTTCAAATCCAGTGTGTTGGAGAACAGACATGTAGCTCTTGAGGACTGTAGTGTTTTCTAGATATCTACCTGTCACACTGCAGCCGTCTTTGCTCTGTTTTGCTGTCTTTTTTTTTTTAGCATTAATTTATGTGTTTGAGCAGCAGAAGAGGCAGCTGAAGTAAACACAGATGAGTCATTATGCCACCTGTCCAACTAAAGCTGTCTACCTATAGAGGGAACACTAAAACCACATCAAACAATATATTTCTGTCAAGCCTGTGGTTTCTGATTGGCTTGTTTTCTAGTTTTATTCCAGTTCAGCTCTTGTATTATTAATATTTAGTGAGTTTGGTTTTCTGTTACCTGTCATTTCCCCCTGCATAGCCAGTTGTCTCTGGATCGTCTCGTATCCTGTTGCTCACCACTCATCTGTTTTCAGTCACTACGTTTTTATTGGGTTACTCAGGAAGTTCTTGTTATTTTAGTCGTTTTGCACTTTTTTGTCACACTTTTATAGGCTTATTTCCTGCTTCAGCAGCAGCTTTGTCTGATCAAATTTAAAAAGCTGCAAAAAAGTTGCTAAAATTAAGACGGCAATGAAATGTATTGATGACAGAAAATAGTTTTAAAGATAATGTTAGCAAAGAAAAAGTATTCCTTGACGGTAAAACATGTTTATTCTGGGATGAAAAAGACGTTTTATGGAAATTTGGACAAATTTATTCCAAAAAGTTAAGCGAAGTTTAGACTTGGTTACATTTTTCTAAGGGGATCAAGAACATTCCCACAAAATATTTTCACAGTCCCAACTGTAACTGTTTCTGCACTCGTGGTGTGTTTTATCAGGACTTTAAACAAAACAGATAATAGCTTCACCGCGCAGAATTACACAACAGATAGAAAGCTAAAGGAGTTGGCATCGGTATCTTTCCACCATTATCAGTGGCGTCATGAGGCCAAATTTAGTCGATGTAACGCGGCACCGATTGATTTCAGAATCGGATGTCTTATGTAAGCAAATCACAGCGCGGAGAGCCGGTTAGAGAAAGAGTGATGAGACCGGCTGGGGAAAAAGGATGGGATGGGAGGATGAGATGAGGTGTGAAAGAAGAAAAACTGAGAGCGAAAGGAATGGAAGGGTGAGAGGGCAGCTGAAAAACAGAGACGAGAGGGGGAGGTAAAATGTCAAAGCATGTGAAGACGAAATGAGGAGACGCTCTGAGACATAAAAACACAGAAATACTGTCAAAATATCTGAGACAAACTAGACAAAAAGAAACAGACAAAGCAGAACCATAACAATAAGAATTCAAAGGAACTGCAACAATAACACAATGGAAATGATGCATTTAGTTTACTGTCCAGTAATTATTCAGCCTGAAGTTCAGTCTGTGATATTTTGTTTTCTTTGAGGCTGAATAATAAATTGGGAAAAAAAATCACATAATGACTAGAAATGTTTGTTTAATTAAAACCTTTTTAGACAAATTGTGTAACAATAAACCGTAAAGTCTTAAATCCCGGCAATTTCTGAGGGTTATAGTTATTTTTCAGGTTAAACATGAACAGATTTAAAGGTTTCTTTGGTCATCTTACCTGTTGTAGATCGCTTCCTGAATAGCCTGATGTGCTAACGGCTAGTTCAGAAGCAGACAAGATGAAAGCAGATTGCTGCAGTCTTAAAACAGATCTAATCTTCAAAAACACACAGCGGTTCCTATGAACATCACTATATAAGACTTTACATCACCGTTATTTATGCATTGCAAGGGTATTTCTGCAGAAATATCTTAATAAATCCTGCAGGAATTGACCCATGGATGCACTTTAAGTGTTACGTTTTTCATGTGGAAAGCCTTCTACAACCGATAGTAAATACTAAAACTTTTACACAGAAACACTCTTCAAAGTGGTCAATTTGACGATGAATCTGTAAGAACAGAGATTTCATCTGCACAAAGAAAATCCAGTTACAATTTCACGGGAACTTTGGTGTCGCTCGTATAACAAGCACTTTGAAAAGGTAGAAGGATGCTCTGTGTGGATATTTTTAAACATCAGTCATGCATCAAACAAAAATGTTCTAAAAGAATGTTTTCCACTAAAACCACATTTGGATTATTGAGTAATATTTTAGTGACTTCTCGGCATGTGCAGCTCTCAGATTTCCTTTTAAAGAAAACTTCACGTTCATTTTTTTGTTCAGCAAACTGGAAAATTAAAAATGTGTCAGTTTGATTTGATAAAAGCTGATGAAGATGAAATGGTGATGAAGACATAATGATGTGGAAAGCAGCAGAGCGGCGAGTGGAAGTGGAGGAGCTGGAGAATGAGAGGTGGTGCTGTTTGTGTTCTGTTCTGATCCCATTAGTCCTCGTGGCTCTGTTCCAGTGACTGCAAGAGAGTCATGCTGACCCATTTATTAAACTGGTCACGATGGGAGGTAGACACAGAGGGAGGATATAAACAGGAGGAAGGTGAAGACATGATCATATGTCTGGGTTTAGGTATTGAAGGGCGTGTCACACTGCTGAGAGGCAAAAGGTAATAATGTTTGAACGGACTATAAGGTACCAAAAGCTGGCATGATGAACGCGGACGTGACTCTGGGAGACGAGCTAAATAAGTTTTATGCTCGTTTTGAGGCTGCAGCTAAAGACACCACCGATGCTAATGCTAGCGATGCTAATGCTAGCAGCGCTAACAACTGCAGACAGGAAGACACCGGAAGCGCGTTCATCATCTCCGAGCATGATGTGAGGAGAGCCTTCAGGAGAATAAACATCAGGAAAGCAGCAGGTCCAGATGGCATCTCAGGCCGTATTCTCAGAGTCTGCGCAGACCAGCTAGCTCCTGTGTTCACCAAAATATTCAACCTCTCTTTAACTCAAGTCGGTGGTCTCCACATGCTTCAAAGAGTCCATCATTGTTCCTGTTCCAAAGAAACCTCATCCTGCTTCCCTCAATGATTATCGCCCTGTAGCCCTCACCTCAGTAGTGATGAAGTGCTTTGAACGGCTGGTCAGAGACTTCATCGTTTCTTCACTACCCGACACACTCGATCCACTACAGTTCGCATACCGCCCAAACCGCTGTACAGATGATGCCATCTCTCACCTCCTCCACACATCCCTCAGTCACCTGGACACCAGGAAGGGGAATTATGTTAAAATGCTCTTCATCGACTACAGCTCAGCATTTAACACCATAATCCCCTCCACTCACCACCAAGCTGGAGTACCTGGGACTCAGCTCACCTCTGTGCCACTGGGTCTCTAATTTCCTAACAGGCAGACCTCAGGCAGTAAGGACCAGTGTTGGGAGTAACGTGTTATTAAGTAACGCGTTACAGTAACTACGTTACTATTGCGGTAACGAACACAGTAATGCGTTAGTCTCCCAAAATCAGGAACGCGTTCCTCATTATTGGGCTTTTTTTAGGCTCGTTATTCGTTACTTTGCGTCAGGCGGGCCCGGCGCCAGCGGGAAGAAACGGAGGAGGCGTGTGACCTTATAATGGGGGGGCAGCCGGTCGCGAGTCGCACCCTGTTCACCTGTGAGCGCTCCTCTGTGCAATGCAGCGGGAGCCGAGGAGGACACCGCTGCGACTCCCGCTGGCGACGTCTGTTGGACCTAACAATGGTTCGATTGTCTGTCCGGCGGAAACTCCAGAGGCTGAGATCACTTCTGTCGAGGTGACAGAGGCGGCTGCGGGCTACAGCTCTGATGGTCCGGCTCAGGTGTGGATCAGCTTTGCGCCCCTTTCTCCTCCGACCTCTGCACCTGTTCAGATCCCGCCGGATGGTGGACTCGGATAGGGCCGAGAGACCCAGAAACCGGGTCTTCACCTGAACACCGGGCCGATCTGGTTCATCTGCTCCTCCTGGTCTGAGGTGGCCCGGGTCGGAACTCTAACCGCCCGCGGTTCCCGGAGGCCGGAGTCACCTCCGCCTCATCTGGAGCTCTCCAATCGCTTCTCATCTTTATCAAGTTTCGAACTTTCCACCTGCTACAACGAGACGGCAGACCCGCCTGCAGCTGGTGGCGCTGAGCTGTGATCTGGACCTGGTCTCATCCTCCAGGCCCACGCTGCGCCATCCAAACACAGCAGGTGGCTCGTTAAATTTGGGGTTTTAGCAGCTCATCCTGTATGTCGTTGTACGTTTTTGGACTGTGAGAAGGTGAAAACCACTGGATTTAACAAAAACTGAGATGAAAGAGTCGGAGTTCGTCGTTGCTTGTCGGTTTTTTGGACGTAGGTGTGCTGCTGGTTCTGAAAAACCGTGTCAGCTCTGTTCTGATAGCAGTGGTTGAAGTTGAGAAACTAAGATCTCCTTCTGAGGAGACTGAACTCATCAGTCATGAGAAAACAGCAGCTCTACTGAATACAGAATGGATCAAAATTAAATGCATAAGTTGGTTTAAGGACCATCCAACGTTTTTGTTACAAAAATTTTAGTTTGATGGAACTTGAAATGAGTTAAGAGTGATAACTGTTGAAGTTCTGGTCTGTTTGATACCAGGCCAGGCTGTCAGAAAGACGTAATAAAAAAGTGTAACTGATGTATTGATCAACTCTGAAAGATCCACCAGTAATTTACATCACTGTATGAAGCCCTCAGCATCAATAAATCACAGTCAATTTAGGTGGGTCATTTATAATATATAATTGTTTTAATTATAAACATAGTTACTTTCCCTAGTAACTAGTTACTTTGAAAGTAGCGAGTAACTTAAAGTAACTGAGTTACTTTTGAAAGAAGTAACAAGTAATGTAACTAAGTTACTAATTTAAAGTAACTTACCCAACACTGGTAAGGACGGGTGGACATGTCTCAGCCTCCATCACTCTCAGCATTGGAGCCCTTCAGGGTTGTGTTCTGAGCCCCCTGCTGTACTCTTTGTACACATATGGCTGTGTAGCCACTACCAGCTCCACCACCATCATCGTTTGCTCACGACACCGTCGTGGTGGGCCTGATCTCTGACAACAACGAGTCGGCCTACCTGAAGGAGATTGGAAATCTGGAGAACTGGTGCCAGAGGAACAATCTTCTTAAACGTCAGTAAAACAAAAGAGTTAATAGTGGACTTCAGCACGAAGCAGGAAAGGAACTACCAGACCCCCGTTATCAACAGGAGCCCAGTGGAGAGAGTGAACAGCTTCAGGTACCTCGGTGTTCACATCACGCAGGACCTGTCATGGTCCTGTCACATCAACACCATGGTGAAAAAGGCTCGACAGCGTCTCTACCACCTCAGACGCTTGAGAGACTTCAAACTGCCCACCAAGGTGCTCAGGAACTTCTACTCCTGCACCATCGAGAGCATCTTGACGGGAAACATTTCAACCTGGCTTGGGAACAGCACCATGCAGGACAGACGAGCCCTACAGAGGGTGGTGCGATCAGCTGAGCGCATCATCGGCACCGATCTCCCTGATCTGCACTCAATCTACAACAAGCGGTGCTGGACCAGGGCCAGGAAGATCGTGGAAGACCTCAGCCACCCCAGCAACGGACTGTTTTCTCAGCTGCGATCAGGAAAGCGTTTCCGCTCCCTGAAGGCCAACACAGAGAGACTGAGAAGGAGCTTCATCCCGCAGGCGATACGGTCCCTAAACCAGATCAATACTCAGAAATAATCATCCTTGCACTACATGCCCATTTGCACATGTATACAAAATTTCACACTCCCTAATCATTCCATTTATTTCCATTTCTATCTTCCTTTTAAATATATTAATATTGTTGTTTACACTTGTAAAGAAGTTTTGACATTTCTTATATATATTTTGGTAATTTTAGATTTGTTCTATTTTTTAAGCCAAACTTAGTCTTGTTTTATCTTCTTTTTTTATAAAATTTTACCACATGTCTTACTTGCTTCTTATAATTTTTTTTGGGTTCAATGGCAGTCGTACAAGCATTTCACTGCATATTGTACTGTGTATGAGTGTGTATGTGACAAATACAATTTGAATTTGAATTTGAAGCTATGGCTATTTTCTTAGGGGAGGCGTCCAGGAGGCATCCTAACCAGATGCCCGAACCACCCCAACTGACTCCTCCCAATATGGAGGAGCATCGGCTCTACTCCGAGTCTTTCCCAAATGTCTGAGCTCCTCACCCTATCTCTAAGGCTGAGCCCGGCCACCCTACAGAGAACACTCATTTCGGCCGCTTGTATCTGTGACCTTGTTCTTTCAGTCATTAAAAGGAGCAGTTCTTGACCCGGAGGCCTCCTGCCAGCAGGACATGCCAAGTGTTTGGGGGTCAACGTGGCGTTTCTTGTCAGTATCATGTTTATAAATGAGAACTGTTCTCAGACATTTTTCCTGGCCAACTGACCTTAGAAAACACAAACATCGTTATAATCTCATGAACCTGGATAGAATTAAACTCTTTGGAAGTCTTGATCAGATCGTTTACAACTGATCAACTTTTAGAGTCAATCCAATTCAAGGTGGCCAACACAGCTAATCCTAGTCAGTTAGAGCCAAGGCTAACAGGGTCTCAATGCAACCAACTTTACAGATATTGAGCTAAAATGTAAGAGTCTATTAACTAAGAGTCATCCCCAACAAATACAATCAATACTAACAGATTGTTGGGGATCTTGCAACACTGAGTGAGTTTCTCTATAAAGGTGTTTTCAAGATTTGACTAAAAGTTTAAAACTCTGGCATATAAAGTAGTTGATATCCATTCTTTAATGGAGTGCTGGATTGGCCACTCCCACCTCTGATATTCTAGGGATTCTCAGATGTGAGAGCTAATAGGCCCCTCATCCTGGTTCATTGTCCAATGAGCTTCTTTCCTGATCTTGATGGCCTTCCTGATCTGGCGTTTGTGTCTGTTATTTTCTGATTGAATAATTCTTTCTTGGTTCCAGTCAATAAAGTGATTTTTTTTTATGTTAAAATAACAACATTTCTGATCGGGGATTGGGCAATAAACCAGGACGAGGTGGCCTATCAGCTCTCACACCTGTAACTCTCCTCCAGAGAGCATCTAGCAGAGACGGGGGTGGCCGACAGGTCGGCTGGGTTGGCCATGCCCAATGGAAGAACAGCTGATCAAATGTGTCACGCCAGCACCTGTGACACATCTGATGAAGACTGCAGCCGTAGTCAAAACATGTCAAGAAAAGCTAAATAAAATTGACCTAATAATCTTTACATGTCTGAAAATAAAATAACCCAAATCATGTTTGAAAAAAAGAAACAAGATAAACCTCGAAAAGTATTATTTTGGATAAAAAGACAAACTTTTAATATTTAAAAAGTTTGACAGAAGTTTTTAATTGACTATCAGCTCACATCTGTTGTGTTTCAAAGATAAAGTTCTTGCTTCAGAATCAAATTCAAATCTGTGTGAAGCTAATTTTGAGGTTTTCATCTAAACAACCTATTTATATAACGCTATCTAAATAAAACCGTGATGACCTCGTGTCCTTAAGGTCACCTTGTGTCTTCCTGCCAGTGGCACAGACAGAAAGTCAGGGCTGAAACTTTAAATTGCTACGGAATAATGAGAGTTATTTCGGAGGTTGGATGGATTCTTTTAAAGCAGGGGTATCACATATGCACCCCCCCCCCCCACACACACACACACACACACACACACACACAAACACTTCATCAGCTGCTGGGAGTGGCTGTAAGTGGCATCTGTGCTTTGTCTGTTAGGGTGTTGGATAAAGCTCAGAGATAATGTCAAATGACTGACAGAGGACAGAAGGAAGGTGTGTGTGTGTGTGGGGGGGGGGGTACTGTTTGCACGGAGGTGGTTGTTTTGTGTGTTGTTGAGGCTACAGTAATGAACCTAAATCACAAACAGTAAAGTCAGAATTATGAGGACGGTTTATTTGAGTTATATGTCTGAAATAAAGGTGCCAGTTGAAGCTTCGCTGCTGTCTGATGTGAAGAGTCGGTCTGACAGGTTACGCTGCTGGTGGCCTTTTCTGGAGCGGAGGAGATGCTGTCACTTCCTGCAGGCTGTTGGTTGTATTTCGGGTGATTTGATGGGAGAAGGAGAGAAATCGTTTAAGGCTCTGTCCTTTTTGTCTTCTTGATGAAAACCAGCCCTTCCTGAGGTAGCGTGAATGATGTAAGAGTGAAGAATCCTCCAGCCTCCCTGGGCCATCGTCACCAGTGGCGTCTAGAGAGAAAAGCTTGGTATTAAATCTGAGAACTGTGAAAACGGATAAATGGGTCTGTGGTCGTGCTCCCATGGAGAACCGCCTTAAAATTTAAACTTGATTTTTAATGAATCCAGGGGAACTAAGTTGACAAATTATGCAGCTTAATTAGGTGCACAATTAATTTTAGGGAAACTGATGATTTTCTGTATTCAGTAACAAAAACAAGTCTCATTAAAACAGAAATGTCTGGTTTTAAGCCATCAAATGTAACTTTTGCTTTAAAACCATCAACATATTTTAAAACCTGGAAGTAGATGCCAATGCAAAAGGAGCACCCCCTAGTGGCCAGTTAACCCCTAACATGACCTATGACCCCACGCTCATCAGACATAACGTTCTTGTTTGTCTTCTTGTGCTTACAGTTTCCAACATGCAAGCTTTAAATCCTGGCTCCACACCTTCTTTCATGTTTTTGGTAGATTTTTGCAGCATGGTTATAGCACCACACACAGGCCTGGCATAGTTACTGCAAGTGTTTTGTTTCATTTTGGAGCATTTTTGCAGTTTTTGTGTGCATGAGGACATTTCTAACATCATTTCCATGTTTTCAATGGTATTTTTTAACAACTATTTAAAAAATTTGCTTTAGAAAAAAAGACTAAGATTATTTAGAATGTTTTATTTGAATAAACTTTTCTGAATAAACAACTTTTTGTACCTATAGCTCTTTGATGACACACTAGCAAACATCATAGGTTCTGTTTCATTTCTTTCTCTGTAAGTCAGTGTTGTGTGGGGATTTTTATCCCCCATTTACCATAACTTAAACGTAAAACAACCCTGAAAGTAACAAGAAAACAGATTTCCGGTAAAGTTCTCCTATTTGAATGTGGAGTTTTGAGGTCAGCATCTCTCAGATTAGCTGTGAGCAATATCACTGCCTTTGTTCTCCTCTGTGTTTCTGTGTTGGTCGACTGATGTCATGATGCTGCACTGTTGTTGTACTAATGCTGTCTGACCCTGCTCTTGGTGTGTGTTTGATGCGCTGTGTGTGTGTGTTGTGTTGTGAAATACAACACGCCTGCCTGATTAGGCCTTTATCAAGGCTCGGCCCTTGTTTTTATCTTTGTAAAAGTAGCCTGTGTGCTTCCAAGATGCACTTTCTGCAGAGTAATCTCGGTCAGTAAGCATCCATGTCCATTCTAGTTTAAAATGCCTGGCTTTTATCTTCTAAATTACACTGAAATGTCAATTAACTGCACTTTGGTAGACGTTATAGGAAAGTAGGGTAATCAGTTCACATTTTATAGTCATTTTAAGTGTAGTAATTGGCCATTTTAACTGATTTAAGACAGGTTGTGGCAAAGAAAGAGCAATGTTTCAGGAGAGGGAAGAAAACTGGAAATAAATTATATTTATCTAATGTATAAATGTATTCTTTGTTAAATCCAAGAGGGCATTTTCTTTTAATGTATTTAGAAAAAAATCAGACTGCTTCACTATTTGCACATTTAATTGTGCACTATAACATTTTTTAATGTCTAAAAATAATCTGCATCCAATCTATCCCCAAGTAAATCTTTCAAATCACAAAGTGTTTGGATTATTTGCTGTTTTACTGCTTTAAGAATTCCTAAAAACTCTTGTAAAGTGTGAATCAAGACAAAGATGCAAAACTTCAAATGACCGAGTCAAGTTTTTAAGTTTGCTGAATCCAAGAAAAAGCATCTGAATTCACTTTTAGATTGATGAGAAGGTGAGATAGTTTATCATATACTTTTAATGTTTATTTCCTGGGATAAATCTGAAACATCTTGCAACTTTTGATTTTATTTTATCCAAGAATCAAGACTGTTTCCATCATGCTTCCTACTTCCTGTTTCCGGTATGGTTGTTAGACATCAACAGGAGGAAAATAACTGATTTTTATGTTGATCGCTCAGAGCACAGAAAGTACTTAGCATGATGTAACTTTAATGTAACCTTGGATGTGTTTTTTCTGCATGTTGCCATGGTGATTGCAGGTTGCTGTCCAGGATGGCAGGGATGAAGGAGCAACAGATCACGGAGGAGAAGCCCCTGCTGCTGGAGCAGAAAGGAGTGGACTCAGACATGGTGAGTTCATCTTGTTCGTGTCTTTTTGTTGCCGTTAACCCTCCTATCAGGCATTCACGTGTGATTAGTGAAGCCCTTTAAAACTCTTGGCATATTAGGACGGAGATGTTTGTGCTCATTATTTCTGATGGCTTATAATTAGACAATGTGCTTGTTTACCAGTGGAGGAGGAAATTAATGAACTCCATCCAACCATAGGTCTTTGACAACAACAATGTGAGAAGATGAAAGCTCATTTAAGCCGTGAGAGGACGAGAAGAGTGGTGAAATGAGCAAATGAAAACCAGAGGAAAGGCAGTAGGCGGTTACGTAAACGCCACTTATTCCAGTCCACTTATCCATTAAATAAGCAAAAGGTAGAGGCTGCAGCTGAATCAGTGGCTCTTCAATGCCTCTTGATGCAGGAATGATATGAATGCTGAAGACGAAAAGGCAAGAACACCACTGATATAATTATATCCTTAAACTTTTTAACTGCTCTTTCTTAGTGAAGCGGCTGCAGAGAAAGTAGAGGTTTGATCGCTGAACAGGTTACAGAGAAATAACTGGAATGTCTGAATGGCCAATTATGAGAGCGCAACAAAATCATTAGTTCCCAGAAACGCATGAAAGCAAGCGTAAACAAATGTGGGGTAATTATCTTCTCCTGACGAGCCTCTGATTTGTGCTGCGAGGAGTCGGGACTCTATTGTGTGTCAGAGAGGAGACCTAACACAGATGATACAGGAGGTCAGGGTTTTAACTCAGCAGCTTAAAGAAGCAGCAGAACATGCTGTCATCATCAGTAGGAATCTATTAAACTGTCAGTGATCAGATAAAGGTCATTAAGCCTTCAGATTATGACTCTTTGTTGGTAAATAATCATGGCCGCTGGCTGCTGCTTCATCGATCCAGCTACATGTTGCATGACTGGATGGGCGGCTGTTTGTTATTCTGTCAAAGCCCTGCTCTGCCCAAACACATTCACTTTTATCAGATTCCTGTCTGAGCTTATTTAAAGTCTGCAGCTCTGCAGCATAAATGACCTTTAAGAGCAGTTACTGTGTGATTACCTCCTCACACCGAACACTCGTAAAACAAACGGCTCCTCGTGTCTGACAAATGCTGCGTTCAGCTCTTATGGGAGCAACTGGACTGAGCTGTGGGTTTAAAATGCCAAAGCAGGAGTTCAGCAAGTAATAATGATCAATTAAATGTTGTGTTTTTGTAACTTTATTACAACAAGTGATGAATAAATCTAAAAGTCTGACGTTTTGTGAGTTTGATGTGATTGCAGCGCATTCCTGTTCGTTGAGAAGCAGCAGGTTCCTTCGTTCTAATAAAGGACGGCTGCAGATCTTTACTGACCTTTCTGCTGAAGCTGGAACAGAAAGGCTGCAGTAAATCAGGACAGGATGTGTATTCTTTGGGCGTTTCCAGCTCTGCATCAGAAAATGGAGTATGAATTATGTGCATGATGTTTTTTTTATGTTGACTGGATGTTGCTGATATGTCGGCTCCCTGCTGTTTCCCAATAATTACCTTGTTGTGCTTGTTGTTTTGCAACACAGCAGGATAAAGGAGAGGAGGCGTCGGCGGGGCTCCCGTGCCCCGAAAGCCCCGCGCCCCCTAACCAACCCCCTCCCCCCCGCCGCCCCGCTCACCGCTGGCATGCCTTCGCACGGCACTGGCTCCGCCAGACCCGCCGTCGGACCAGCGGGGTCCTCCCGGTAACTACCAGAACAAGCAGAGACATCAGAACCAGCACATCACATTCAGAACATTTAGATAAACATTTAGATTATTACATGCACCAAACTAAATGCATCAACCTTAAAAGTTAAATGTTCAAAGTAGAACGAGGCAATCAAGCTGCAGAAAAACAGATTTTTTTTTTTTTAAGTATTTTTTTTGCCCCAAGTAATTTTTGGGTAAATTTTACACAATTAAATTGTTTACAATGTTTTGCACAACAAAAAAAAAACCCAAACACTAAATATAAAACAGAAGGATCATATCTAATGTTCTGGCTATATGATCTTATGACCAAATACAGAAATAAAGTTTGTTAATGTTGACCCAGAAATGTGTTTTTTAGTCTTTATAGACTAATATCTGCATCAGAAACTTTCAGAATAATTATTTTTCATAGTATTTTAGCTCCAGATAGTTTGGTATTTTAATGTTTTTTATTTGTTCTTGGTTAATCTTTCAAGCGTTTTCATTAAAGCACATATTCAGGATTTCTGCTTGGTGCAGTGAAATACGTGGAACCAAAAAGGGTCGAGCGTGGAAATGAAATACAGATGAGGGAAATCCGCTCCCTCGCTTTAATAAACTGGGATCTGCAGCAGGTGTTTTCAGCGTCAGATCTTAATGGAAAAACATAAATAAACACAACTCCAGACATGAAACCAAGGATTAGATCGTCTACAAGTCACAGCATCAGTATTATTGTCTGCTGTGAATCACATCATATGTCAGACATTTATTATATTCAAAAATATGATTTTTATGATCATGTTACTTTGTAGTTTGGAATATTACATTAGTTTTTTTTAAATTAAATATAGTCTGTAGCATAACATCATGTGATCTGTAACTTTGTATTTAACAGAATGATGTATTTTTGCTACTTATTGAGCACAGTTCACTCACTTTTCTTTGTCTTTCGATGAGTTTTGGCATTAAACCTAAAGTAAGAAACCCTGAAAAGATAAAAGATGGAAAAAAAACCTGACAGATGCTTTTTTAGTTAATCCTGGTGAGAAAATCTCATTTCAAGATGTTTTTCTGTCTTTATAAATCAAATTCAAACCTTTTTCTTAAGCAGTTTAAAAAGTCCTTCTAGTCTCCTTACGAGCTAATTAGCTTAGCAGAGTAACCTTTGGCACAAGCAGATTAGATGAGATTTTGTGAGATTACTTTAAACCTATTCTAATGTGTCTGATCGATCTATTAAACTATATTTTTGGTTGAAAGAGAGTTAAAAACAAAAATGACAAACTTAGTTTTCATCTGTAGAAACAGCCATTTACTTACTTGTAAACTTATAAAACTCAACTTATTTCTGTTATCCACTCAAAAATGGCTCAAAACACAATTACACATTTTTCTAAAATAGATTTAATCCTTCTGGACTATTTGAGGTCTTTATCCTCCACTGACTTAATGGTTTAGTCGTGGTATTGCTGAGAGGAAGGATCTGGAAAAGAAAAAACCTCAAATTTAGGTCAGAATCTTCATTCATGAAACAGAGAGATCAGAGACATGTTGACTGTTTCCTCCTCGACGTGCAGACTTACACATGAAACTGTCTAACGAGCACTCACATCACCTTTAAGGTTTTATTTCCATTGCTTTAGTCTCACATTAGATCCCTGACATGCACTTTGTGGGTGGTAGTTGTGACAACAAAGAGAAGAGTGCCACCTGCTGGTCCGACCACCTTATTGTCTTCACTAATATTTCCCCTCTGAAAACAGTCACCTGCATGAAAACGGGGACTAAAGCTGCCCTTTTTGCTGCATATTATTTAAAAGATGAGAAATAATTTTGTTGGATTTAGATTATTTTATTTCTTGCGGGGCAGCTTCAGGCCCCGTGGTGCGTTTGCGACTCGCTTCCTCTTGTTTTTAGGTGTGTCTCTGTCCTTCCTTTACCCATTATTAACTCAACTTTTGCTTCATCTTTCCATAATCCACCTCTTTTGTGTGTGTGTTGTGTTCATCTTTAATTCTCTCACATTTTCTTTCAGATGTATCTTCAGAATTCCCCAGAAATCTGCGGCAAACTGCTGCCCTGACGGGCATCTAACCTCACGTTTTTATTCATTTATCGTCCATATTTCTAGATGTTTTTGCTTTGCTTTACAAAGGCTGCAGAGTTCTAATTAAAAAAATAACTAAAACCACAAAAAGTTTGTGAAACCAATAATTATGTCTCTGTTTTTGAGATTGTTTTAAAGCACATCAGGTTTTATTTATTTATGAACAATAGACTGATTATTTCTAAAGGATGGGTTTGCATTTTCTGCATTTGTCTTAAAAATCCAATCAGGTCATAAAAGTATTGGAATCAACATTGTAAGAATTTAGGCATTCTGAGAGTAAATGCTCAAAATAATATATTTAAATATATAAAGACAGAAAATCCACAGCTGAAAATGAGAAAACTAGACAAAACTGTCAGAGGGGATTGGAAAACAATGTCTGAATTAAATAGATAATTCAAGTCTCTGAGTTGATTTAGTTAAAAAGATTACATTAAAGTAAAGGTAAGAAGATGAATTCTACCTGTGAATTCTGAAAAATTCAGTGTTTTTCAACTTATAGCACTTGCAGTCTTACATGTCTTTATAAAGTCAACAAAATTAAGACAATTTAACAACAACACAAAGGGAAAAAAGGAATTCTTATTAATCAATTATCTATTTTAACATATTTATTATACACATTTTTTTACCCTCTAACTGGCAGGTCAACCAATTAGTATAAACCTTAGTTGCTTTACTGAAACATGCATTGAATATAAAAAAAAAACTATTACAATAAAAATATGTTAGAATAAAATTGTACTCATTAATATTTTACATTTTACAAATGATAGCAAACTGCTGAAGCTACAAATGATTTTAAAATCAAGTTTTAAATATTTGTTTTTGTCCTTTGTTACTTAAATCACCAGTTTACAAAATAAAAGTTTTTCTTACTTTTGTGATTTTTCTGTTATTTTAAGAGAAACCCATAAAAAAGCAGCCCTATCCTTTAAACAGAGTCGAGTTCAGATTCACCTCAAAGAACAAGCAAATCACTTTGTCCATGAAACACATTTTGAATCCAGACTCTGATTGGCCCAGCTGATTCGCTGACATCAGGCAGCTTGTCGTTATGATCTGGTGAGTCAGATTACATCTCATACAATCTGACTCCCTTCACTACGGAGGCCAGATCACAAAGTGTTAGTTTAATGGCTGGACTGTTTGGCCTGGCTTGTCTTTGTTTGCTGATCCAGATCAGGTTCGAGGCGTCCTGCAGTGAGGGGGAACCTGTTTCATTGTCTGTGTAAAAACATCATTCTTCATCACTTCTTAACATCAGGTTCTGCTCAGTTTCCCACATGTGTTTTAGCATAACGGTCCTTATATGACTGGAACACAAATTTGAACAGATTTGAAACTAAAATTCCTATAATTTAAAGGTCAAACCTATTGACTCCAGTATCAGACTTAGTTCACTAGCTGTCCAGTCAAAACAGTATCGGCTCTTCAGATTGGTTGAATAATTTGTGTTTGAAACAAATTGGTTTGTGACTAAACTCAAGTTTGTGTATTCAGTCATTAAAATTTTCTAAATTAGAATAAGACTCATTTAGTGCATTGCTGTTTTTTTGTAGAATTTAATGCTCTTGACAGTATTTTATAGTAGGGTTATAACCGTATAAGTCATGATTTGATATAACAGGAAAATAATCAAATGCAAGATTAGCTTTTCCCACTGAAACTGCCTCAGAAAACAAACCCTATGCATTGTGAAAATGTAAAATGTGAAACATTCCTAAAACAACTTGATAAACCAAATATTACCCAAATGGCTTGCCATAGAACGTTTCAAAGATTCATTATTATCAGACAGAACAGCTCGTGTTGCACATCTTTGATGTGTGTGTGTGTGTGTGTGTGTGTGTGTGTGTGTGTGTGTGTGTGTGTGTGTGTGTGTGTGTGTGTGTGTGTGTGTGTGTGTGTGTGTGTGTGTGTGTGCGCGCGCGTGTGTGTGTGTGTGTTTGGACTGCTCATCCCACTCTTCTGTAAGTCTGGTGTCCTCTCAGTCACAACAGAGGCTGCTCCTTTTAGTGTGCAGAACCTGTAGGTCCAGACAGCTCCTCCCCTCCCTGTTTTCATGTGTTTTTAATACTTGTACCTGCTTGTCTTTTGCTGCAGGAATGCTGTGATCAGCTGATGCCACCAGGCGACTGGAAGGTAAGACACCCCACCGTCCTCCTCGTGCTACCTTTGCTTATTACCATGTCTTTTTTGTCCCTCCTCCTTTGTGCCGACTCACTCAAGTCAACAGTGATGCCTGAGTTTAAAGATAGCTGCATTAATTCATCAGCCTCAGCTTGGAGCTGCTGCCTTGATGGTGACACCAAGCTAAACAAGTGTTGCTCAGTCAGAATTAACAAATCCAATAAATAATCTGGATTCTTGTAGATTTATAAGGGCTGCATGTAAAGGAATTCAGCTGTCAGATTTATCCTCTCCAGGTGTGTCGCCTCGTATCATTCAGGTGTGAGTTGGTGTCTCTGGAATCATGATGTCTGCAGAGGTTGCATTAAAATCCATTCAAAGACCCATTTTGACTCTGCGCTCAGGTTACCTGGTGACAGAACTTGATCATCTGTGCCTCTGAATAGTTAGAGCACTGACCCCCTAAAGGAAGGAATGTAAAATTAGTTAGGTCAGCGTCACGATTGTTGGAGACACAAGATTGCAAGAAAAATTAAAAATCCAGTTATCTGTGTGTTCCTGTCACTCTCCTGTCTTATGGGATGTGACACATTTTACCAGAACACTAGAATATTTCAGATTTAGTCATTTACAGGTAGATTAATAAAGCATTAAATATTGTCTTTAATAGATGTTTTAGTTTTTTATTGTTAATAATAATGACATTTTGGATATTTCTCTCTTCAATCTTTGAAGTTTTATTAATTCACCATATAATGAAGCACTTTTTAGATGGGAAAGAAAACTATAACATTTATAAAACATCCATCCATCCATTTTCCTCCACTTCTGTGAGATCGGGTCGAGGCAGCAGCCCAGGCTTCCTTCAGGTCCTCAGGCGTTCCCAGATCAGCTGAGAAACATAGAAATTCATCAAAACTGGGTGTGTGGTCCTGTGATTTAAAATATATGACAACTTGGGCAGTTTGTATCAAAACAGATGCTAGCTTAGAAACTGGAACCTTAACTTGAAACTATTTGTTGATAATTATCAGTTGCAATAAACTGATGACCTCAACCCCCCCCCCCCCCCCCCCCCCCCCCCCCCCCCCCCCCCCCTTGAAAGCAACAGCAAATGCAGTAATTTTCAATGTTCTATCATGAATGCATTTTGAAATTTGTCCCAACCATCACAGCCCAGTGAGATACTGGTGATAAAAATGATATCAGCAAAGATTCTCCTAGATTTAAAGACATAAGATGTTCAATAGTTTCAGTTATCAGTGCTCAGTATGGTCACTTGCTCTATAAAGGCAGGTTACAGCCTGATGCAGTACAGTCTTATGACTGGGTGTAGTTTTAGGACATTTTAATACGTTTTCAAACTTCATTCCTTAGAGATGCAGTTGTGCAAATTGCTGTTACATCATGAAAGGTGATGTAACTCACAGCTCAATAAAAGGGTTTATATCATCACATAAACAATACTCCTCCGTGAACCGTCACCTTATCGTGGTGGAGGAGTTTGAGTGCCCTAATGATCCTAGGAGCTATGTTGTCTGGGGCACTTGTGCCCCTGGTAGGGTCACCCATGGCAAATTGGTCCTAGGTGAGGGGTGAGACAAAGTGCGGTTCAAAAGACTCTTCATGCAAGTACAATCATCGAGCCAGTGTACCCGGCCCGGAGGGTTACCGGGGTCCCACCCTGGAGCCAGGCCTGGGGTTGGGGCCCGTGAGCGAGCGCCTGGTGGCCGGGCTTTCGCCCATGGGGCCCGGCCGGGCCCAGCCCGAACTGGATACATGGGCTCATCCACCTGTGGGCCCACCACCTGCAGGAGGAACATGAAGGGTCCGGTGCAATGTGGATCGGATGGCAGACCAAGGCGGGAGCTTTGGCGGTCCGATCCCCGGACACAAAAACTGGCTATCGGGACATGGAACGTTACCTCTCTGGCGGGGAAGGAGCTGGAGCTTGTGGAAGAGGCTGAGCGATACCGGCTAGATATAGTCGGGCTCACCTCGACACATAGCGTTGGCTCTGGAACCCGAGTCCTTGAGAGGGGTTGGACTCTCTTGTATGCTGGAGTTGCTCCGGGTGAGAGGCGGAGGGCTGGGGTGGGCTTTCTGTTAGCCCCAAGACTCTCTGCCTGTATGTTGGGGTTTTCTCCGGGGGACGAAAGGGCAGCTTCCCTACGCCTTCGGGTTGGGGAACGGGTCCTGACTGTTGTTTGTGCTTATGCTCCAAATAGCAGGTCAGAGTACCCACCCTTTTTGGAGTCCCTGGGACAAGTGCTGGATAGCGCTCCTACTGGGGACTCCATAGTCCTGCTGGGGGACTTCAATGCTCACGTGGGCAATGACAGCGTGACCTGGAGGGGCGTGATTGGGAGGAACGGCCCGCCCAATCTGAACTCGAGTGGTGTTCTGTTTTTGGACTTCTGTGCAAGTCGCAGTTTGGCCATAACGA
>SSNR01000060.1:1280732-1318848 GCA_006937965.1 Callopanchax toddi | reverse complement strand
AACTCCCACCTCCGGCAGAGCTTCGACCGCGTCCCGAGAGCAGTGGGGGACATTGAGTCCGAATGGGCCTTGTTCCGCTCTGCGATTGTTGAGGCGGCTGTTGCTAGCTGTGGTCGCAAGGTAGCCGGTGCCAATCGTGGCGGTAACCCCCGTACCCGCTGGTGGACACCAGAGGTTAGGGGAGCCGTCAGGCTGAAGAAGGAGGCCTACAGGGCATGGCTAGTCTGTGGGTCTCCAGAGGCAGCTGATAGGTATCAGAGGGCCAAGCGGGGTGCAGCAGTGGCAGTTTCCGAGGCAAAATCTCGAGCGTGGGAGGAGTTCGGCGAGACCATGGAGAAAGACTATCGGTCGGCTCCAAAAAGGTTCTGGCAAACCATCCGACGCCTCAGGGGAGGAAGGCGGCAACTCGCTCACACTGTTTACAGTGGGGACGGGGAGCTGCTGACATCAACTGGGGCTATAGTCGGGCGGTGGAAGGAATACTTTGAGGAGCTCCTCAATCCCACCGACACGCATTCCTATGAGGAACCAGAGCTGGGAGACCTGGGGACGGACTGTCCAATCTCTGGGGCAGAAGTCGCTGAGGTAGTCAAAAAACTACGCAGTGGCGGAGCCCCAGGGGTGGATGAGATCCGACCTGGGTATCTGAAAGCTATGGATGTTGTAGGACTGTCGTGGTTGACACGTCTCTGCAACATTGCGTGGTCATCGGGGGCAGTCCCTTTTGAGTGGCAGACCGGGGTGGTGGTTCCCACTTTTAAGAAGGGGGACCAGAGGGTGTGTTCCAACTATAGGGGGATCACACTCCTCAGCCTCCCTGGGAAGGTCTACTCCAGGGTCCTGGAGAGGAGGGTCCGGTCGATAGTTGAACCTCAGATAGAAGAGGAGCAATGTGGTTTTTGTCCTGGTCGTGGAACTGTGGACCAGCTCTTTACCCTCGCTAGGGTGATGGAGGGCTCATGGGAGTTTGCCCAACCAATCCACATGTGTTTTGTGGATTTGGAGAAGGCTTATGACCGTGTCCCCAGGGACACCCTGTGGGGGGTGCTCCAGGAGTACGGGGTGGATGGTCTTTTGTTAAGGGCCTTTCAGTCCCTGTACCAGAGGAGTGTGAGTTTGGTTCGCATAGCCGGCAGTAAGTCGGACCTGTTCCCAGTGAGGGTTGGACTCCGCCAGGGCTGCCCTTTGTCACCGGTCCTGTTCATAACCTTTATGGACAGGATTTCTAGGCGCAGCCGTGGTGTGGAGGGTGTTGAGTTTGGTGACAGGAGAATCTCGTCTCTGCTTTTTGCAGATGATGTGGTCCTCCTAGCTTCATCAGGCTCTGACCTTCAGCTCTTGCTGGGGAGGTTCGCAGCCGAGTGTGAAGCGGCTGGGATGAGGATCAGCACCTCCAAGTCTGAGGCCATGGTTCTCGGTCGGAAAAGGGTGGCTTGCCAACTCCAGGTCGGGAGAGAGATCCTGCCTCAAGTGGAGGAGTTCAAGTATCTCGGGGTCTTGTTCACGAGTGAGGGAAGGAGGGAGCGGGAGATCGACAGGCGGATTGGGGCAGCGTCAGCAGTGATGTGGACGCTGAACCGGTCTGTTGTGGTGAAGAAGGAGCTGAGCTGGAAAGCAAGGCTCTCGATTTACCGGTCGATCTACCTCCCAATCCTCACCTATGGTCATGAGCTTTGGGTAATGGCCGAAACAACGAGATCGCGGATACAAGTGGCCGAAATGAGTTTTCTCCGCAGGGTGGCCGGGCTCAGCCTTAGGGATAGGGTGAGGAGCTCGGACATTCGGGAGAGACTCGGAGTAGAACCGCTGCTCCTCCATGTCGAAAGGAGCCAGTTGAGATGGTTCGGGCATCTTGTTAGGATGCCCCCTGGACGCCTCCCCAGGGAGGTGTTTCAGGCATGTCCTGCCGGCAGGAGGCCCCCGGGTCGACCCAGGACACACTGGAGAAAATATATCTCTGGTTTGGCCCTGGAGCGCCTTGGGATCCTGCCGGAGGAGCTGGTAGAAGTGGCTGGGGAGAAGACTGTCTGGAACTCCCTAATTGGGATGCTGCCCCCGCGACCCGGACCCGGATAAGCGGAAGAAGACGAGACGAGACGAGACATAAACAATAGATCACATCTAGAGGTTGTAGTTCTACCAACATGTTGACCTGGTCACGTCTGAACACAGGACTCAGCAGGATAATAAACTTTCCTGCAGAGCTGAAGATCCAATCTGAAAGTTCACATCCAGAGGGGAAATGGGTGTTAGATTTCCACCAGAAACAATGTCTATTGCCTCAAAAAGACAAATACAGGACTGTAGGGTTTCTGCAGTTGTAAAAGAATAATACAAGGATGGAATTTGCTTTTTTCCCAGGTTTTTAAAAGTATAGAAAACAGAAAATCAAATATTAAAGACACACTATGTAACTTTTTGTACTTTTAAATCTTTTCCTGGAGCCAGTATGTGCTAATATGACTCTTTACAGGGTTAATGAAAAGTCACTCAGCCCCATCTGCTGCTTATGTTCAGAATACTGTATTTGCAACTTCTGAGTCTCTGGTCCGGTGCCCTGAAGCCTCACAAAGCCACATATCTCACTAGGGTTAAGCTAACAATGTGGCTAGCTGTTATGCTAGTGCCTGAGTGTTTTTAGCTCATGATTCCTGCTTTTTTTAATCTCTCCCTGCTTGAACACAGCTGATTTCTTTGAATGAGTGATGAACCGCTCCAGTAGAAATCAATGAAGGCTGAGGAGACATTTCAATAGTTAGATTTAGGTGTTTCTGAGCAAAGACAATATTGTCTTTATGACAGTGATTTAAAACGGACACTAGGGGGTGCTAAAAACAAGCCCAAACTGCATGGTATGCCTTTAAAAAGGATTTCTGCAACATAAAAATCTAAATTTTTGCAAACAGCTTGCTCATACAAGCACAGTGACTTTTTAATCAATATATGTTGAAAATGAGATGAGATTAACTTTATTGATCCCTCAGAGGGGAAATTCTGTTTTAGTGCAATCCTACAGGATTAGACACACAGACAGGTAAGATTGTCCTCGTGGGCAAGCTGCCACTTGTGTGGCGCCCCCTTAAGCAGATGAAAAAATAGAGAAAGATGAGGGGGGAAAGTAGCCCCTATGCCTCCCAGACATGGCTGAGACAGATACAAAGAACCTCAGCGTAATCCCTCCCAAAGCCATGGATTTAATAGTTTAGTCATTCGTTTCTTTGGTTGTGAGTTTTGTAGAACAGCATCTTGAATGGCAGCTATGTGTGAGCAAGATCTAGTTTGACAGCTTTATTGAGATTCTTTAGAGAAAAAACAAGACTTTCACTGCAGTGATGAACGCTTATTGATTTAAATATAAACTAAATGATCAAACTTTTAATCAGTAAAGTTTAAATGTATAAACTCATCTCCACTGATTTAAACAGAAGGATGGGAAATTAATTTAAAACTTTTATAAATCACGACACCATCATTTGGCAAAGGCCCCAAATGAAGGCTCACATGTTTAACGACGGGTGATTAATTTTAGTCACAAAGCGCTAAGTGGCAATCTTTTCTCTATAAACACCCCTCTCTCACCTCTGTTTTCACGCGTCAGCCCAAATGAGGTCTCAGATAATAACTCTGCATTTAAACAGCAGTCAGCTGATCACATCTGAAGACTGATTAATGAGGAATGAATATTAACTTTACTGTAATGATCAGGTTATTTGGGGCTTTTTAAAAAATACAAAACCAAAAAAATGTCTTTTTTTGAAGTGAGATCAAAAGTAGAAGCTAAAGATGACCTTATCTGAAGACATTTTTTTAAAAGTAGTAAAATTGACATAAATATGGGTCTCTGTGTTGTATTTTTGCGTTTTACATCTTATTTTGTCTTATAGGTCCATTATTATAGGTCTATATTAGGTTATTCTAACACTATCTTACCTTACTCATATATTCAGGTCACATCTTAGTTACTAAATAACTAAAATTATAAGGTTTGTGTGTCTGTATTGACTCAGTTATTAATGTTTTACTTAATATTTTTAATGATCTTTGCACACAAGTGTCAACATTAATAAGTACTTGAGTAAATGGTTTAATTACAGTCTTTGTTGGTGTAATAGAAGTGCTGATGAGTTTAGACAAGCAGCTCTTTGAGGATCTAATCAGGTCTGAACAGTTTCTGACAAACAAACACGTCCCAGTTCCTCACAGCTCTGACTGCAGGATGTTAGAACAGTAACAGCTTATTGATGGCATGCCTAATGGATGTCTAAATAGTGGTAATAAGTTACAATGTCAATTTAAAACAACAGAATGGCATTTTATGGTTATTTTCACTTCAAATGTTGGAAAATTATTACTTTTTTGTTTAATTCTGCAATTACTTATCGATTGGGGTCAGTCTTGTGGACCTCTGGTGCAGAGCATGCTATTTATTTCTGTAAAATACAACGTTTATGTTTAAATAATTTTTTTTGCCTCTTGGGTTTTTCCTGCCTATGAAGGTTTTTTTTTTTTGTTTTTTTGTTTTAGAAAACTTTGCCTGATTTAGCTGCTGATCTGATTTAAAGTCTGCAGGATATTTTATTTTGAAAACCGTGTTGTGATTTCCTGTCTGTTTTTCTGGACCAATCACAAATCATTTCTACAGGATTCTTTTGACTTGAAATTAACTTGAATAGCTGTAATCACCAAGTACAGCATAAATATGACTAAACTAGAACTAACAACTAATTTATGTTATTGATTCTATTAACTAAAATTTCAATTAATTGATGATTAAAAACTTTTTTTGTTCAAATTTTTAATTCAAACATTTTATTTGAGCTCATTTTCTTTGTAGCAGCCATCTTTGGGATTTATGGTTTCCCATATAAAAAATATTGCATATTAGAGTAAAGTTTGGGCATTAACAGACAACGCCTAACAAAAATAAATACAATTAAACATTTAATCAATCATTTACAAATAAATATCCTGAATATTCAGTACTTTAATGCCAAATATCCGATAAGAAGACATTGGAAAGAGGACTCTTTTGTTTAGTAATTTTCAGCATTATAAACAAAGTCTAATGTTTAATGTCATTCTTTGGACCAATTAAGAGCATTGACTGACCTGAAGTCACCATAAAAAGCATCTCTGGACGTTAAGACTTTGGGGATGTGTCCATTCATTGACCTTGTGTTAAACTTGAGAATTAACTGCAATGAACTTTCTCTATGTAAATGTTTTTCATTTATCCATCAATAATATCTGTACCCTAGGCCTCCTATTTCTATCCCTCAAACCATGTACTGTGGTCCCTAAGCTGTCAATATTTCATAAAATCCACCGTCTCAGTTCCAGGAAGAGGAGCCCCTGCTGTTAACAGGCGAGCGAGTGATGCAGCCTCTGCTTCATCAGTCAGTTTAGTTTGAAAACTGAAAGGTGAATGGAGCTGAACCTGCAGCACAGAACAGTGGTGTGGAGGAAACCTTTATGTAGGCTGAAACATTTAAAGGTGCAATAGGAAATTTGCAAACAAGCTAGGTATAGTTAGCTATTTTACACAAACACGTCTCAGAGCTCTCACCCCTCCTGACGGCTATAATCCCTATAGAGCGCCTGACCCGGACATGGGACCGTGCATTGCCACAGTAACACCAGTTGTTGAAACGCTACGCTAATGTTCACTCGGGTTTTTCCTCTTTCTACGTCCAAACGTTTTTTTGTTTTCTGCTAGCTGAAAAGGTGTTTTTCTTTTGGGGGGACTCTGGTATTTTTTCCTAAAGTTGCAGAACTAACAGCCGGCTGTTTCTGTCCTTCTCTCACTTCTGGGATTTTCTGCTGCAAAATGCTTCAGTACGCATTAATGGAGGGCCCAAAGAAGTGAGGCGCTTCGGCGAGACAGACAGCTGGATTGTCGCAATAGTTGCTTCCGGTCCGAAACGTATGATTGGCTGAGGTTTTTAGAGAACTGTGAGGGAACCGCCTCATTAATTTCTTTTGTTTTTTTTAATCGTCACAATATATTTAGAGCTATACTATATTAGAACTTTGTTAAGAGGCATAAAAAATTTAAAGACATTTAAGAGACATTTAAAACACTGGCTTTAAAAGTTTTGTGTCAACTAAAAGAACTGAAGTCATCTAATCATAATCAATGTTATTAACCTTAACAGTTATTCACAGTAGACCTGAATAATTAACTCTAAGGTTAAATCATTGAAAACATTTGAGAATTATGCTTAGTAGAACTTGTTTAAGTGTGAAGAATAATATAATGATGGAAATGTTCACTGTAATTTGAGAAACAATGTGTTTATTATTATTATTATATTCTTATTGCAAAGTATATTAAACTTGTATTCCCTCCATCTTCTCCCACTGATTAATACATAAATGTTTTATCCTAATACATGTAATTTCCTGTAGGATGACTGGAAAACACAAATGTTCTCATGCTCTGGTTTAAATACACTATTTGAAGAACACAAGACTGAATATTATAAAAATTCCGAAGGCAGTAAATCAAATTTGCACCAAAATCAAAGAAAATAAACCTGTAGAAGAATAATAGTAAGTGAACAAGTTGTAAATCAGTAGAAAGCTGCCTAAATGGAGGAAGAGGAGCTGAAAATCCAGCACAGATTTCCGTCTGCCTCGTGCACTTTGCTGCAGCCAAACAGACACAGATTGTATGTTTAAAGCTGACAGGGTGATGCAGAGTCAGCAGGGAGGGAGTTAATCTCCCGTGTAGGGGAAAGGGGGACAAAGTCAAAGGGAAAAGGGGAAGGGGAGGCGCTGAGCGTTCTGTCAGCAGGGGAAAAAAGGATGAAAAAGAGACAGAGAAAAGAGGGGAGACGGAGGTGTAGAGGTACGACAAAGGCCCTGTTGGTGAATGTCACCACAGAGCAGAGAGGGGAGAGTCTGAGCCATTGAAACGTCTCACTCTCAGCGTTATTAGTGTGTGTTTCTTTAACCGAAAACATGTTCATTTGATACGTGAGCATCATGCAGCTTCCTGAGGTTGTTTCAGGGCTGTGGTTATCATCAGAGCTGCAGCACAAACAGACAGTCAAGGTCACATCAAACTGCACAAAAAGTTAGTGTGATTGCAGAATAAGAATTTATTAGTATTATAAAAAAAACATCATTTTAATCCAAAAGTTGCTTCAGAATCCGACCTCAACCTCCTACGACCTGAGCATTTGTTTGATTCTAACTTCATCCTGCAATTTTGAATTAAACATTAAAAACAGTACAAATGGTACAAGGAAAACATGAATTTGTGATGGAATCAGTTATGATAAACATATTTTTCTCACTCCTTTGGTCCCCCCCCCCCCCAATGTTCCCTGTGTGCATCTCAGCCACTCTAATCTAAACCAGGTGTGGGCATCCAGGCCAGTGAGAGTCCATCCAACTCACTGGTTAAATAATCTGTGTGCACAGCGTGAATGTATATCACGTGGAGTAATGCAGCCTTCCATGCAGTGCAGTGAATTCAGTTGATACTGCACACATCAACAACAGCAACCATTTGATTTGTTGTGCATCCTCATTTAAAAACTCAAATTTTGTCACATAAATGTGTGAAGTTTCCTCCACCATGCATTAAGTAAACAGTAGCATTTTTGACACAATAACGACAATTTAAACAACCTGCATTGTTGCAGTATTTTTTCTAAAGTAAGTCTAATTTGAACCTATGAACACATTCACAAAAGGCTGTAAACATGCCCTAACCCCCCAAAACAACAACACGCCTCATTTGGATTGCACATATTTAAAATTTTCTGGATGACAGTAAAGCCTGATAATTAACTGTTAAATGAGGTGGCCTATTATTCAGTTTGAAAATATTTGTCCTAATTTGTTAACAAGTCATCTCTGTCGAGTGTGATGAACACAACAAGGTCACTGAGGAAAGGAAGTAAACAACACCACACCAGAACTAGAGCAGTGGTGCTGATGAGAGCTGCTGCAGTGGAGGGGAGTTGAAATTTGACCAATCACGTAGTGGGGAGGCTGCCCTCTGAACCAATCGTCTGCAGCAACACCCACTCTTATGTCTCTGGTGCATGTAAAACGAGAGGGATGGGTGAGAAAGAGGAGGAAGAAGGTGGAGCATCTGCTTCTAGAATAAGAGTGTTGTTTACAGCAGTGCAGAGCAGACAAAGACTCTGCAGCATCCCCGTCCAGATCTCCATCCTGCAGCGAGCGCTCACCAGGACCTTGTCCCCTAAAACAGGAGAGGTCTGGCTGCTCGTCTGCCCATCTTCATTCTCCTCCTCTTCATCAGCTGAGAGTAAACACACTGCAGCCATGCCTGAGTGTTGGGATGGGGTGAGTGCTGCGGTGTGTTTTGCTTTTCTAATTTTTCTCATGTTGCTTCTATTTGTCTTTAAATCTTTTGAAAAAATGTCATTTTTCTGTGATATTTTGATTATTTAAAATCTAAACTGCAGTAATTGTGTTAGTTGATGGGTCATAACCTGACATTGACCCACTGACACATTTAGTGCATGAAAATGCTGCGTAGCACTCGTCCAAATTAGTCAAATTAAAATCATTTTTATCTTGAGATTTAGATAATTATAGATGTTTCTGCATATCTGCTGTTAGTCTGATGAAGCTAAAACCTCATCTCATGTCATCTTTGAGCCTTCCACCATTAAAAAAAATCACCTTAAACATGTTGCCATGGAAACCCCAAAATGATGTGTTTTGAAGGCTGTGGTTCTATAGAAATAGAGTTCATCTGAAGCCACTGATGCAGTAACTGCCTCAAATTAGAAAGCTGATTGAGGATAACGCCGATGTTAAAGCTGAATTAATAGTGAGATAATCTGCCTGGATTAACTCATGACTGTAGGCTGTGTGAATTTCTGCCCCTAGAGGGGATTGTGGAAAATTCTGTCTTTCCGTGTGTTTCTGTGCAGCCAGTGTGAGATTTAAAAAGCTGCGCAGTAAATGTTTGTTATGATCCGAGCAACCAGAGGCTGCTGAGGTGCTGCAGATTGACTCAGCTGTTTCTATGATTAAAGCTGTAGAAACATGAGGGTGTGTGCTTGCTTTAGAGAGGAGGATAAACAGGGCAGTCAGCATTATCAGGCGTCAGTGCAGCTTAGTGCTTCATATGAATGTGTGTGAGGATTTGTGTGTCTGATTGCGCATTTCATGGTGACACTTGTGTCGTACCTCCATTTTGAGTTTGGCTAGCTGCGGCCAGCAGACGCTGACAAAATGTGGGTCAAAACAAGAGCTGTTTGAATGCATAACTGATGCTAAGTCTGCAGCTTTTTGCAGCAGCTGTAATACATTTATAAACCAATCACATCCGATGTAAACGTCACAGAACATGCCAAATTAGAGCAGTACTTTGCAAAAATTATGTTTTGCATATTTGTAACATGGCACATTACAGAAAGTACTTTTAAAAATGGGAAATTTTAGTAATGAACAAACTGAGATGTTTGCTGCTGCAGAAAACAAAGGATAATTTCATGTTGAGCCACATCATTTCCTTATCCTGTGAAAAATAAATATAAATATGATGATTTTTCTTTATCTAAACTCAAAGATTGGATGCTTTTAAATGTGTAATGAAAGTCATAAAATGAGGCTTTTTGTTGAGCCTGAACAGTATTGTGTATGGAGCAAGGCTTTATAAAACGTGATTCTGTGAATGTTGATATCATCACAGTGTGAGTCGCAGTAACATGCTCTGTTGTTGTGCTGACTGAGGCATTAATCAGGTTCATAACAGATTCTGTTTAGGTCTGCAATTTATTTGAAACATTTACAGTATTAATAATTTACACAATGACATTAAGATGTCAGTAAATCATTGATAGACTCTGCAGAATTAGTGTGATTAATGTGTTTTTAGTTTCTAAACCTGATTCCTTAACTTTCCCTACATTTTAGTCATGTTTACCAGTTTTGTGTTTCAAAATTATGTGAAAGATTTTCATTTATTTAATTTATTTTTATTTATTTAATTTTATTTACTCCTTAATGTATGTTTATAATGTTTTTTATGTTATTACATTTTTAGAATTATTATTATTATTATTTTATAGCACTGTCAGTGAGAATTTGTCGTTCATATTATAGCTCATCTCCAGTCTACCTGAAATGTTTTATAAGTTTTTTTCCCGTCTTCAGAAAATGTGTTTATATTTTATAATTCAATTTTTAATTATAATTTTCTTTTATTATAGATTTTTATAAAAATTTTTAAATAGGAAATTGTTGTTTTTTAGCACCCATTTAATAACATAGTTTGCAGCAGCATCTATTTTTATTACTTGATGTCGTCTTTGAAGACGTTTGCTAATGATTCATTAAAAAGTATTGAATTATGTAAAGGAAGTCATTATTTTCTATCTCCAGCTGAGTTAATCCAACATTAATAAGGATCAATACAGAGTGAACTGACTTTATTATCACAGAAACAGGTTCAGTATGAAGCAGCTGAAACTATGATGTCATATTTAAAGACTTGAGATGGATTAGAAACAGTTATTCTCAGGTGCTTCATGTGTGACTTTGTGTTTCACAGGAACATGATGTTGAGACTCCGTACGGGATGCTGCACGTGGTGATCCGAGGAGCTCCTAAAGGAAACAAACCTGCCATCCTCACCTACCACGATGTGGGGCTGAACCGTGAGTTTTCACCACGATAAAACAGAATAGATGTTGCAGTTTCTGCTCCTGTCAGAGGTGATAATTGACTTTGTGGTGCAGAATTCATTTCTGCCTTAACAACTTGGATAAAACCAGCTGCAATCCTGAAGGAAAAACATTGAATTTTGCACACTGCTGTATACATAATCCGTCAACGTAAAGTGGCTGTTTAGTTCCAGTGCTGATAGATACCAATTAATCAAAACCATCCTCCTAAATCTAAGACGTTTCTGTGGCTTTACTGTGGAAAAAATGCAACTTCAACATCCTAAAATAGATATTATGACTTTATTGCAGCTGAAAGATTCCCTCGAGCTCTGTGCAGGGGTCTGACAGCTGTCACCACATTCATGTCTTTGTGCAAAGTCACAGCATGCCCATTAAATGCACCCCGAGTCCATGATTACATAAAAAACATGGGTAGGTGATGAACAGAATGACTAACGGGAAAAACAAAGAGAGGGAAGAGAGTCTCTGAGGGAAGATTTGTCTTTAAATGTGATGGCAAAAATAGAAAAGAGATGACAGAGTGAGTGTGAGGGGCATCGATGAAATGTAGGTCAGAAAAACATCCCTATCCTGCGGATAGAGGTGGGCGGAGCCAGCCAGCAGCAATGCGGCGCTGCCTCGGTGGGTGGAGGAGGACTGGGGGGGGGGAGGGCTGGGAGCACTGCTGGCATGACTGCAGATGTCTGCTTGTTGTTGTTGTTTTCTGCCCCACTGCCCTTTTTCCTGCGTCTATTTGCTACATCATCTATGAAGACAATACAAGAAATACAAATACATTCAAACCAAGATACAAGACTAAGTAGAAAATAAGATTAGAACCTGTGTTTTTATTTGACAGAAGCACACACAGTTAGGAAAGGTGAGGGATGAAAGGAGTCATGCTAAGAAAATGACTGAACATTAGTTAAGTTCTTCCATTGAAATGACTCCTAATGAGCAGATGGCACAGACAGCAATCTGCCAGACGCCGAACAGGGAGCAGAGAGAAGAAGGGTGGGAAAAAGTAGAAACTGAAACAAGGGGAAAGAGATTAAACGCAAGAAAGCAGAAAACGGGTCACGTAGCAGGAATTATTGCTGATAATGAAACCGAAGTGTTAAATCCGACTGCAGAGGAGGATGAGAAGGAAAGAAGGAGGAGAGGAATGGAAGGAGAGGGTATAGAGGGGGGAGATAAAGAAAGTAAAGAGGGAGAAAGTAGGTCATGGAGTCAACGGGAGTGCAGTACGGGCCAATGATTCAGCAGAAACACTTCTCACCTCACTGGTGCAGCGAGCAGGAGCATCCACCTCTCCTGGCCTCCCTCACTTTTCATCTCCAGCCCAGTTGTCATGTTAATTGGTCTGTTTAATTACTGCCTGCCTCTCCGTGATGCCTGAGGAGGAAAGTGCGTTGCTGCATGGCTTCACAACCTCAGACACACACAGGCTGAAAGTAGGCCAACTGCAAAGCCGGTGGGAGGAGGGCAGAGGACGAGCTGACACTATGGATGAAGCGACTTCAGAGTTTTATGTTCTGAATCTTCCACCGAGCTCCCGGATATAAAACTCAGCGATAGGACGTAATCCTCACTGAGACTTTCAAAATAAATCAGTTTATCTTCCAAACCTTTAACGCTGATGTCATTCATTCTAATTATTTTAATAAAATCAGCTCAATGAGATTAAGGAAACATAAAACTATATGTACTTAGTCATGCCATTGAGTTTTGACCATCTTTGCTGGCTCAGGATCAGCTGAGCAGATGGCCACATTCAGGACTATCCTGAAGTGCAGATGAATAATTCATGTAATCACATTCCTCCACTCCTACCTGTGCTGATTTCCTGTCTCTCACTCTCCTCCAGACAAGCTGTGCTTCAACCCTTTCTTCAATAACGAGGACATGCAGGAGATCACCAAGCACTTTGTGATTTGTCACGTCGACGCTCCGGGGCAGCAGGTTGGAGCTGCACAGTTCCCACAAGGGTACGAACACATGTTTACACTGCAATCACTGCTGATGGTTCATATCCTCCATTTTGTGTTGATTATGGTTTAATTAATCAAGTGTGGTTAAGTTTAAAGGTTTGAATTTAATAGGTTGTCTTTCCACAGGTTCCAGTATCCCACTATGGACCAGCTGGCTGGGATGCTGCCCACTGTGGTGCAGCAGTTTGGGTTGGTGCATCCTCCTTTTAAAACGACATAAATGACACAAACTATTACGTGCTTACAGCCTCAGTTTCTTTAGTTTTTCATTTCTGGTTTGTAAAGATGTGATTAGCAGCTAATGATTAATCGTTTGCAGATTCAAGAGCATCGTTGGGATCGGAGTTGGAGCTGGAGCTTATGTCCTGGCTAAGTTTGCAGTAAGTCTTTTCCTTGTTCTATAATATAAGCATCCACACAGCTGATGTTGCAGAAAAGAAGTTAAATTTTTGGCTTTCTGCTCTCAGCTCATCTTCCCAGACCAGGTGGAGGGTTTAGTTCTGCTCAACATTGACCCCAACGGCAAAGGCTGGATTGACTGGGCTGCCTCCAAGGTACGTGTGTGTTACCGTGGTTCTGTTTGGTTGTTTTCGTGCTGTAAACATGAATAAGTGTCCCTTCTGTTTCCTCAGCTGTCAGGCCTGACTAGCACCATCCCAGATGTTGTTCTGCCTCATCTTTTCAGCCAGGTGAGATCTTAGTCTCAGAAAATAGTGAATAGTGTTAGTAATTATTGTTAGTTTTTAAGAGGTAAAATATGTTTTTTTTGTCAAAGTCTTGCAAAATCTGTTACTTTTTCAATGTGCATCTTTGCTAATCGAGTGTGTGTGTTTCTGCATGCGTGTGCAGGACGAACTGGTGAACAACTCAGAGCTGGTTCAGAGCTACCGACAACAGATCAGCAACTCCGTCAACCCCTACAACCTGCAGCTGTTCTGGAACATGTACAACAGGTGAGCAAACCTCGCAGTTCTGGTTCATTAAGGCCTTTCTGTGGCCTCAAACTGCTAAACCTGTAATATAATCAAATATTTTTTCCCTCTTTGCTCTTCTTTAGTCGGCGGGATCTGGAGATGAACCGCGGCGGGACGGCGCTCAACGCCAAGACCTTAAAGTGAGCCTTCAAACACCGTTTTCACCATGCAGTCAATATGAATAATACAAGTTTATGTTTGATTAAAATCTGTTTACAAACTTATTATTGCTAATTTCATTCATTTTTTTGTGAAAATACAATT
Organism: Callopanchax toddi; assembly: GCA_006937965.1. Taxonomy (NCBI): domain Eukaryota; kingdom Metazoa; phylum Chordata; class Actinopteri; order Cyprinodontiformes; family Nothobranchiidae; genus Callopanchax; species Callopanchax toddi. The sequence goes on along the minus strand of SSNR01000060.1, from coordinate 1,304,961 downwards.
TGCACCTTTTTAAATACATATTGCTCAAAGCCTCAGGGAATAAAAGAAATGTGCAGAATCATGTGACCTCAACAGAGTCTGGATGTTACTCATAAGTTCTGGTGGATTCTCTGTAGGTGTCCTGTGATGCTGGTGGTGGGAGACAACGCGCCTGCAGAGGAGGGAGTGGTGAGTCTTACAGAATACAATAAGGAAAATAAATTACATCATTTAAATTAATAAATTCAACCTAAGAGTTAAATTCTGTTTTAGAGTGTAAAATAATCAGAATAAAGCATCCAGCTCTCCATCCTGTTACATACTCTGGTTGATGGAAGGGGAAAATAAAGATATTTTAAAGGAGAAACTTTTTTTTCCTCATACACCTTTGATGTATTTTGATTAACTTTAAACATTTATTTTTGTCCCAAAGACCTCCATCAAAACACTTTAATAAAAAGGCACATTTTATGTCTAAATGATCCTACCTTCAGTCGTTTATTCACACTGGACAGAACCAGTTCACCAAAATAACAAAAAGGTTGCAAAAGAAAGAGAAAAAGACAGATATACAACTCTCAGCTCTCAATAAAGGATCTTAGAGCTACGTAGATATAAATTCTGGTGTGACAACGCAGCATTTTTCTCCTTCAGTTCATCTCTGACTCAGAGATTCAGGTAAACAGAAACAGGTGAGCCAGCAGAGACCTGGTTTTGTCCCTGAGTAACCCTCCTGACTCTGTATGTTGGTGTGTGTCCATGTGTGTATTAGTGTGTGTTCCAGGGGGCAGATGGCCTCACTGTGTCTCTTGAGTCTTCTAGTTTAAAGTGGCCCAGATATGTTCACTTCTGCACCATTTAATCTGCCTCATGCTCAGATTTAAATCAAATCAAACTCTCCCGTCAGACAGCAGGCGTGGACATTGTAATAAAACTTCCTGCAGAAAGGTGAGAAACAAACATGGATTGGAGGAGTGGGAGGACACGAGAGATGTAAACACAGGTGGTTTTATTGAACATGACAGATGGAGGTCAGGTTAATATTTAATATTTGTTGCCTTGGGCCTGAATTACACCACACATTCTGCAGAGTCACGTCAGAAACGGCGTTCATTTTTTGCCTCATTTTTATTCCTAAATTAAATCACTCGTTTTTGCATGTAAAGTTTTTAATCATACAAATGTTCAGCAGTGTGCAGAAGCACATGCATGATTGCGGTGTGTATTTCTTGTCTGGTTTGGACCATAACCTGTGATTTTTAGCAACCGGTAGAAAGGATTAAAGGCATCAGAGTGAAATGAGCTGTCGTCTGTGATGTTCTCTTTGTGTGTTCATGTCTGAGCAGTCATGCATTATGTGTGAGTGCACATCTGTCTAATTTGTGTGTGTGTGTGTGTGTGTGTGTGTGTGTGTGTGTGTGTGTGTGTGTGTGTGTGTGTGTGTGTGTGTGTGTGTGTGTGTCAGCCAGCTGGACTGACTCATCTCTGCAGCATACTGCAGAATCTGGGTCAGCCACATGCACACAAATCAACATAATCCAGCTAAACATTATGAATGCTCACATCGCTTTAAGTGTTGATGATCTGCAGCTGGAATTTATTCCTTCATAGGTTTTTTCTTCTTCAGTGGTTTGACTTAAGCTGCTCATAAATATGAAACATTTGGATCATGCTCTATTAAAATGCATCACACAGGTCGGAATAGTTTATAAAAATGTCTTAAATGATTTGTTTGTTCCCTAAATAACTGCAAGAATTTTATATGTGTTTTCCTTTTGCTAATGGTAATTTTGATTTTGTCTTCAGGTTGAATGCAACTCCAAACTGGACCCAACCAATACCACCTTTCTAAAGGTAACTGAGCTCAGATTCTGATGAGAACTGAGTTTCATTTTAAGTTTTTGAACTATTAGAAGGGATGTTTTGATATGATTTTTTATTCCTGTCGATCTAAACCAGTGTGACTAGAATAAGTTTACGTTGATTTCCTCTGGTTGCAGATGGCTGACTCTGGTGGACTTCCCCAGCTCACACAGGTAACTCCTCACACACTCCGCAGACCGCTCGACTATAATGTGAAATCTAAAAATCAGACAGGCCGTTAACGCATCATTCATGAAGCGAGTGAATGAACACTGACGTGTTGTCTTCCAGCCTGGAAAGCTGACCGAAGCCTTCAAGTATTTCCTGCAGGGAATGGGCTACAGTAAGTATCTACACTCTGTGATCAGTGAATGATGATTTCATGATTTCTATTAGCTATTTGTAGTGAAAGTTGATTATGAGGAGTTTAGTTGTAGGATACTGTGAGTGATGTGTTTGATGCAGAGGGACGTGAGCTGTTTTAATCTTGGCCTCTGTTCTCCTTGCCCCGTTCTTTCAGTCGCTTATGTGAAGGATCGTAGGCTGAGTGGAGGGCCAGGTACTTCCTCCTTCCCATTCAGCTCTGAACTCTTTCTGCTGCCCCGTTCCGATGGCATTTTTTTAATTTCTTTTGGTTCATCTCTTGGGCTTTTGACAATAAGTTTGGGTTGTTATTATCTCTTTTACTTTTGTTCTCATTTCTGTTGTTTCCTTTTTATCCCAAGAGCATTAAACCCCATCGTTGTTTTTATCAAACACAATTTTTCCTTCAGTGGAAAAATCTACTGCCCTCACTCCTCCTCCCCCATTCCTTCTCCATTGCATCACCAGCTTTGAGCAAATCCCTATGGATCAAGTTCACAACAATGTTTTTACCCCCCAAATTTTTTTTTTAAACTCATGAAACAATTAAAATCCCCCACCGAGATTCAGATTCTCATATCGGGACTTTTGTTGCACATGGTATAACAATTCTTAGAACGTTACTTAAAGGCTAATTAAAGAATATTTTCAGGTTTAAAGGATGCTTCAGGATCTTTTGAAAGGAGTTCATGGAAAAGGTTATGAACAACTTATCTGTTTGAGTCGCCTAACGAACAATAAGAGAAACAGGCTAGTTCTGACCCGACTAAAGAGCTATCAGCTAGTCTGAGTGCTTCTACTTAATCTAATTATTTTAATACACTTTGTCCTTATTCTAGCTCGTTGTTGGCTCATCAGTTTAATCAGAGCTAATCTCTGTTTCTCCAAACTGAAGCCATTCATTATCTACATGTCCGATATTAAAGGTATACTATGCAGTTTTGGCTTGTTTTTAGCACCCCCTAGTGTCTGTTTTAAATAACTGTTGTAAAAACGTTAGCATTGTCTATGCTTAGAAACACCTAAAGCTAACGTTCTAGTGAAGGTTCTCAGTCATCCAGGTGATCCAACACTTTGGTGCTAGCATAACAGCTAGCCACATTGGGTTAGCCTAACCCTCGGGAGATATGTGACTTTGTGAGACTTCAGGGCAGCAGACCAGAGACTCAGAAGTTGTAAACGTGGTATTCTGGATCCAAGCAGCAGATGGGGCCGAGTGACTTCTCATTAACCCTGTAAAGGGTCATTTTAGCACATACTGGGAAAAGATTTAAAAATATGAAAAATTTACATAGTGTGCCTTTAACCTTTCCACTGAATTCCATGTCAAAAAATGTGAAATGTCATTTTAAATCTATAAATGTTCATATTTTAACATTTAGAAAACGTTGATGCTGTTAAATTCCAGCCTGTTAAGTCAAGTGAACTCAGGAGCTACAAATAAGATTTAATTAACTCCAGAGCAGATGTTGGACAGACAGATGTTCGCCTCTGGATGTGACGGGACACTGAAGACGACACATGTTGACTCTTACTAATAGATTTATTCTTTCTTTTTTTAAAAAGAGTTAATTTCAAACCAGCCGATGAGTCAAGCTGCTTCTTACTGCTTGTTCTTCATCAGTAAACAGTCTCGACTCAACCTATAACTTATTAAAAAGGCAACATACAGCTGAATCATTTTCAAATCATTTCCACGGAGGAGCTGAGCCCTGAGTGCTAACAGTGTGTCTGTATGACGACACGTTAGCTGTTTAAGTTCCACACCAGCTACAAAACTAAATTCTTAAGTTTCCCACATTAGCATGAACTCCCTACATTTCCCCAACATCAACAGATAACATTTGCTGTTTCTCTTACTTATGATACCTAATTCTTCTCCTTTTTCCTTTCTTTTGTTGTTGTTGTTTTTTCCTCCCAGTGCCCTCGGCCAGTATGACCCGCCTGGCTCGCTCCAGGACGGCCTCCCTGACCAGCGCCGGCTCTGGGGAGGGGTCCCGCTCCCGGGCCTGCACCAACTCCGACAGCGCTGAGGGAGTCGGCGCCGTCACCCAAACCATGGAGGTGTCATGCTGAAGAGCCACTGAAGGAAGGAAAGATAGAAGGGGGATGGAGGGAATGGTGAAAGAAGACAGGAAACAGAAATATAAGGAGGAAGAAAAAAATAGGCCTGATAAAGAGTGTACGGTCTCTGTCTTCATGGTTCTCCTTCAGATCCTTTTATCTGCCATTTTCTTTCCTGTCTCACTGTAAAATACCATATGTAATGCTACTAACACCCAACAGACCTTTAAAAGTCCACCTCCACTCTCCTTTGCCACACACTTAAAGATTTAACCAGCTGGTTTTGTTCTTGAAGTGTCATTCTTGTGTTTGCTAAGTGTTCCTCATTATTGCCTGCGCCCCTTTTCAGTCCACCCCCCACCCCACCTCCAAAACACACACACACACACACACACTTACAAAACCGAACCCTGTCTAAAAACAAGTCTGCACAGCAATATCTAATGAAAAGCTGCTGATACATTCGATTAGAAGATGTGACAACGAAAGCTGAACTTTTAGGGGGTGCCGTGTAGGGAAAAACAGATAAAGCGTAATGCATGTGTCTTTTGAAAGTGTTTATTGTGGGAGTGTCTCTCTCTGTGATGTTTGTGGAGACGAGGAACAGGAAGAGGTGTGTCCAGAGTCCCGACAGACAACATTACAGTCTCACCTGTAGCTCTTAGAGGAGATTTATTACTTCTTTTAGAGGATAGTTAGAGCACAGCACACTGATTTAAAGCTGCATTCGGTCAGATTTGGTATAAAACGCTGAAGTTTATAAAGCATCAGTTACCAGCCTGAGTCTGTCAGCTGAAGGTTTTATCTTAAAACAGTCAGTCACGCTAATATTACAAAGGTATAGAGAATATGAAGTCTGACTTTGCGGAAGAAGACAATCTGGAGCTGTGCAGTGTTATATGAGCATGAAGCTAGAATATCTGAATGACTTGTGATTCTTTATGCAGCTTGTTTATCTCAACATGTGTGTTTTTTCTTCTTTTTTTAAAAAAAAAAAGCCTATTTTTATATTTTTAAACTGTGGACGAGTTTATTTTTTAAAGGACAAATCTTTGCTTTTAGCACCCCCTAGTGGCTAGTTTGTGATTTCATATTTAGTTAAAAGAACTAAACCAGTCTGCTTTTGCACACTTGCAAAATTTAATAAGCTAATGGAAAAAAAAAAGTAATTTCTTAAATTGAAATAAATATACGTAGTTTAGGTTATCTGATTATGAAATGTGCTCGTTTAAAAGGAAAAACAGAGAGAAAACATGACCGAAACATTAAATCTGTAGGAGCTGCAGCGGAAAAGAGCTCTTCACCTGCATGCTGAAGTAACCATGTGTGAAATTTTAGCATGAAATATCTCACAATGTAATTTTGTTATTTTGCCTAAAAGTGTTTGCTCTGGAATGATCTAAATAATTTAAAGTAGAATTTTGCATGTTTGTTGTTAAAGCTCCTTTTGCCTCTAAAGAGGTGAATCAAAGCCAAATGTCCACATAACATTTGGATCGTGTGGAAAAGACTCTAATCCAGTCATATGGTTTTGTGTGAAATATCTGACAGAGCAGGCTATTTTAATCTGATTTAACAAGAAAAAAGTTCAAATTTGACTCTTATGGATCCACACTGCTGAGTGCAGCTTTAATCTGTGTGTCACCACATTTTAAAGACAACCCACTACATAAGTATAGTGTAGAAGTAACAGGTATTTGCATGTGAATGTGATTTTAGGTCGTTCTAGTCTGAGTAGTGTCTAATAATAGGGCGTTCTTCATTAGATAGACTAACATGTAGAGCCATAACCGCTGTCATCAGTCTGTAGCTCCACTGCATGGATGTGGTTCTGGCCATAGTCGGCTCTTTGTGGTCTCTAACTGGACAATCACACTCTGACCCAAACCAAACCGGACCGGGGGAACCGAGGCAGGACCAAGCCCACCCAGGTGGGATGACTTCCCTTACAGCGCCCAGCTCCTCTGCATGGATTTACCAAAGCTCACACACATGTAATGCATCCACAACACACACTGAAAGGAAACTGTGTAGGCTGGGTTTTGTAATGGAACGGCACCAAAAGAAATTCACTCAGAAGGTGTTTTGATGTTCTGTGTAGCCAGAATCTCACTAGTTTAGCTCTTTTAGTCGTGCATATAGACAGCAAGTGTAGTTTATGACCATTAGAGACCTGTGTTGTTGTCTGCCTTGCTCTGGGACCACCTTCAAGGAGAGGAAATGTGAGGTCCCCTGGTTTTTTGGTGCATTAGTGTGCAGTATTCATCACTTCTTTACTTCTTCTTGTTTTAAGTTACAATTCTAACTTTGGTCCTCTGTAGGAAGCAGCATAGCTTCCAAACACTGAGGTGTGCATTTCCCTGAGGCGGCCTGTCAGGGGCGGGGCTTTTTTGGAGTCATTTGGGCTCCAAGCTCAGAATGTAGGGCAACCCCCAGCCACCTTAAAAAATACCCCCTCCCTTAAAAAAATCACAAGGTGCCCCGGCTCTCACAGGCGAACCCAGCAGCACCCTAAAGGGCTATCAGCTGAAGTCACTTTTAAGATGTGGTAGGGTTGTAGTCACGCCATGGAGCACCAGGGGGCAACAGAGAGCAATCTTAAGAGCAAAAATAAAACTGTTAAAGCAAAACAGAGAGAGATGCTGTCCTGAATTCTAGTTAGATGAATGTTAGAGGAACAGAATGTGACGATGCTGAAGCATGAGAGATTCATTGTTCTTGTATTTAAAGGAGCTCACTGTTCTGAAGACGTGGAAGAGGGAGATGATCAGCTCAAACACCTCACCATCAGTTCCACCAACACTCACAGTTGCATGTAGCGGCGTTTGTGTTCGATCACCTTTCAGTGTTTCCTCGCCTCACTAAGCTATTTCCTGCCATCGACACTCTGGTTTCCTCCTACACAACTTCTACCCACACTGCCTGGGGGGGCTCCTGAATGTATCCTGTCCCTTTTTGAAGTGCTGTACAGTATTGTCAACCTGCATTCTCACTCTGGTTTGTACTTTTTATCTTTGCCCCCCTCATCTTTGACATGTAATCCACTACATGAAAACCCAGCTCCTGCAGCTGCTTTAGGTCTTCAACTAGTAACTTCTGAAGACTCCTTCCAGCTGACTCTGGATCAGCTGGTATAGACCTCGGTCCTCCTCGCTCTTGTAGATACTTTTTATTTATAGAGCAGGTTACCAGTACCAAACACTAATACTGCTGTAATGTGAGAAAACATATTTTTTGTTTCTCCTTCCTGAGTTTTTTTATAGTTAACTGTAGGGTGTAACATCATCTTGGTATAATGAACTTGATAAATGTGTTACTGCTACTCTTTGCTTCTTCTTACTGCCATTATGATTCATTTGTATGAAGCAATAAGTTCTTTATTTTCTTGTTTTATATTGTGGGAGTCTTCCCTGTTAGCTTGTTTCTATTCACAACTGTAGAAAGACTCCTACCTGCTTCATTGTCATTCAGATGTGAACTGTAAAATTTAAATATATTATATATACTATATAAATACAAAGTTAGCTGTCTCTGTCTGTGTACTGATCAAGTGACAAGTAAGAAATAAAGCGTTAATGTCAGAATTTCAGAAGTCACGTGTGAAATAATTTTCTGACTTTTATGAGCCCAACGTGAGGCAGCACACAAAGTTAGTCTTTTACTTTTTTTGGTTCAACCATTAAAACCACTGAACATAAAGCACCAATCGAGTATGTGCAGGACCAGTGGTGAAACAGAAGAATTTAATCATCCTGATAGCTTGAAAAAGACACCATCATGTAAAAATCTTGAACTACTTTCTGCTTTTATAACAGTTTGCCTCCAATAAAAAAAGATTTTTCAGGTGATTTTAAAGTGAAACCACACAGGATGTCATGCATAAAAAGTAACGAGCAAAATAGCGATCTATTAGAAGAACTGATCATTATATATATTTTACTGAAGAGTTCTTTAGCCAGGTTGCAGACCCCTTCCTTAATAAGGATCTGACTCCACTCCAGGTTTTCTGAGTCAGTTTAGTGATGCAGGTTCTAGTTTCTAGAACTACATTAAGGAACGTGTCAGAATTCTAGACTCTTTACTGTGAAAATTCAAGGAAATAGTTTAAAAATATGTTATTACCTAATCTGGAACTTTTGGTAAAGTTCAAATGAACCTCTGATTGCAATTAGTTAATTGTATTTAAGAATTAAGAAAAAATTAGCTCAAACTGAGGTCTCAACATGTAAACAAAATGTAAAATAAACTCTATTTTCTACTTATTTAGACCCTATAATATGCAGAAGATGTTTTCAGCTAAGAATCAACTTGTTGCTGCTAACATACTGTTTTATTCAAACATTTCTCATTAAAAAATTGAACAAATCCTGTTTTTTGAGGCACTGTTAACAAAAAGCCCAGCATCCATTATTCATTTGAACTGTTGTGTGTCGACTTTCATCCATTTGGAAGCTTTTAAATTCTTTTTATGTGGCTGAATAAATAAAGTTTAACATTAACTGGAAGAAGCTTCAAAGCAAAGGGAGAAACTTTATTGGGTTAAAATGATAGAAAAAAACAAGCAGAATTAACGATTATTACCCATCAGGTGATCTGACATCAGGTTAATGATTTATGACACTATTTACCCACAGTATGATTATCAGGCCTTACTGAAAAAAATGACTTGGGTTTTCAAACAGAACCTTGTAAGAGACCATGAAGGAGTCACAGTAGGCGTGCAGCATCTGGTCCACTGGACTGTAGTTTAAAGACTGAATGTTGGGAGACATCTTGTTCATGAAGATACCAAGATCAAAGTTCTCCTCCCCTGTTGTGGTGTCCAACGAATAAAAGATCTCCTCAGTGTGTTTGTCGACGTAGCGCGTGGCGTAGAGGACGCCACAGGCCATGAAGGTGTTGGTGACACTCTGCTTGTAGACTTTAGTCTTCCAGGTGTGACCGAGCGTCGGCGGAGCTCCCTCCTCCACCTTAGACAGAACCAGGTTTCCAAAGTCCTGGGTGGTGGTGTAGATCACCCAGACGCCGGACTCATCCGTGGCCAGGTCCAGGTCTGTAAACGGGTAGCATTCTTCAAGGTGGCAGAAATTACCCTTTGAGTTAAACCTGAAAAATAAAGAAAATGACCGAGACCTGGCCTTAAAGCAACAGTAACACAATATTTAGGCTCCCAATGTCAGAAGAAGTCATCAACCTGGTGCCTTTGGGTAGCTGCAGAGTGGTGACAGTCTTAGAGGTGAGGTTGAATCGACAGACTGCGTCTTGGTTGTAACAGTTGTAGTACAAAGCCCCTCCATAAAGAACAGTGTTCGGACCCTGGATGGTGTTGGTGGTTGGGTTGGAGGAATGGATCAGGACGTTGCCTGAAACAGAATGTGGAGGAATGATGGTTTGGTCAAACCTTGAATCACTTTTAGCTAAAGTTGTCTGATCTGTTACCTGGGGTGCTCACTCCAACAATCAAAGAGCTCAGGGTGGAGTAGAGACGGATGTAGTTTGAGAATCTGTTGCTGGATGTCATCAGGACCAGCCAGTGCCAGCTCTCCCTCCCCTCCTCCGGTTTGGGATCCCGACCCCAGGATCCGTACTTGTATGATCCAGGATACTCTCCTGCTGTGTAGACCCTCGGCCCAGTGATGTTCAGAAACCGACCGAAGGGGCAGGAACCTGAGAATGAGGTCAGTTAAGGTGAACTGGAGGAAAACCAGCCTATAGGGGGTTGTTGGTTGAATCAAATATACAGCATTAAGGTAGAGAAGATGCTCATTTAAATGTCTTTATTTCAATAATGTTAGGTAACTTTAGCTGCAGCTTAACTCCAGATATGATGATTTTTAAAATCTTACTCTGAAGCTGAGTGGGTTGGGGGATGGGATGAAGTCCATTGCTCCTGCACTGGTCCAGGTCTCTCTTTAGATGCTGGTTGGTTTGTTGTTTCTTTGTTACGGTCCCGCACCTGGGCAGCGCCGTTGCCCTGCCGACTTCTCCCTGTTCCAGCCAGCAGCGTTCCAGAGAGACGCAGGCCAGAGAGCTGCACGGCTGGATCTAATCTGCTCATCAAGCTCTGTTTAAATGAGGCTCCAGCCAGTCGTTCAGGGGCAGCAGACGGATTCTGCTGTCCCCTGGGTGGTTGTGTTTGAGAGTTTTTATAGCAGTTTAAAGTTGTTTTTAACTAGACTGACAAAGTGATTTTAGTTGTGGGAATCCACAATTTTAGCTTTGTCTTGTATCTTGTCTAGTTTTTAACCTCACTTGATTTTACCCAGACTTTTATTGTATTTATTTAGTTTTAGTTTTCTTGGTTTGCACCACCTGCACCACCTGCATGGTGTCAAATTGTTCCAGTTCCTGCATCTCGTCTTTCACTTCCTCCAGCTGAGACAAAGCAGACAATTCTGTTGATTTCAAACTCTGGACACAGATGGATAATCTGGAACCTCTAAACTGGTAGTGAGACATGACCTAAACCTGTAAGGTGAAACAGCTGGAGATCTCTCAGCCATAACATCAATAAGTGATGAAGCAAAATAGAAACTTTTTAAATGTTATAACTATGATGTTGAGAGGAACTCAACTACTGCTCCTCCACACCGAGAGGCTCAGTGGCTCAGGCTTCTGGTCAGGATGTCTCCTGGACGCCTCCCTCGGGAGGTGTTTGGGGCATGTCCTGCTGGCAGGAGGCCCCAGGGTCAACCCAGGACAAGACAGAGGAAGTAGATCCTCTGTCTTTTCCAGTGATGACTGTTAGACATTGTTGTTGATTGAAGTGTAACATCACTAAGAAAACAAACTATTATAGAACCCTATGGCAGAGCCCCACTGAGGAAATGACCAAAGCAGTGTCTTGTGGGAAGATGAATCTACCTTCTGAGTGGTGTCGTCAGTGAGGCGCTTATATTGGAGGGTGGTGCTGTTGAGTTTATCCATCAGCTGCATGATCTCAGTGAGCTCATTCTCTATCACATACAGACTGAGAACTCCATACAGTTCTCCATCATTCTCCTTTTCCAGCGTCACCACATCGTCCTCCAGCTGAGGCAGACGTTGGTCCAAACCCAGCAGCAGACTCTCCATCCTGAAGGTCTGCAGGGACAGCAGGGACGCCAGTCAGCATGGAGGGTTACCTCTGTGCAGGACTACAGACTGACTTACCATCTGTGGGGTGACGTTGTTGTTGCAGTCTGAGATGCTGTCCTGAACAGATGTCAGTTTGTCATGAGGAAACCTTTTCTCTGAGCTGATGAACTCGCAAAGACAATTTTCATGTGCTGGTGTCTAAAATTAAAAATTAAAACAGGTTAAAAAGGTAAAAGTATTATTAATCCTATTCTGAATGGATCTTACCTGCTGGGTGACGGTGAACAGAACCCACAGAGGAACAATCACACACAGCTTCATGATGGACCAGAGAGCATCAAACTGTCTCTGAACTGTGTGACTGTCAGTCAGCAGCTGCTATCCTGTGAACACTCCCTCACCTCCAGCATGTGAGTGAGTGGATCCACAGTCAGTATCACTTCCTCTGTGATTGCAACAACATGGGTTTTGCTGTTATCTGATGAGAAGTCATGTTTTAGTGCACAATGTGAAGGTTTAAGCCCCTGGAGGGGCTGAATAACTGAAACGTGCTGGTTTTGATGGCATTGCTCAATCAGAGGGAAGTTTGGTGAATTTATGACCCTGCATGGGAAAAATCCTGTTACCCAATCTCTTTAAAAAAAAAAAACTGAAACACATTAAAGCTGTTTCCTGCTGAAAGAAGATAGTAATGTTTTTTTTCTCCAAGGAAACAAATTCATTAATTTTTAATATTCCTAAATGTCTAATCCAGTAAAGAGTCACAGGGAGCTGGAGCCTGTCTCTAGTTGTCTCCAGGAGAGAGACGGGGGACACCCTGGACGGGTTGCTGCTCCATCACAGAGACACACAGAGACATAAGACATTCCCACTCTCATTCACATCTAGAGACATTTTAGAGTCGCCAGTTATCAAAACAACCTGTTCTTGATCCGTAGGAGGAAATCAATGCATGATGATGCAAACACCATGCAGAAATCAGCTGGGAATTAAACCTACGACCTTCTTGCTGCAAGACAACAGTGCTACCAACTGCACCACCATGCAGCCCACGGCTAACTGGAAACATACTGAAATATTCAAATAATTTTCTGTTCTCCGAGTTTAACGTCAACATTTTTTATTTAATTACATTGTCTGTTTGTTTGTTTATAGTTTGTTCAAAAATAGGGAGTGAATAAATCACAGCTGAACCATTAGTTCCCTCTATTTGTCCTTTTCTTTGGTTTTACATCTATCTGAACATGTTCAAGGGTCTGTGGTGATTCACAGGTAAGTCAGCTGAAAATAAAAATCTAACAAAAAACTCAGGTAGGCCTGTGAACAAATAACAGACAAATAGCAAATGTAAAATTTCACCCAGGAAAACAAGATGTTTGTAAAAAGAAGTGCTTTTGCGTCAAGAAATTCAAAGTGTAATATTCATGACTTTAAACCTCAAACAGCAGTGAAACAAAGAAAATAATGAATTTATAATCAACGATTAAATCTTAATCACAGGTGAGCATTTTTTATTAAAATGTCATAAAATGATATAATAGCTGCATAAAAGACTTTAAAACCAATCAAAAGGAGTTCTGTGATGCCGTTTAATACATGCTGATAGAAAGCTGAGATTAAAACATTTATTATTTATGATCTAATGTTTTTTAATGAAAAGCATAAAAGGAATGAGCATGAGTCATCCACAGGGGTTTAGGCACCTTGTTGTGGGGTTGTTGTCATGGCACTTTGTGGGCTTTCACATCCAGGTGAAAACGTTCATGGGATTGTGGTGATTTAAAGGTTATTCGTCTGAGAAAAACCCCAAGTAAGCAGAACTGACTGACTTTACGTTTCGTATGAACAGCTTGTCCTTAACAGCAGCAGACATCAAGCTCTTTAGTTCAGAGCAAATATGTTTTTTCTTTAATCAACTGAGACATTTATTTAAATTCAAGTTCTGATTACAGTTTTTACAACTGAAAACTTTTCAGGATAGAGTTGTTCTGCTCAGTGGTCAGAATGATGCTGTTTATCAGTGACATGTTTAAAGGAAGCTGAGAGAGAAAAAATGTGTATTTTAATACTAAGCAGTTCAAAATGTGACTAAATGGTGAAACAATAACTTGCATGAACAGAATAAGGAATAAGGAACTTCTGAGTCAGTAGCTGTGAAACTCCACAATTTCTTTCTTTTTGGAGTTTCACATCCATGTGAAACCCTTCAATATTTTACAGTGTCTCCTTTTTGAATCAGAGGTGGGATTGTTCGTAGTGTTTCATAGATCGAAGAGAAGAGGAAGTATTTAGTATTAACTTGACCTGCTGGAAACATGCTGCTGCTGCTCCTGCTGCTGTTGACATTCACAGTGAGTTAAACCTCTAATCTAATATTTAAAACTCAGGAAAAAGATGGAGGACAAGTAACTTCATGATGGAAAAAAGGATTTAGTTTCTTTCCTTCTCATTTTTCTCTAGTGAACGCTCTAAGCTGTAACTGTAAATCACAGTAGAGGTATTGTGTGTCTGCAGGATGGCCAGGCTCAACGTGTGCTCGGCCTGAAGAAGGACGACTCGTGCCAGTGTGAAGTAAACTCCACCATGTGGTCTTTTCCGGCTCTAGAGTACGAAGTGGTGCTGCAGCAGGTTCAGAACTGTGAAGGATCTTTGAGCAGCCTGCAGGAGCAGGTAGGGGGGTTTCTCATGACTTGACGTTCAGGCAAATTGTTCCCCTCAAACTATTTTTTAATCCTAAATTCCAATAACAACTTTAATGAGCATAAAAATAAAAATACTGTCATCAATTAGACTTGGTTTAAAATTGTTGTACACACACACACATAAATTAGAATTGTCAATTTGCTGATGCATGGAGTTGATTGTTGGGAGGTTACCCCGAGGAGTACCCAGAGAAAACTCACACATGATGCATGAGAACATGCAACATCCATGCAAACAGCTGGGGGTTGGACCTATAATCTCCTAACTTAAAGGCCACATTGCTAACCATCCATGCCACCATGCTCATCTATGTTTTATAGTTTGGGGATCTCTTCCAGACTTAGATCTCTGCTACAGAGCTGATGTAGGAGTTTCTGTGTTTGTTTCTCTGCAGGTGAAGCTCTCCAGCCAGCATCTTCCTCAGATTCAGACTAAGGTGGTGAATATAACCGCTCGTCTGAAGCCCTATCAGTACCTACGCTCTCAGGGACTGTACACAGCTCTGTCTCTGCGCCTGCTGGGCCAGGAGCTCAGCCAGCTGGAGACTGACGTCAGTTCAGTCCACAACCAGCTGAAAAACACCCAGACACAGAAACTCTCCAAAGAGGTACAGCAAACTAATGAGAAATATGTAGTTTAATTCCTGAATGGTACTTTGTTGTAAATGTGTCTCTTTGTGTGTGTTAGGTGGGTAAACTGCGCAGTAAAGTAGAAAGGATGCAAATAGCTGACACAGTTAACATGAAGTCTGTGATAGAACGTCTGCGTTACCTGAAGAACAGTGTGGAGTCCTGCAGAACGATTCCTACTGACTTCAGAGGTGAGCGTTGTGTGTTTAGTGTGCAACAATCCCACATCCACACCAGAGTGGTCTTAATGGTCATCTATAGGGGTTCTGAAGGACTTTCATGGTTGTTTTGTGGAGTTTGACTCCATTGTCACTCATTTTCTGATGCACCCTAAATGTTTATCTGAGATTGAACTGTTCATCAGATTCCTAAAACTGTTATTCCCTGTGTTTCAGCCAAGTACACATACTGCTTTAAGGGTCTGATCACCAACATCAGTGACCCTGTGACGACTAAAGTCAGTCCCTATGGTAAGAGCTACATCTCTGGTTCATGGGGGAAACAGGCGCAGACGGACAGCGAGGAGCAGCAGAACAGTTACTGGGTTCAACCGCTGATCAGCAGCCACATCTATGGAAACGTCCTGCGAGTTTATGAGAGTTATGAAGACTTCATGGCCTCCACCAACCACAGAGACTTTACCTTTGCTTCCTCTTACACTCATGCTGACTCCATCGAGGGTCCCAGTGCTGTCCTGTACGGTGAAGCTCTGTACTATCACTGCTACCGCTCTGCAGACGTCTGCCGCTACGACACGAAGACAAACCTCGTCAAACGGGTGACGCTTCCAGGAACCGGAGTGGGTTTCAACAACAAGTTCCCTTACTGTTACTATGACTGCCGCCCCAACAGCGATGTGGACCTGGAAGCAGATGAAACCAGTTTGTGGGCGCTCTACGCCACCCTCGGTAACCATGGTAACCTGGTGGTGAGCAGATTAGTTTGGGACGAGGATGCTCAGACTCTCAATGTGTCGCAGACGTGGGAGACGAAGCTGTTCAAGAAGGCCGTGACCAACGCCTTCATGGTGTGCGGCGTGCTGTACGCCACTCGCTACGTAGACGACTACAAAGAGGAAGTGTTCTACGCCTTCGATACGGCGACAGGGAAAGAAATCAACTCACTAGCGCTGCCTCTGGAGAAAGTAGCTAAAGGAGTGGCCAGTGTGAGCTACAACCCCACCAACAAACAGATCTACATGTACAATGACGGATATCTCCTGGCCTATCAGGCCTCCTTCTGATTTAATGATGACCACAATGGTGTTAATGTGAATGTAATATTGTATAAACTGACAAATGTTTATCTCGAAATGCTGATTAAAAAGTTAAAATGTTTGCTGAAAATGTTTGCATGAATGAACTTTTTCTTGTAAAATTCCACCAACCAATCAGCTTTAATGTGTTAATGCCACAAATCAGAAGAATAAACAGATTGTTTTCCCTTGTTTTGTCGTCATTTGGTGGCTTTGTTGTTGTTTTGGATTTTATGTTCATTTGAGGTTTTTCACTTTTATTTGAAAAAAAAAAAACCTAAAAATTCAGAGGCTTTCAGAGAAACCTATTAGACGATCTAATAGCTGCCATATGCAGTGCATATGCATATGCATCCCTTAGATGTTTTACCCTTTTGTTGCTTTTATAAATTATCCATGAGCAACATAATGTAGTTTCTGTGACTTTTTTAATGCTTTAATATAAGTGGAAACTAATTTCTACAAAATAATAACAATTATATAAAAATATGTAACATACAGTAAAATAAGTGATTTCATAAATACTCACCCTCTTTAAAGTGACTGACCTACCAGTAAGTCAACAGAGGTCCAGCCAGTTGGTGCTAGTAGTCTCACAATGAGTGGAATGGAGATCACCTGAGTGCAGTGACTGTAGAATAAAGACACTTGTGTCTGGAAGGTTAATCTGTATTCCTGGCTACCATCACAGCATGCAGACAAAATAAGTCTTCAAGCAAATCTCTGTCTGGGTATGGATACAAAAGAAAAAGGCTCTGAACATGCCCTGGACTTCAGTTCAGGCCTTCCTCACAAACTGAGTGACTGCGCAAGAAGGAGACCAGTGAGAGTCCACCAGGACACCATGACTATTCTGAAGGAGTTACAAGCTTCATCAGCTGAGAGGGGTGAGACTCTGCATACAACTGTTGTCTGGGCTCTTACTGGTCAAAGCTTTATAGAATAGTGGCAACGAGAAAGCTGCTGTAAAGAAAACTCTTAAGTAACAACAGTTTGTCCAAAGGCATGTTGGAGACTCTATGGTCAAGTGGAAGAAAATTATTTGGTCTGATGAGACCAAAACAGAGCTTTTGGCCATCAGACAAAATGTTATGTTGGACAGGCATTGAACATCATTACAAACACACCACCCCCACTGTGAAGCACGGTGGTGGCAACATCAGGATGGGGGGATGCTTCTCAGCAGCAGGTCCTGGAAGACTTGTAAAGGTAGAAGGTAAAATGAGTGCAGAAAAATATAAAGAAATCCAGAGAACAATTTGATTTCATCAGCAAGAGACCATACAGCTTGGGAGAAGATTTTTCCCCCCAGCAAGACTGAGCTGAAGCATCTAGCTACAAAATGGTTTATTAATTAAAACCATGATTTTGAGAGGAAAATTAGAAAAAAGTTGGCTTATCTGTTTTCATGTATTGATAGGGGGAAAGGCAAAAACAGCAAATAATTTATTGAATAAACAATGAAAAAAGTCACGACTTTTTACACTTCAATGTCAGAATGAATGATTATGTGCTTTTTAAAAATGATAGTAGCCCTTATTTAAATGTAGGCTCTTATAGTAAGAATGACTCATTCACCCAAACAAGACCTTGTAAGAGACCATGTGGGAGTCACTGTAGGCGTGCAGCATCCGGTCCACTGGACTGTAGTTCAGGGCTTGAATGTTGGTAGACATCTTGTTTATGAAGATACCAACGTTGAAATTCTCCTTCCTTGTTGTAGTGTCAAATGAATAAAATATCTCTTCCATTGTCCTGTTAACATGACGCGTCGCGTAGAGGACGCCGCAGGTCATGAATGTGTTGGTGACACTCTGCTTGTAAACTGAAGTACGCCAGGTTTGACCGAGCGTTGGCGGTGCCCCCTCCTCCACCTTGGACAGGACCAGGTTTCCAAAGTCCTTGTTGGTGGTGTAGATCACCCAGACGCCGGATTCGTCCGTGGCCAGGTCCAGGTCGGTGAATGGGTAGCAATCTTCAAGGTGGCAGAAGTTACCCTTTGAGTTAAACCTGAAAAACAAACACAAGTACTGTATCAGTGTGTTTATGATTTGAACAAAACAAGAAGATTGTAGAATCAGGTTGAAAGAAGGTGTCCAAGAACCTGGTGGTTTCAGGTAGCTCTACAGTGGTCACAGTCTTAGAGGTGAGGTTGAACCGACAAACAGCACGCTGGTTGTAACAGTTGTAGTACAAAGCCCCTCCATACAGGACGTTATTTGGACCCTGGATGGTGTTGGTGGTTGGGTTGGAGGAATGGATCAGGACATTACCTGATAAAAGAAGAAAAATGAAGTGAAATACATTTAAATGTGAGCAATGGTTGCTTATATGAGCTTATATATCTCCATAATGAGTCATTTGCAGATAATCTTATTTCTTCAAGTTTTTAAATACAACCAACCAACCAACCATTTTCTGTAGCCGCTTATTCCTCCACAGAGGGTCGCGGGGCAGCTGGTGCCTATCTCCAGCGGTCAAGGGGCGAGAGGCGGGGGACACCCTGGACGGGTCGCCAGTCCATCGCAGGGCCACACAGAGACGAACGAGACAAACAACCACACACCCACTCACACCTAAGGACAATTTACCAGCCCAATTAGCCTGACAGTCATGTCTTTGGACTGTGGGAGGAAACCGGAGTACCCGGAGGAAACCCACGCACGCACGGGGAGAACATGCAAACTCCACGCAGAGAGGCCGCAGAGCCGGGACGCGAACCCACGACCTCCTTGCTGCGAGGCAACAGTGCTAACCAACTGCGCCACCATGCAGCCTGAATAAGAATAATAATACAAAAATATTTGGGGAGTAAACCAGTTGCTTGGGCCCCCCCTAGTGATCACTGGGCCCTATGCATCTCCATAATCCACAAAATGCAAGAAACTGCAATGCATACTGGGACGGGAGATTGAACCAAAGTTTATATAAAGATAAAACACAATTGCAAGTTTAGAATAGTTTCAGTAAAGCAAATATTTATCTATTAAAATGTATTTAAAAAAGGCTGCATGGTGGCGCAGTTGGTTAGCACTGTTGCCTCGCAGCAAGGAGGTCGTGGGTTCGCGTCCCGGCTCTGCGGCCTCTCTGCGTGGAGTTTGCATGTTCTCCCCGTGCGTGCGTGGGTTTCCTCCGGGTACTCCGGTTTCCTCCCACAGTCCAAAGACATGACTGTCAGGCTAATTGGGCTGGTGAATTGTCCTTAGGTGTGAGTGGGTGTGTGGTTGTTTGTCTCGTTCGTCTCTGTGTGGCCCTGCGATGGACTGGCGACCCGTCCAGGGTGTCCCCCGCCTCTCGCCCCTTGACCGCTGGAGATAGGCACCAGCTGCCCCGCGACCCTCTGTGGAGGAATAAGCGGCTACAGAAAATGGATGGATGGATGGATGGATATTCTTATTCATAAAATACATTTTTATTTATGTAATGAATACATTAGTCATAAGGCAGCTCCAAAATATTATTGTGGGGAATAAATTCTAAATTATTATCAGAGATCATGTGACACAGCACCTGACATCTGAACGTCTGGGGTGTAATGGTAAGTGATAAATGGCCTGTATTTATATAGCACTTCCTAGAATTATACACTCCCCAAAGAGCTTTATAACACACCATCCATTCACACGCACTCAGAACTGGAGGTAGCAGAGACGACAATGCTGAGATTATCTTTAGGAGTGACAAAGATGGACAGTCCTAGCTGGTTTCTCTACTATTTTTAAAAGTGTAACAAAGTGAGACATTGCCACAAATCACCAGAATGTTCTAACTAATAAGCATCATAGCAGTACAAAAAAAGGGACCCCTAACCTGATCTTTCATAGGTCCCCCAAAAATCAAGTGGCAGTCCTGCTAATACGTTTGGATCATGATCTGCATTATCTGTTTAAAATTATACCAACATAGGACAGAAACACAGCGCTGCTTTACCTGGAGCGCTCACCCCGATGATGAGAGCACTAAGACCAGAGTAGAGACGGATGAAATTTGAGTATCTGTTGTTAGATGTCATCAACACCAGCCAATACCAGCTCTCCTTCCCTGCCTCCGGTTTGGGATCCCGACCCCACGCTCCATATGAATATGAGCCAGGATACTCTCCTGCTGTGTAGATCCTCGGCCCAGTGATGTTTCGAAGTGGACCACGTTGACAGGTACCTTAAAACAAAGACAAACGAAGACCAAGACAATGTACACATTTAAGTATGAGCCCCCTCATTGTTGCTGACTCCTGTGTGTCTCACTTTGTCTGCAGAAAAAGGTCAATTCTGTTTACTGTTCTGTTAAGGCCAAAGCTGTAACATCATCAACATCAGCATGCAAAATCAACCGCTACCCGCACTAACCACGCCCATTCTCCCTTTCTAACCAATCACAGCCGCTGTTCTCGAATGCCCTGCAGAACAAAGTTCTGCTCAGCTGATGCGTACAAGAACAAGCTGCAAGTGCTGCCTACTGGGGCTGCAAGAACAAAATGACACCATTTTGACCCCAGTGAGAACAAAGTTCTTGCTCCTCGTGGAGTATTGGCCTTAAGGCAGAGCTGGAGCACAGCAGAGAGGGACAGAAAATATAAAAACTCCTAATTTGTCGTATACTGTGTTAATTTCTGCTATCACATTTGGTCACATCAGTTAACTTACATCGGTGCACTCAGTTATTCTATAACTAACTGATTGTTGCTCCTCCTAAAGCATTTAACCTCTGTTAAGTTTGATTAAAATAACTTTACGACGTTTGGTTTTAGTTACCGTATGGAGCCTGGATGGGTGCAGCAACAGCGTTTAATCCATTACTGCAAATTCTCAAAGAATTCTGTAGACGTCTGTTGTCAAGGCGACCCTTCACAACCTCCATGGTGTCAAACTTCTCCAGCTCAAGCATTTCTCCTTTCAGGTCCTCTAACTGAAGACATCAGACATGAGGATGTGTAGTATAAACGACAGCAAAGAAAACCAAACAGCCATTAAATAGTCTGTTTTCTGTAAATGCAATTTCTCTGATGATGTTCTGCTGATTCTACCTGATAAACGGTGTCATCAGTGAGGAGCTGGTGTCCCAGAGTGGTGCTGTTCAGTTTTTCCATCAGCTGCTTGATCTCGACCATTTCGTTCTCTATAATGTGCAGGCTGAGAACTCCGTACAGCTCTCCATCGTCCTCCTTCTCCAGGATCGACACGTCTTTGTTCAGCTGGACGACGCGGTGCATCAGTCCCAGCAGCAGACTCTCCAGCTCCAGAACCTGCAGAGACATCAGTAAAAAACCAAAACACACAGCAAACAAACAGCTAGAGGGAGTTACCTTCTCAGGTGTGACTCGACTGTTGCAGTTTGTTGCATTGCCTTCGACTGTTTGGAGTTTGTCATACGGGAATGCCTTTTCTACCAGACTCAGCTCACAAGTGCACTTTTCACGAGGAGTCTGGAATGTAAATGTGTAGCATTTGTAATAAGATTTTGTAAAAACAACTTTTCAGATAGGGTGTTTCTTACCTGCTGGGTGGTGATGAACAGAACACACAGGTGGATGATGACTGCAGTCAGCTTCATGATGGGTCAGGGAGAAGAACTTCACGAGAATGAAAAAAGTTTGATCTGCAGCTGGAGCGACTGCTGTGTGAACACTCCCACCAACGTCTGCATGTGAGTTAGTGGATGTGGGTGTTCCTGTGTTTGGTGCTTTTGTGGTTGAGATTGCATGAGAACAGAGAAATTTATTTTTTACTTGTTGAGCAGAAATTGAATAAAAAAAACGTTGCTGAGAATTGTTGCTTATCTTTGCAGAAATTTATTTTTAGCATCTTGCATCTTTATTATTCTGGTAAATCTTTAGAGTTTAGTCTCATTTGTAGCCACACTGAACTGATTACTGGAAAAACACAAGTTCAAATTCCCACATGGAATATAGAAAAAAGCAATGGGCACTGGTCCAAAACCAGTACAATAGAATGCAGCATCATGTGACCCTCCACTTCCAGTTTAACTATATTTATTTAAGGCATCAGCAAAATAATGCCAAACACACGGATTGATTATTGCACTGGGATACCAGTCACAAGCTGTCCCAGACGGAGAAAGGGTCCATGCACCAGAAAATGAGCAAAAACAAAACAATAATAAAAGAAAAAAACTGAGCTACATAAAAAAGTGAGTAGGACAAGAGCACCAAAAATAACAGTTAAAAAGGGACTCTTTTCTTTAACTGTGCTTAAAAATAATGTCAAAGTAAAGATAGTAAAAAATGTAAAGTCTGAGGAAAAGACATGATATAAACCGTGAGGCTTTGACTTGAGTTTATGGTAATAAAGACGGAGTTGTTCAGGTGTTTTTGATGAAGACCCAGAGATCATTATTCAGTTTTATCATAGAATCGTTATCTTTAATGCCGCAAAAGCAAAATATGACATTTTGTAAAAAATTTTTTTTACTTTTTCAGTCAGAAACCTTAACTAAGAAACAAAACAAATCAAAACAAAAAAGCCAAACTAAAGACACGGACTTTAAAGAAGTAAAAGAATACTAATGTATATTTATGTCCTTTAAAATTCTCTTTAAATATTCTAGAAAACGTGATGGTTTTCTTTAGAACAGAGGTCTCGATAGACACCACATTAAGATTTGTTCTTTCTAAAAGGATAGAAAACATGTTAAATAAGGTTTCTGCTGAAATAGACTTGATTTGAGAGTCAGTTATAAAACCTTCTGTTGCATCGTTCATTCGCCCTCCTCCTTCAGACCCTTTTGGTTCATTTAGCTTCAGCTTGGTTTTGACTTTTACTTGACCTGAACCAGAAAAGTGTCCATAAGTCTTGTCTCAATATTATTGTAAGAATTATTACATTTAAATTCATTTAATGTTTGTTAATTTGTCTTATCTTATTTCAAAATTTAGAGTTCCTTGTTAAACATCAATCCTTTATTTGAATGAGTTGACTCTTTATGATTTTTTCATTCTTTTCTCAGTGCTGGGCCATTCCATGTCATGATGCTGGGACTGGATGCAGCAAATTAGAACTGGAAGAATGACTAATACTCATCTTTTTATTTCTATTTTCATTTTTAAAGAAGTGTGAGATGTGAAAAGTTTGAATCAGGATTAAGGAACAGAAAGTGACCAGTCTGTGCTAAGAGCACAAAATAACCTTAAAAAACCCAGATTTATATTTAATTATGTGGTGGTGATCCATATAAGATATTAGCAGTGGCTAAATTGATGCACAATAAGCAATTTTTTGTGTGTGCATATGCAAAAAGGTTGCCAACTTTATACTTGCCTTTAATAGAATCAAACTAAAATCAGCAAAAAATTAAAAATAAAATAATTAATGCATGAAAAACAAGAAACAGACAGGGGGACTTTACTCTGATTAAATTACATGAACTGTCAAAAGAATCAATCAAGCAATTTAACACTTGTCTTATAATCAATGCAACATTTAACTGGTCGTGTGCAGTGAGGTTTTACAGTGCTGTCTAAAAAAACCCACAAAATTTGCCAGATATTTGATCAAACTTAATATTTTTCAGGTTGGTCAGCTTTGTCATGGATCAAAACTTTAGTTTATTTGACAAACAGGTGAGAAAGATCAATTTTATGAGGAACAGATGATAGAGGTTTTTCCTTTTCAGCAGCAGATTGTAACAGAAATCCAGTAAACTAACATTTTTACAAAAACAATACATAAACACAATATTTATACTACAAATTGTGTATGAGAAAAGGTTTGTTGTGTTATTAACCCAAACTGGACTTTTTTTTAAAGTTTGTACATTTGAAGTGAACAGATGAATTAGGTTATTTGTAGCAAAAATACAAAAAACATCAACATGGAAAAAATAGTTTGTGTTTTGGATCTCAAGTTTTGTTTTTATGGTTTTGTAATCACTTTTATAATTATGGGTTGGAGTTTTATTATCAAAAACGGACATTTTAAACTATCACCAAGTAAAAGCATTTAAGAACCAAATAACTAAACATTAATCTAAAGTTGTACTATCACGTTGAAGCTATTCAGCATTTTTACAACATTTAAACTGATTAAAACCCTCCTGAATAAGGTGTCAGTCCATATTTTCATTATAATTTCTCATATCCTGCTGCTCATGCAGCGAAAAGGTTGCACATCTGAAGAATCATTGCATATAATCAGTAAGTCTGGAAAAATCACAATCATGAGCTGGAGAGGGCTGCATGGTGGTGCAGTTGACACTGTTTCCTCGCAGCAAGGAGGTTGTGGGTTCACACACACACACACACCCCCCCCCCCCCCCCCCCCCCCCCCCCCCCCCCCCCCCC
>SSNR01000060.1:1228032-1280722 GCA_006937965.1 Callopanchax toddi | reverse complement strand
CCCCCCCCCCCCCCCCCCCCCCAGCTCTGCAGCCTCCCTGTTGGAGTTTGCATGTTCTCCCCGTGCATGTGTGGGTTCTCTCAGGTACTCCGGCTTCCTCCCAGAGACCAAAAACATGCCTGTTAGGTTCATTTGTAACTATAAATTGTAAAGGTGGGTGTGTGACTGGTTTTACCCTGGGATGGACTGGTGACCTGTCCAGGGTGTCCCCCACCTCTTGCCCCTTGACCGCTGGAGACAGGCACCAGCTCTAGGTGACCCTCAGCGGAGAAGGAAGCAGTTACAGAAGATGGATGAGATGCATGAGCTGTTTTGACAACATTTCATGGTGTGGTGGATGAAAAATCAAAGCTTCAAACTTCAAACACTAACAAAAATCTGGAACAAGAGACCAATTTCTCTTTTTTTCTGGAGCCACTTAGGAGTCTTGTTGCAGAATTTGTACCAACTGCAGAAAAAACCTCAGTCTTTACCATCACATATTTCATCTACTCAGTGCAGTTTAGGATGGATAAACAGGAGTGGTTCCTGAAGATTCTAGAACAGCTTGTTTAGATTTGTGCACAGCAAGTAACATTTCTACTAAATACTTACAATTACTAAAAGACTTTCATGAATGTCACTGACACTCAGGCAAAAACTAGAAAAATCTTCATCCCATACCAAACAGATTTTAAATATTATTTCAAACAGGAATCAGAATAGCAGAAAATTCCCAGATAAAAATAACTTCAACTCAGTTCCCTGTGAGAGAAAAGGGAAAAACAGGAATCGTGTTGCATGACAACAAGTGTTCAGAAATGTTCTGTTTTCATCATTTTATTTGTGTCTGTGGTTTTGAGGATCAGTGATGACTCATTAAAGACATGAAGCAGGACAGAGGACTGTGACTTAGTAGAGACTGGGTGTGTTTAGAGAAACCAGCAGATGAGTGTTGGTGTCTGTCAATCCTCTCTTCATTACTCCAGAGTCAAAAATGCTGCTGCTGCTCCTCCTTCTGCTCTCGTCTCAAGTAAGTCCTCCTTCTATTAGAATAAAAAAATACAATTTGATCACATTTTAAGAGAATGTTTGATCAGTTTAGTCTCTATGTTAAAGAGCTTTAACTTGCATTAAGGTTTTATGTTTACCTGTAGGCTGACGGCCAGGCTCAGCGTGTGTTGGGTCAGAAGCTATCTGGTATGTGTGCATGTGAGGTGAACTCCACCATGTGGACTTTCCCCGTTGTGAGGTTTGAGTCTGTGCTGCAGCAGGTTGAAACCTGTGAGGAATCTCTGAGCAACCTGCAGAAACAGGTGGGACCTCATGTAGATCGGCTAGAAATTCATTTTCTAATGATTTTATGTTGTTTCCAAAACTAAAAGCTACATTTCTTTAACTTGCATTTACCTATGAGAGGAAGCATTACATTTCTGAATATTTTTATGCAAACCTGAAGTCTCTTGACTTTTGCAGCTGCTTTGTTTCCATGCAGGTGTTGATCTCCACTCAGCATCTTCCAGAGATCCAGCTTCAGGTAGACAATGTGACGTCCCGGCTGGAGCCTTTCCAGTATTTGCACAACCGTGGACTGTACACAGTTCTGTCTCTGCGCCTGCTGGACCAGGAGCTCAGCCAGCTGAAGACAGACATCACTGTCGTCCACAGTCAGCTAAACAACGCCCAGACACAGAAACTCTCCAAAGAGGTTCAGTTCAAATGCAGCCATCAAGAGCTTAAAAACCAGATAAATCTACAGTATTTGTGTAAAAATGTGCATCTGTGTGTGTGTGTGTGTGTTAGGTGGGTAAACTGCAGAAGGATGTGCAGAAGATGCGAACATCAGACACAATTAACATGAAGGCCGTTAAAGAGAAACTACGCTACCTGAAGAACAATGTTGAGTCGTGCAAGTCAATCCCTAAAGACTTCAGAGGTAAGCATTCATGTGTGTGTGTGTGTGTGTGTGTGCGTGTGTGTGTGTGTGTGTGTGTGTGTGTGTGTGTGTGTGTGTGTGTGTGTGTGTGTGTGTGTGTGTGTGCAGCCAAGAACTAGTGAAGGCCAAAGACCCAACCCCAAAGTTCAAAAGTTTTAGGACATACCAAAGCACCTATTCAATCCATCATCTTCAAAAACTTTCTCCTCTCTGTTTCAGCCCAACACAGGCACTGCCTCAAAGGTCTGATCACCAACATCAGTGACCCTGTGACGACTAAAGTCAGTCCCTATGGTAAGAGCTACATCTCTGGTTCATGGGGGAAACAGGCGCAGATGAACAGCGAGGAGCAGAAGAACAGTTACTGGGTTCAACCGCTGATCAGCAGCCACATCTATGGAAACGTGCTCCGCGTTTATCAAACCTATGAAGACTTCATGGCCTCCACCAACCACAGAGACTTTACCTTTGCTCCATCCCACAGTGATCCCCGCACTATCGAGGGTCCCAGTGCTGTCCTGTACGGTGAAGCTCTGTACTATCACTGCTACCGCTCTGCAGACGTCTGCCGCTACGACATGAAGACAAACCTCGTCAAACGGGTGACGCTTCCAGGAAACGGAGTGGGTTTCAACAACAAGTTCCCTTATTGCTACTATAACTGCCGCCCCAACAGCGATGTGGACCTGGAAGCAGATGAGACTGGACTCTGGGCACTCTACGCTACCCTCGGTAACCATGGTAACCTGGTGGTGAGCAAGCTGTTTTGGGACAACACAACTCAGACCGTCAACGTGTCGCAGACGTGGGAGACGAAGCTGTTCAAGAAGGCCGTGACCAACGCCTTCATGGTGTGCGGCGTGCTGTACGCCACTCGCTACGTAGACGACTACAAAGAGGAAGTGTTCTACGCCTTCGATACGGCGACAGGGAAGGAAATCAACTCACTAGCGCTGCCTCTGGAGAAATTAGCTGCAGGTGTGGCCAGTGTGAGCTACAACCCCACCAACAGGCAGATCTACATGTACAATGACGGATATCTCCTGGCCTATCAGGCCTTCTTCTAATGGGCATCTTATCAAAATCCAACAGTTAATCCCTTTCACTGACATGATGGGGGCAGTATTTTAAAGTTAGATCATGTGAGCAAAACCAAATGTTTATTAAACATTAAAACACAACAGAAATGTGTTTAATACATATCTGCTTGGTGAACAAAGGGAAGAGAATGTGTGACAATAGTAATAAATAATAAAACGTTAAAAAATGTATGTTCTATTGATCTTAAACTGTATATTTTGCCATCAGCTGATGAAGATGATCATCAATAAAAGATCAGTGAGAACCAACTAAACAGTGTCTGATATCTCGTTTCCATTGTTTGACCTGCATTATTATTATTATTGGTAAAATGGTAATTCTAATAATATTACAGAAGACAGAAGCCTCATGATTTACTGATGTGCTACATAATGGTGGGACACTCTGAGACTACTGTCTAAGTTTCAAAGGTCACTATCCTCACATTGGCAGAGAACACACACACACTTAAAACACTACAGATGACTGCATGAACAATGTGCTGTAATGTTGTCAGTCAAACATTAGATGGTGATGTTGTATTCTGCAGAGACAAACATTTTTATATATATATATATATATATATATATATATATATATATATATATATATATATATATATATATATATATATATATATATATATATATATATATATATATATATATATATATCTGGGAAATAATCTGCATGGATGCAGAAAGTTATCCTGTTGAAAACCTGAAGCTTGGAAACACTTTCTTCAAGCATGTCTGAAGTGAGGAGAAAACAAAAGCATTGGTAATGCAGAATTCAGTGCTGGATTCACAAGGGACACATTATGTCTCTTACCAAGGCAGTCTGTGATGTTATCTGAGGTGACATCAGCAGGTTTCTGAACATCTTTTAAAAGACCGCTGATACCAGCTGCCAGCTCATCCAGAGTCTTTTCAGCAACATTTTTCTTCTTTTCTAAAGCGTCTGCCAGCTGTGTGAGGTTCTTCAGCTCATCCTGCAGCAAGAACAGATGCATCAACTACTGCTAAAGGTAATCTGTGAATAAAATGTAGTTGTGTGGATTTTAGTGACATCTAGTGGCACGATTTGTTTTTGTTTTTTTTGTTTGTTTTTCTTCAATTGGTCACCAGAAACATGACAATATTGTCTTTGACTGGCAGGTTGGTCAAAATTTTATATCTCCCTGAAACATACTGGAAAAACACTGGATTTAAAACAGAAATACTCACATCCAGATCCTCAGGCTGACAATTTAGATTTGTATTTTCTTGCGTCAACACCAGGATGTTTCTCTAGAAAAAGAACATTTATTTGAATTGGTCACTAAAATGAATGTTAGCATGTTAAGATCATCCATACATACATTTATACGCTCGTCGATTTCTTTGGTGAGACTCAAATGAGTTGTTTTATTCTGAGTGGATGTGAAGGACATCTCCTTTGGGTCAATTCCAGTGGCGCCCACCACATCTCTGGAGCGTGGCTCCTGCTGCTCCAAGATCTCTGTGTTAGAATATAAAAAATGTTTCAAAACACAAAATTTTTTTTTTTTTTTTAAACTTCAGGACTAATTTTATGACTGTGAAGCTCAAAAAAATCTGTATCATCAAAACATATATTTTTCCATGTGCATGTGTTTTATTAATATATGTGTTTAAAGTTGCTTCAACGAACACTGAATTTTAGGTTTTTATTATCTGTAGCCATGCTTATCAAAATTACAAGAAATAAAGGCGTGAAATATAAATCCACATAATGTACGAGTCTCATTCTGACAAAAACTATTAAACTTTCTCAGGATGCTCTCATTTTTTGAGGTGTACCTCCAGTAAGACATGAGTGATGCATAAATAAAATAAAAGTTAAAAGTACTACATGATTTCTGTGTGACCATTTTACCCGCGTTCTTTTCCACTGGGATTTTTTTTCTGCAACGTTTTCCCAATGAAAGCCTGCAGTTTATCATTTTGTTTAGCTTTCACCCTCAGCTTCTCTCTTTCCTTTTTGAGCTGTAACTTATCTTCAGCATTGTGGCCTCAGCTGCTGACCTTTAAAACAACATAAACCAGTCAAATTCTGTGTCTTTAGTCCTGTCCTGCATAATTCTTAATAAAAAAAACTGAGAATTGACCTCTTCTTGAGAGCATCACTAATGCCAGACTCCAGTTGAACCATCGCTGTTTGCTGCTCAGTCAGCTGCTGATCAAGTTTCTTTTCAGTGTTATTCGGTAATGGTTGACTTCAACCTAAAGGCAGATTTTAAACCGTTTATAAAATTTGGAGACAGCAAGCTTTTTAAAAAGAGACTAATGTCCCTTTTTTGGATGAAATCAGATGGAAAAATGTTTTCATAACTGAGGAAACAAAAAACACTGACCGAATCCAGAGAGTATCACCGTTTCCTTCGATTAACAACGAGACCCTTTTATTCTAGAAACATTTGCAGATCCTTTTTCAACAAAAATCATAAAATGTGGTTCTTTCATTTACAGTAAATATTGTGTTTATTGTTGAGCAGCTGCAAAAATTACAATAAAATAGTTTTTTTTTTTTTCACATTTAAAAATAATTCAAATTTGTTTGATCTGCAAGTACTTTCAACTTGATGATTTTGGCTCAAAAATATTTGGACACTGAATGAGATCAAGTTTGTCTTAAGTTCTAACAAAAATGATCTGATCCCAAAACCAGTCAAATCTCTTATAAAAATGTGGAAAAGATGCACCTTAAAATAAAATAATGAGAAGGCCACAGGCTACCCTGTATTACCGCTTTGTCCAGAATCACCAGTCGTTCCTTCAGCTGGTTGATGAGCTGAGTCATTTTATATATTCTTCCTCAAGGTCCTTTGTTGCCATTCTGGTCCAAAACGCAGTATTAGTTTTTGACTTTGCCTTGATCTGCTCCACTCTTTACAGTTAGGTCTGTTAGTTTGGCAAAAGACCCTTACAGTTCAAAAAATAAACAACAATAAAACTAAATCTTTTAGAATGTTTGAAACAAAGAGTCTGAGTTGTGCAAAATTGAATAAAATTATACAATAATATGCTGCTTAAAAATGTGTTTTTGTTTCCTAAAATGAAGGTTGATCATTTTAGGATTCTATATTTATACAAAACTAATTTTAAAGGAACATTTTAAAAATAAATATTCTGTCATGTCTTTAAAATGAAGTGAACTTTTGCAAAAACTGCTGTCCAAAAACAATACCTTCAAACACACAGACTCCCTGACACAACGCTTACTGCCTCGGTGTGTTTTTGTGACAATATTTGTGTCATTCTCAAAACTTATGGCCACAGCTCGACGCAAAGAGATATGGAGCAAAAACAATATTAAAAATGAACAAACAGGGAAACCCGTTACAGCAGATCTTCTGATTTCACAGTCCTGCATGTTTTAGATGCTGCTGGTAATATTTATGCTTGTAAATAACCTCAAATAAGAACCAAATGGATTTTTGGAGATTCGAGCTGTTTGGCACTCAGATTACTTCATCAGTCCTGAAACTCCATTTCTCTGAACAGAGGCCATTCATGAAGATGTCGAAAGGGTAATTATTTTTACCTGTCGTGCAAAAACACAGTTCAAAATAGTGGATAAATCCCTTTAAGGAGTGAATGCTCAGATGAATGATACAGAAGCAGGCCAGTCTTGTTCAGCAGTGATTTGTGACTTTTCTCCAACTTAGATTTGCTTTTAAACTTGTATAATTTTAAAGCATATTAAAAAAACATTTACAAAAAGGCTAGACATTATTATCAAACATTTTTAAAGCTGTTATCAAAAGTTAATGCATTATTTTTTTTTCTAAAAATGTGTCATTCATTACAAATAAAGGATTTTTTAGAGATGCTTTTCTGCATGTTGATGATTTTGAAAGCTGAATAAACCAGACTGAGGCCAGATATGGAAACTAAATAAAATAAAATTAGATAAAATCATGCTTTTATTTCTCAAATAAAGATTTTTGATAATTTTATGAGGAAAATTATTCATATTTGAGTTAAGTTTTTGTTGTTCTGGCCCTCAGGTCATCATCCTGCATGTTTTAAATGTTCGTCTCCTCCAACAAACCTGTCATAAAAGGTCTTATAGACTCAAAAAAATTTTTCATTGGATGAACTCAATTTGATTGATGGCAGGTTTTCCACATAATACAAATATGTTGGTTCAATCAAATCTATATACATCATGACAATGTAAATATATTGAGTCAGTCAAACACAATTTCTTTAATACCTTTAAAAGGAAAAAAATCACATTAACAAGATGTGAACATTTTTAGTTGGTTCAACTCAATACAATGTAATTCAGTTAAGCTAAATTGTCATTGAATTGAATGGATGATTTTTAGTTCAACTACCTTCTTGACATGTTTTGACTCGCATCTGCGGTTTTCATCAGAAGTGTCACAGATGTAGGTGTGACATGTCATTATCAGCTGTTCTTCCTGATGGGCGTGACCAACCCAGACCTGTCAGATCTGCAGGGATGGCCACGCCCATGAGAGTCCCACACTCAAAAAACAGATTCAGGTCGTTCTTTCAAAGAACATATTTACATTTTGTCAGTTGTACATAAATAAAATGAATAAACACCAAATTAATTCGATTTTCTTTGTATGGACTAAAAATTATTCTAAACCATCAGAGGCTGATTCTGAACACAAAATAAATGAGTTTGTTTGGGCACTGGGGGGAGGAGGAGCACACTTTTGCACATTCACATTTGTACACAAAGAAAAAAAATTCAGTTAAGCTGAAACATTTTTTTTATTTCACTCCATGTAAATGTAGCACTTTAGCTTACAATAATTATTATTTGTCTGGTGAACCTAAAATATTTTCTTTCAAAATGGGATTTGTTACAATAACACAAAACTATTGAGTTGCACAACGGTCCACCCTCTTTGAACATTTTGCACTCTCACGACCTCCAAAGTCCTTATCCAGTGTCTGTATCACACAGAAGACAACAGATACAGACATCGGATAAGAGAGGCCATCAAAAGAAGGAAGCAGGCCAGGTGGTCTATGAACCAGGACGAGGGGGCTTATGTCTCACTCTCACACCTGACTTGAGGACATGATGAGGAGGGAATCCAACCACTGAATCAGGTGTTTCTGAGCAGCGAGTAACTGCAACCTGATGGATTGTGTCCCTCAGAGACAAGATTAAACACCAATAACCTCAAGGATATGGGTACTTTATTTGTTGAAAGATTGCAGCATTAAATAATATAAAGTACACACACTTAACTGTGGAAATTGTTATAAGGTAATATGTCAAAAAGACACTTTAATAACTTCTTTTTCCCTTTCTCTAAGTGTAAATGTGCATGTTTGGTCAAAAATGTCTTTTTAAGCAAACCAGATATTAGATATAAATGACCACATGTGACAGATTGCATCATCTGAAAGGAATGATGCATCTTTTTTATTAGGAACTTTCTTCTCTAGTCTGTCAAACACATAAATTAAATGTTTTGCAGAATCAATTAATGTTTTATCATTTGGCTTTCAGCTGCCCCAAAACTAAATCATAAAGTTAAAAAAAATTATTTTTTTTTAATGGAAAAACGGACCAGACCTTCTGGTCTTGGGTTGTGTTTATGTAGTACTTCCAGCTGCCTACAGTAGGGGGCGGTGTGCTCACACACTGATGGTGCAGGACAGATGTTTTCACTGCTGTGGCCTGGTTTTCAGTTTCTGGCTGGCTGCCTGTCAGACACACCCAAAGCTCTGCTGACATAAAAACCAACCTGCTGGCCTGCAGATTTAAAGAAACCCAACAGCAGCCGGCTGGCTCAGGACTAAATGGTGGCCTGCTCCGAACAGAGCTTGTGGTTTCTGTGCAAAGGGAAAAGATGGGGAGGATCCTCATGTTCTGTAATGATATACTGAGATGTATTTTATTTATCTTAAAGTCCACTTTGTCATCACTACGCTAAAATAATTACACAGCCTATGTAATAATGTGTAATATGTGAAATTAGAGGGGAATGTATATTTTCTGCAGGGTCACATTGACCAAGGATCCTAAAATAATCAACCTCACTCAAAAATGGCTGCATGGTGGTGCAGTTTGTAGCACTGTTGCCTCACAGAAAGAAGGTTGCAGGTTTGATTACCTTTAGCATGGAGTTTGCATGTCCTCCCATGCATGTGTGGGTTTCCCCCCACAGGCCACAACACACCAGCTTATATTTATTGTAAGCTTATTTGGATAAAAGTGTCTGCAAAAATATAAACATTAAACACAAAAGTGCTTTTCTTTTGAAGGAATCTTTATGTGAATTCATGCTCATGCATTGCAACTGCTCTATTGACCACTTAGTTCATACTTTTATGCCTATAAGCTCTTCCTTTTTAGTTTTCAAAGCATGATGGTTGCCTGCCAGCATCATTGTTGCACATTATCCAGCAATCAGTTCTCATAAATATGTAATAGACACATTAAAAACTCCATGTGATGCACACAGTGGATATCACAGTGAAATACAAAGGATTAGATGACTGGCGTCGGCTGAACCTGCTGTGACCCGTCAGCCCATTTGCTGTTTTTATTTCTAACAGCTTCATCACACCAGGGTTTGATCTGAGGAAGTTCTTTGTCCACACCGCAAACTTTCATCTGAAGCATGACAGACAGGCCGAGTTAGAGCTAGTCACAGAATTTGCTGGACTTTAAGTTTAAATCTCTCAGACTTGAGCTGTTAAAGCTTCTCAAGTTCTTCAGTTGTATCTTCAGAATTCTCATAAAGCCTTTAATGCTCCGCAGTTTCAGTCGTCTTCCAGACACGTTTTGTTTCAGAGAAGTAGATCCAAGCACACACTGGACTGGGATCAGTTTCACAGCAGCTCACAGAACACAGAGGAAGCATCGGGTTTCACCAGTTGTTTTTACTTGCAAATTTTCTCTAAATTTACATTTCATAAGGAGCTTGTTTTTAACTGTTTGTGGGTCAGAAGAAAAGAGTGTACTGACTTTTCAAAAAGATTTTAAGACTTAAATCAAAGCAATACACAACTAAATGGCAGCTCTCAGAATGCAGGTTGCAAAAATAGGAAATGAACTGAAGGCGGCCATGTTGAACTATCTAACTATAATATATTTAACCAAAATAACAGCATGAGTTTTGAACTGTTTAAGTTTAATGACATGACACTCATGCCCAGATTGCATCATTTATTAATTTAGTCACTCAGAATCTGCTTTTTTTTTTTTTTTGACAATAAACAGAAAAAGATGTAAATCAGAGCTACAGTGAGATGAAGCTACATTATGTAATCTACTAACATTTGATGACTTTTTAAAGACTTTATTGCATAAAAAAATGACAAATGTGTATTTAAATAAATAAATATTGTTCAGATTGTTAAAGGATGAGTTGTGAACCTGAATTCAGTTCCAGTCTGCTGATGTGAATCCTTCATTTCCTTAAAGGTTTGTGTGTATTTGTTTTATATTCTGCTCTTATAAAGCATGTCCTGTGTTTTATCCTGTGAGTGGTGCTATGTGAATAAATTGAACTTTACTAAAAGTGCTGAGGCAGCTGTTCTTGTATATCTAATGGGCAGGATTCAGGTTTGTCCTGCAGAATTTTGCCAAGTAACACAATTTTACCTGTCAGGAATGTTTTGGCTTATTAATAAAAGTACATTGTCTTTTTTTTAAAAACATAATCATTCAACTTTGTTCCAGAATTTGGTTGGAGCCCTTTTTGTAAAAGAAGCTAGTTTGTTATTGTTGTTGGAAACATGATGGATTTATAGTCTACAGTCAGGTCAGTCGGTTAACTTACTGAATCCTAGTTTGCCCATTAAAGCAAACACAAGATTTCTCTGTAGTTTAATCCTCTTCATCTCCCCTCCCCCACCATAATTAGAGCCACTCCCCCTCTGTCAGCATATAATCTGCACATACTGTCTGCATTGTCCTTAATTATGGGACACGTTAGGTAGTAATTAGCCCGAATACCATTCCTAAAATTAGCATTAGCAGCTTAAAGGAACGAGAGATCACTGATGATTATTTTAACTTCTATAGGATGGGAATAGTCGAGATTTTGCCTCGGATACCTCAGATAGAAGAGGAGCAATGTGGTTTTCGTCCTGGTCGTGGAACTGTGGACCAGCTCTTTACCCTCGCTAGGGTGATGGAGGGGTCATGGGAGTTTGCCCAACCAATCCACATGTGTTTTGTGGATTTGGAGAAGGCTTATGACCGTGTCCCTAGGGACACCCTGTGGGGGGCGCTCCAGGAGTACGGGGTGGATGGTCTTTTGTTAAGGGCCATTCAGTCCCTGTACCAGAGGAGTGTGAGTCTGGTCCGCATAGCCGGCAGTAAGTCGGACCTGTTCCCAGTGAGGGTTGGACTCCGCCAGGGCTGCCCTTTGTCACCGGTCCTGTTCATAACCTTTATGGACAGGATTTCTAGGCGCAGCCGTGGTGTGGAGGGTGTCGAGTTTGGTGACAGGAGAATCTCGTCTCTGCTTTTTGCGGATGATGTGGTCCTCCTAGCTTCATCGAGCTCTGACCTTCAGCTCTTGCTGGGGAGGTTCGCAGCCGAGTGTGAAGCGGCTGGGATGAGGATCAGCACCTCCAAGTCTGAGGCCATGGTTCTCGACCGGAAAAGGGTGGCTTGCCAACTCCAGGTCGGGAGAGAGGTCCTGCCTCAAGTGGAAGAGTTCAAGTATCTCGGGGTCTTGTTCACGAGTGAGGGAAGGAGGGAGCGGGAGATCGACAGGCGGATTGGGGCAGCGTCTGCAGTGATGCGGACACTGAACCGGTCTGTTGTGGTGAAGAAGGAGCTGAGCCGGAAGGCAAGGCTCTCAATTTACCTCCCAGTCCTCACCTATGGTCATGAGCTTTGGGTAATGGTAAAGCTTTGGGTAATCTCACAAATGGTTAAAAATACACTGATAGCCAAATTTCATAAAAAGTACAGCCAGTTGAACCCAACTAATATTTAAAAAATAAAATAACAAGAGTGAAAAACAACATGGTGTCTGGCTGGAGGTTGTAAAAAAAATTAGTAGCTTTGTGACTCAAGCTGTAACAAGTACATCATTCAAAAAGTGGTCGCTCTCCAAATATTTATTTCATTCTTTACTTCCAACTATTTTTCCAGCCAAAACCAAGCTTTGTATTTTTGGCTCTGTAAACAACTTTAATTAACTAACAGGATATTTATTATGACTCCACATTCTTTAATAAAATAATGAAGCTAAAATCTCCAGTGTGGAGGAAGCAGAGTTAAAACAACGAAAGACACTTTGTTCTAAAAAAATAATAAAATCCAAAGCACAAAAATATAATTCTGCTAAATGTCAGGAAATGGCCAACAACTGTTCAATAATCAATACTGATTGTTTAGGGACATATTAATAAACAGTTTAATGCTTTTTCATGATATTTTCTTTACGTGAGCACAAATTATTTCATCCTATTGTAATTTCTATAAACTTTATCAAAACCATTTTAACTAATTTGGCAACGTTAAACAGACTCACTCAGGACACATAAACACCAGTCAGCTTGAACTGGTTGGTTTTATTTTATTTTAAAAGTTTTATGAATGTCATCAAGTTTAATTAAACAGTTATCAGTAAACTAAATAAATGCTGAGCATATTTAATTAAAGACATTTGTGTTTGCAGTTCCGTTTGGAGTTTGATGAGAATATTAATTGATGCACAAGTGAATAAATATTTTTTTTTTCAATAAAAATATATAAACGGCCTCAATCTAACTAGTCTCTGTTGAGATCAGTGCGTTCTTCACTCACAGGCTCTGCTGCTGCCAGAAAATCCTCCTTCCTCCGTCTGATCCCACAGAGAGAAAACATTTAAACATCAAAGCCGCTCTAGTCTGTAAATTAGATCTACAAAGTAAAGATGTGTAAACTTGAAAAAGAGGGGATGTTATTTGTGACGAGTCTGCAAAAAATCTCTGATTTGTTCTGTTCTCCTGAGCTTTCTGCAGCTTTGTTGACATTTTCATTTCAGCTTTTTGTTTTCCAGTGTTTCTGCTAAGATCCAGACTATGATCTGAAATCCCAGTTGTAAAAAGTTTTGTTTTCATAAAAGTTCTACAAAGCAGTTTACAGTCTGTTACTTTATAAAGCACTTTCGTCTTTTGCTGTATTTCTGTACGCAGCACTGGGTTTCTGTTTGGCTCATCTGGATCAAGGTGGGGTTCTGAACATTCTCAGGATCAAACCAGAATGTTTTGATTAGAAGACGCCCGCTGTCTCTGAGCCTCAGCCTTCCTAAAGGTCAGACTCTGGGAGAATCTTGTTTGTTGCAAAGAAAATTTGTAGGTTTACGTTTTAGTTGAGCTCTGTATAATTTATGTGGAGCTATACTGCTCTATCTTTGCTGAGTAATAGAACAATGATACATTTCCAGGACTTTTCCTTCAGTTTTTGACATAAGTGTAACTTAAAGCTGAAGATGCTGGTGACATCATGAGGAGCTTTTAAATCCTCCCTTTAATTCAAGAAAGTAATAGGCTTTATGCACAGAGTACTTAGTAGAACTTCCGGTTTAAAATTACCTCGCGGGACCATTTCCGGTTCCATTTGAAACGTGAAGATTTCCAGAGTTAGAGTGCATTTCCAGCTAAAGATATTGTTTATAATCAAAACGAGTAATAGTATAGTATAGTACAGAATGATATATATATTATAGCACTAAGAAATGAAGCCATCATATAAGTATCAGCGGACGGGAAGCCTTGACAGCTGAACACTGCTGTGCTCCGTTGTGTACCGCATCAGCTGAATAGAATT
Organism: Callopanchax toddi; assembly: GCA_006937965.1. Lineage (NCBI taxonomy): Eukaryota > Metazoa > Chordata > Actinopteri > Cyprinodontiformes > Nothobranchiidae > Callopanchax > Callopanchax toddi. Next base: position 1,266,933 of record SSNR01000060.1, on the reverse strand, counting down.
CATCAGTCCGTTTCCACACATTTCCACTGAATAAATAACTACAAAAAGGAAGGATTGTGAACTTAAGAAGAGAAAACGTGATCATTTCTAACCACACCGTGTCTGCAGTCCACACTTTGCAGCACAGTAGTCAAAGAGCCGAGTGGAGGAGGCTAATGGAGGAGGCGCGGCGCCGTTCGTGTGTTATTTCACTGGAACAACTATTCTTTTGGTGAATGAAGACTTGGTGTTTGATAACGTACAGCTAGACCAGAGAAAGTTGAAAGTTGGGAAGCAGTTGGAGCCCACGATCACGGCTATATAGATCTGTCTCACTGTTTTTTGATGATGGAAGCTACGAGCTAACGCTGTTAGCTTACCTTCAATTTCATGAATAAAGCTGGTTATATACAGCTTAAAGTCCTTCACCCGCTTGCTCGCAGACGTCTCTGTGTGTTTTTCAAAAATTCGGTGGACATCGTTTACCGTGATGCGCGGCAGGTCTTGAAGAAAACGGGTAAAAAAATCAATTTTGTCCAGTTTGTGTGGGAACAGCGTTGAACCGGAAGGGAGCGGCAGCCTCTATCGCAACCAGGAAGTGACCGTGCATAAACCCCATTACACTCCAATTTTAACCCCACCTTCTTCCTTCAGTACTGCAGCTCCTCCCTGACTCCCCTCTTCTGCTCCACCTTGATCCAGTACATTGTTTTATTCATACACTGCATATTTCTGTAAATCAATTCAGCTTTGTTATGCATTTATTCAAATAATCTTTAGTCTTTTATTTGCTCTGCCAGTTTTAGTTTAACAGTCCAAAAATAGCTGAATGAGACAAATTCCTTCACTGCAAAAGAGCAGCATGAATCAGTTTTATTACTCTGTACAAAACAAAATAAGACGATAATAATAAAACTTAATGAAGTCTAATATACATATAAGGGCAGACAGACTCTTCAGCTCACCACCATCACCTATATGCATGTTTTTCCCCAAGATTATTACATTTCCACACAAAAAAAGACAAATGCATGAATTTTAATAGGATGCCTTAAAATATTGTTAACTTTATTTCTTTTTTTTCTTTGATAACAGAATTTTTTGTTTGTTGGAATCTATTGAACCTTTTTAAGCCTTTTTAGACTTTTCAAGGCACAATTTGTGAGGATGACACACTGTTTAAAGGTTACAAGCTAAACATTTAAAATGCACATCAACATACATTAAAATAAAATATAAAACCTTGGAAAAATCCACATGTACATATCCAGCTTAAGAAAAGCAGCTGCTCTCTTTAGTTAGATGGCTTCAGTAGACCTGTGAACTTTCTCCAGGAATCAAAATCATTGAGTTTTATTTCCATGATCGAAGGAGAAAAATAGGGCTGATTTGCCAAATTTATATAAAACTTTGGGGTCTTTAAAAAGGAGTTAATTTGAGGACTGCAATGGGCCTACATAACATACAATATTCATCTAAAACATGATCATTCTCATCATGTCCTGCGCCTTCATGTCCTGTAAGAATAAAGGTGTAAAATAACACCAGGGCTACAGGAAGTGTGCTTTTTTCAAACAGATTGCAAAGAAGCCACACAAAAAAACATTTTTTTAATAAAAAGAAATTCAACCGAAGTGATTTCTCAGGATGTTTTCCGACATAATAAATATGGAACAAGCAGGATTTCTAGGGATTTTAATATTTATTCAGAGGAAGGTATATTTGAGGAGGTATATAGTTAGGGAGTGAACTGACACTGCCAGATGTTTTCTGCTGCTAAAGAAGTCCGAGGACTTCACACATGGAGCTAAACTTCACATTTAAGCAAAGCCACAAAGGTCTGCTGAGAGACGGAGAGAAAGGGCTGTGGGAGAGATGGGTGGGACCAGCCTTGCTGCTAAATGAGGCCTTCTAATGACAAGGCATCTGAGAGTGTCGTGGTATAAATACTTTCTTTAAAAGCTGCTCAAAGGAAAGTCGGGCAGGAATCCTAAAATGACAGAGTGGATGGGAAACTGTGGGTGGGGGAGGTGTATTTATGTCAGTTAATTCACACTCTGGGAGGACAGCTTTTACTTCTGAACTTCTTTATTTCATGTACTGTGTCACACATGTTACACACCTAATAAAAAAACACACACATGCACAATCCTGCTCTGTGTAATGAATTTAAATTTAAACGTGTAAGGAACTCCTGAAGTTATTAAAATTCCAGTTTCTGCTGCAGCTGTTTGCCTCATGTTGACATAAAACTGCAGTTGGATAAAAACCAGACTCATTTCAGACAGAGGAGCCTTTCAGTGAGACGCTCCTCTGAGTTCTAGTTCCTTCATCCCAAAAAAGGTTTTCCTGTTTATGCACTTACTTTTTACTGATCTTAACATTTATTAAATAAGGTCAAACGTTGCATTACAAGTGAAGTTTGGTAGATATCTGAAACTAGACTTTGATGTTTAATAGAGGACTATATTTAGCTGTGATTGGCCAAAAGAAGCAGTGGGTGATAAATTAAATAATTGCCGATAATTACATCAAATCAAATGCTGATTAAAATGATCTATCAAACCAACACTGATAAAAAAAAAAATTCTATAACACTCATGTTGCCGTAACTGATATTTTTAATTCATTAAACTCTTATTAAAGTATGAGAATATTTCCTTTTTATTGATCAGAGGAGCAATCCCTCTCCTGGACAGCTCACACCACAGTGAATGTATTCGTATGGCGTGCATTTGTTTATGTGCATCTCGGCCTAGTGCTAAGCTGCTGCAGCTGGATCAGCCTCTGTGTTTTATATAGAGCAGGACGAGGCAGAGCAGGACGGCTTTTCTCCTCCATAAAATATAATCCCTTCGCTCCTGTTAATGACAGGACAGATGGCTTTGTCTCTCAGCCGCTAAGGAAAGATGTGTTTGAGTGCATAATTTGCATGCATGTTAAGTTATTAATGAACAGAAAAGATTGAATTGTACTGACACACTACCTGAAAGAGTTTGGTTTCGTATTTTGGTTAATTGATACTTTAATAATAATTTCATCTCCAATCTATAGACCTGTTAACGAGGGCTGCATTCCCTCCTAGAGTTGCAAAAACTGTAAATGAGCAAAACTTTTTCTAAAAGGCATGCAGCCTTCATTAGTGCTTTCCTTCACTTGCAGGTCATTTTTGCTGTGAAATGTTTTTAATGTATATACAAACTGAACTAATGTATTATTTCTATTTATTTCCACTAAATATAACATGCAGCAGAGCTTTAAACAGTTCAACTGCAATAATTAGCTTAAAAATGTCACAATGCAGCACAAATGCTAATTTAGACTTTATGTTTGCCCTAAAAATATTTTTTTGTCAGTCTTTACTCATTTATACAATCATGCTGCATTATGGGTAATCTATTTTAAAAATTGGATAACTTTTAATATTTTCCAAGTCTGCTCAGTGGTTCTTTAAGAATTGAACCGTCGCTCAGCTCTTTGGTCTTGTTTCAGACTGAAGTTAGTTTGTAATAAAATCCCAGACATCATCAAATGACTTTAAATATAGTTTTAAAATATTTTTAAATAGGATTTGATTTATGAAGCAAGTTGACCAAAAGAATCTCTGACTTTAGGAACAAACCTGTCCAGATGAGGGTTTTGGTTTTGATTAATTTAATTGTAGAACGTTCTTCCCAGTCATCAAGTTTTTTATGTAGTCTAAAACTGTCTGCAGTAACTGTATCATGGATATACACAGCTGAATGTCATCTGCATAAAAGTGGTAGGACATTTCTTAGAAAAATCTCAGGACGTGCTGAAGATCCAAAAAGGGTTTAAATGAAGGCAACTGGACTTCCTGGCTGTTCTTATCCCAGGAGCTTTGTCAATTCTCCTCAATTCAAGTCAATTCAAAGCTCCATAGGACGAGAAGCAAAACATCCAGGGAGTCCAGTTGCCTTCATTTAAACCCTTTTCAGATTACCATGACCTGGATGACTGAGAACCTTTACCAACGTGTGCCGAAGAGGGAGCAGATAGTGAAGAAACAGCAGAGGTCCCACAACAGAACCTTGTGGGACACCGTGGGCGAGATGGAGGACAACCTGCACTTGGAAACAGCCAAAGAGGAATAACACTCAGACAGATATGAGGAGATCCTCTCCAGTCAACATCTTTTCTCAGCCTCATGGTGACGAAGGCTGCAGTCAGCAGAACCAGAACGAAACTTTCTCTCTTCACATTCTGATAAACACCTTCAGAACAAAAGTAGCATACGGTAAATGCAATGGAAGTCTGTAAATCCTCAAATAATTTTAATCTTATAATTCTTTTAACTGAACTGTTGTTTTCACACGAACAAATGAAAGCAGCTTCCTGGCTGTTTATACTGGATATTCTCACACAAACATGTTAGCTGACGCTGACATCAATGAGCTTTAGGTCAAACAACACTGTTACTGCAAAAAAATGCAAGCAAGGCTGGGGATAAAGATTTGCTGCTGTAATCTGCTTGTGTAGAAAACCCCTCATGTTGGGTAAATCCTAAACATATTTTATATTATCTATAGTAAAGAGGCTTGATGACAGCAGACATAGGCTTTGGGTGGTGCATGAGTTTAATATCTAACCAAAGTAAAACATATTTTTAGGAATTATTTAACCTTTTTTACTCATTAAGCCTCGATCACAGTGAAAGATTAATTAAAAGCATAAATTGCTGAGTTGTAACTAAATCCTTCTTATTAAAGGATTTCATGTTTATTTTAATTAATCAATTTTTAAAAAAAAACTAAATTTGCTGCTTTCAGATCATTTTCCCAAAAATAAGTCATAACAGAAAAACAGTAGCTGTCAGACATTTCTGTGTGGGATTTAACCAACCAATAGACTGTAACAGGATAACATACTGCGCTGTAGATGTGCATGGGAATTACATTTAAACAGTTTTAAATATTAAGCCCTGCCAGCATCCAAACCACGCTGACCACACGACCTTCGCCAGAGGCTCTTTACACCAACGAGGGTCAGTTCTGAGCGATAAGCTGAGGCAGTGAAACACTTGGGGAGTGGATCAACTCAAAACCTCTTTAATCTCATAATCTTTAACGGAGTAGCTCTTGTTAGCTGATTTCGGCCCCAGAGGAGACGTCCTCGCTGCCTCTGCTCCTGTTTTACCATCACATCAACCCACGTGAACACAATCAGTGAGGTTTGTTTGCACACACCATGCTGGAGGTGAATAAAATGAGAAAACAAACTCCTGTTGCACAGCAGATCTAAAATGAATTTAAAAAGTTTGATCTAAGACGTTTCTCTTTTGTCTCGTTACTGTTAATCACTGCCTATTAATCAGAAAACTGTTAAACACAACCTCAACATCCTGCCGTTAAACATCCACCTGTCTAATCAAAGCCTTGTTTAATGTCTGCAGCTTCTCTGGGCTCTGTGCAGCATTATTCATCTCACCGCTGAGGATTTCCATCAGCCAATAGCTGCAGGCCCTGTGCAGGTTTCCACTGAAGCATCATTTATTCAAAGTCTCTGAGAGTAGAGACCAGCTGGGAGAATGTGATGTGGTGTTACAGACTGTTATGGTTTAAGTAATGCGAGAGAGAAAACCTGAACAATAAAAGTAACATTCCATGCTGTGAACTCCTGGAAACGTCTAGTTTCTGAAGCAACAACCCCATCCTGTTGAGTCCAGTTCCCTGTGAATCACACAGAACAATGAGCAGTCTTAACATGAAACACCAAATCTCTGGCTTTAGGAGAAAAGTAATACAATCTGATAACAGAAGAGTCAGTTCACCACAGATAACACACCGCAAAGCTCACCTTTTCACAACATTTACAATCATGTAAATCTGTCAGATTCAGCCATACAGACCAATATTCACCTTCATCCATTGATCAAATTATTAATTACAAGAGATCAACATTCATCATAAATCACTTTAAAGTGTCACATTTTTTGTTTTGCATGTTGCTACCTGATTTATAGGAGTGAATTATATCAGAAGCTCGTCATTATAACGACACGTCAGTTTCAGTCAGGTGTGTTAAAACAGGACAACAACTAGAGAAGTAATGTTTGGAGAAAGACACAAATAGAGTTTCAGTGTTTATGATGGAAGTTTGTATAAACTCCAGAATCTTCTAAAAATGATTTGATGAATTGTAAATAACTGAAAACTCCGTTTTTGTTTTGACAATTAACTTATAACAGAAAGTTTCCACCAACCAGAGGCAGGTGAGTGCATCTGCAGCAACATGAAGATTTCTGGAGGATGTCAGGTGTCAAGGGCAGCAAAAATGTTACTTCTCTCTATGAAAAGCATCAAGGATAAATTGATGCTCTGAATAATGGATTACTGACAGCTGAGGGAAAGTCATTTTCTCTAGAAGCAACTTTCTGATTGTTTGATGCAACTTTTCTGGAGAAATGCTCCCATCAGTCCTGTGCTCTACAGCATCCTGAGACCGTTCTCAGCTAAAGGAGTGGACTCACTCACAGTTTAGCTTCTGAACAAAGCCACAAGTAAGGAATGGCACAAAAACATCCTCCCAGAGGAACTCCTACCACCACCCAGGAACAGTTTGGTGATGAACAATATACTGAAGCATCGGGATAGGCTAGTCAGAGCCAAGTATCACAAGGATTACAATGTCAACATACAGTATAGGGTCCATGTCCAGGAAACTTAAGAGGTAGGTGTACAAACAAACCTCCCAACGTTCTGACAAATTTAAAGCACTGATTATGAAGAATGGGCTGTCATAGGTCAGGATCTGGACAGCACTTAGCTTCCGAAGAGGAAGAAGCAATACTGTAAATGTTGAATCTTTACATAAACTTTGCGCAATGGTCAATAAGCTGTAGAAACCCGTGAAATGCTGGTGATCCCATTACAGTAATCATAGAAACATCTGACATAAGTATCCAAAATTCAAGAAGCAGCAAACACAAACACCAAAACTTGTGTCACTCTCAACACCTTTGGCCATGTAGGTCCTGAGAACCTGATTGGGAAACACTCCTACTGTTTCTCCTCTCGTCATCGTGAGAACTTGCTTTAATGTTAGGACGATTTGAGCAGCGATTTCCAGGATGTTTAGGTTGTGAATGCACTGTGCTCTGAAGTGATTGAAACATGTCAGCTGTGTTTAAGAGGATCAGCGTCCTCATTAAGGAGAGCTGTCTGCTACCGGCCACACAGCAGCTTTGTGGACTGACGGAATGACTGCCTGCAGAGATAAGAGCCCATCAGGTAGACCGACTTCACCTCGACTAACTCCTCAGCAGCTCAGACTCTCATGCACACAAACAAACTCTACTTCTCAACACCAGAGAGCAGGACGAGAGGGGATAACTCGCTGCTGCTCAGTGCGCTTAAAGGAAAGGTTCCGTACAACTGAGCACATTTTCCTAAAATAAAACCCCTAAAACTGTCCTTCAAATCATCTTGAGCTTTGATGGTTTAATTTAGCAACGAAGCAGCTCTCTGCCCCAGAACAGTCACGTTTCAGCAATTATCACTGTAATTGTAGTGTGGGACCGAACTTTTCTAGAAGAAAGAAAATGTCATTCCTCAACCTTCCTCTGACATTTACAGTTCAGATCATGAAAAAACAGCCTCGGTTTGATGTGTTCATCCAGGGACGAAGGGTTTTATTGTTCTGTGTTTATGTTTTTAGCTGCTTTTTAGCAGCTGCTGCTCCCACAGTCTGCAGCATTTCTATTCTAAATGTCACAGCGCATCAGAAGAGACTGAGGTCTTTAAACACAGTGGTGTGGAAAAAGTTCAGATGCGTAAAGAATGTTTCATGAGAACCTGACATATTTTAAACACTGGAGGATTTGGACAACAAAAAATACTTTCCCCCAAGTCAATAATTAAAACCAATACAGACAAGTGGAACTCTAAACAAGCATTCAGGCTTGATGTGACGTGTTTTACTGCAATGGTAAAATTTCATTATGTTTTGGCTATGATCTGCAGGTGTAAAGCAACTGGGGTAAAGGTACACTCCTCTAAGTCTGAGGCCATGTGGTTGGAAATGAGCCTCTACCCTATAGGTGGAGGAGTTCATGTTTCTCAGAATGTTGTTAATGAGTGAGGATGGAGCTGGATACCGATGCACTGATAGAGACTGACTGAGGTAGATTGGGGCAGCGTTTGCAGAGAAGTGGATGCTGTTTTGATCTGTTGTGGTGAAGCGAGAGCTCAGATGGAAGGAAAAGCTGTCAATTTACCAATCGATCTATGTTCCAACCCTCACCTTTAGTCGTGAGCTGTGGAGAATGACTGAAAGAAGGAGATCATGAATAAAGGCTGAAATGAGTTTCCTCCACAGAGCGGATAGACTCATCCTCGGGGAGGGCGAGGAGCTGAGAGTAGATTAACTGTTACCAGATGAGATGGTTTGTGCATCTGAAAGGAGACATTTCATATCTTTATCATGAGGATGAGGCCTGGATAACTTGTTGGAGAGATTATATCTCACAGCTAGTTTAGGAGCTGGTGAGAGGGATCTCTGCTTGAGGTGTTACTGCATCCAGGTCCTGGATAAGCAAGAATGCATAGATGGATTTTGGCCTGTAACATTCTCTTTTACCTTTTCTAGTGTTTCGATAGAGGAAATGACTTTTGAAGAGTCTCCTCTTATCTTGTCTGTTAGCGTGAAACAGGAGCGAACTGCAGGTGGTTTAGGGAGCTCAGGAGGAGACTGAGTGAAACACGATGACTTCAGAGGTGCAATCAGCATCCGCCACCTGTCCATTCCCACTCAGCTCTGACTGGTGAGGGTGCACTTCTTACATAACAGGAAGCTCTTTGTGGTCTAAAGGATATCTTTGGCTGCAAGTCAAACTTAAGCTTCCTGTTCAGTTTAGAATCTGCTCCTCAGAAGCTGAGAAGAGCGTTTTTGCATTCATGTGGCATACGGTCTCTGGCTGCACCGAGAAGTGCTTTTAGACGCATGATTGATGGTTTTTCAAGAGCAAACATCCTTTGAGGAGGCTGACACACACACATGCATGCACGCACACACTCAGAAAAGGCTGAATGATGATGAACTCTTGTTGCAGTCCTTCAGATGAATTACAAAGTAGCCTGAAAGCACCATATTGCCCAACAGCCCTGTTAAAATATTATTCCTACTCATCTAAAAGTGAGGGGGTGGCCCTCAGTGTGTGTGTGTGTGTGTGTGTGTGTGTGTGTGTGTGTGTGTGTGTGTGTGTGTGTGTGTGTGTGTGTGTGTGTGTGTTAGTGAGTATGTGGAAGTGCAGTGGGAGTTGGGATTATTGTTGGAAAGCTGCTGACTAGCTTTTACTTGAGTCACAGAAAACAGGCCTCTCTCACTGGGCTGGATCATCAGAAGAAGAGCGGAGCAGCATCAGAATGAGGGAGTCGTTTCAGCTCGGGGTCGGGGTGTGCTTTTGTGTGTGTGTGTGTGGGGGGGGGGGGTAAACATCCTGAGGGCCTTGCTTCATGAGTGTCTGAAACTTTACAAAGTTATTTTTTATATATACTTTTTATACTTTTTCACTAGAAGTGGATACATTTCCAAACGAGGTCTGGTGATAGTCAGTTTTAATTGGCTACAAAAGAATAAATCCTAAAATTAATTGGTTTATTAGCATCTTTACTGGAGTTTAACAGAGAGGACATTTATCCACACAGACTTTCATGTTTGTACATAAACTAAGAGCATGCAGGTTTGGTTGTGGGTTGCAGAGAGAGAGAGAGAGAGAGAGAGAGAATGGTAAATAATAATCTTGACCAGGAGATAAATTATGGGTCGAGCTGGTGCCTAACCTGCATTTGTATTAAAAATTGTATTAAAAAGCAATTGTATTATAATGCTGACTACAAAATTAAGAATACCTGGAGTTTGTGCCTCTAGTGCATGCAGGGTCGGTTGTGGAGTGCAACAAACAAAATGAAAAGAGGGAAAAAAGTCAATTAAAATTATGATTCATACATGCGCTCAAGGATACATGCAGTGCATGCTGGGAAATGGAAGCAAGGATACAGATTTGTGAAAAAGCTAATATTTTAAGTAAGAATTTTTAGAATACTCACTGGTTACAGTTTGACAGATACTGGGACAACATTTTGGCTGAATTGACCACTCTGTTTCTCTTTTTTTTTTTTTCATAAACATAGTGGTAAACAGCAGTTAGTGTTCGTGAATCATTTTTAGAAAACCGGCCACTGAATGGCACTCTGATGTGGCAAATGGGATTTATGCCTGATGTGGTTTCAGGCAACAGGGCGACACTAAAAGAGCCAAGGGTTCATATAAAAGATGTGCATTTATTAGAAGGGTGCAATCATGACTGCAGCTTTACTAGCCATCATTTACAACTGGCAGATCTGAACTTCTAGCAGTGCTGCCTTGACTTCACATTGATGCTAAGTGGGTTTATTATTTTTGTCTTAAACCAAGCAAACTTAAAGAACTTTAAACTTTTGCTCTAACTGACTATCTGTGTTTATACTCAGTCTGTGATGCTCTGGCCCTGCATAGAGCTGATGCTACTTGAGCTCTTTTTTCTTTATTGTTAGAATCTTTTAGAACGGGTGCCTTTTGCTGCTACGTAAACATCAAATCTGAGCTAATGATGGAATTGGTTTGAAAGAAAATCCTCCTAACAGACACAAAAAGCTCTTTCAATAATGAATAGAAGGTTTAACAATTAGATTTGAGGTTAAAGGTTAAATATGTATCACGTTGATGTGGGTCCTCATAAAAACATGTCTGTCTAAACTAAGGATGGGAGTTATTCTGTTCTGAAAAAGTCCTGATATAACTTCCTTACAGACTATAATGCAGATTTTGTCGCTGCAAATCAGAATGAAGATCAAAGAATCTACCGACGACTAATCCTGACTATATTTTCCCCTCCCGGTGTAAGACTGACCTCCATGTTTTCACTGGCTGTTGCAGATAGAAGGCGACCACTTTAATCCACCTCCATGAACAGAGTTTATAGCTTAAAGCTTCAAAGCAGCTGGAAGTTTGACACGACAGGTAGGGATTCACAATGTGCCATTATTTATGATCTGCAGCAGTGATCCCAGAGCAGGGGGTCCTTTGGCAGCTTCCACATGTGGTGGCTGAGCAGACATGAAAGGAACCGGTGCAGAGGAGCTTACAGCAGCAAGGAAGTAACATGAGATGAGACAATAAAAATAAATAATAAAAAAACATTTCAATTATTATCATTTTTTTACATTGTGTCAATTCTTGCACTGAAAAATTGCACCTCAATTTTGTTGTTCAATGTCCCATTGCTACAATGACAATAGTTTCTGATTCTATAAATGGAAATAATCTGTATAACAAAACACAAAAAAAGAAAAACCCTCTAAAGTCTAAATATCTTTCTTCAATAAGGAGGGAAGGACTGTTCCAGTTCTGACTCATAACAGACGGTTCAATATCTGTGCTTCTTGCAGCCGGCTCTGGAGACCGCTGAACTTCTGTAGAGATGAAATCTTATTGGCTGGGCAGGTGGCAGTTCATTAAAATGAAAAGTTGGCTGCTTGTTTGCCGTCCACATTCCTTTGGGACCCGAACTGACTACTTGTCACTTGTGTCTCATGTACTGACTTTTCCTGAAGACTCCTCACTTTATCATCACACAGCTCCTCTAGTATTACTGATCTAGCTTCACCATATCACCTTTATTCTGTGAGGTCTGTTGTTATTGCTTTATGACCAATCTCATGGCAAATATCATTTTCAGACAAGACCTGTGTGACAAATCAGCAGATTTCTTTGCTGCAGATCTCAAACTGAAATAACACATAAGCCCACTCTTTGTTCTACATTTAATTGGCTGGTATTTAGTTACCAAACCAGACTGTGTTGAACATGTGATGGATGTAAGATGATGTAATCTAAGCTATGGTGGTTTTATATATAAACCTACAATAAGTTCTTGCATGTTTCTCATTATTTTCTCTCTTTAATGAGGTAGATATTTAGTTCTGTTAATTAATAAATCTCGTGATTTCCTTTGACAAAATAGATTCACTTGCTGAGGATTATTTTCTCCTCTCCAGTAACTGAAGCAAGGTGCTGCTCACATGGCAAATCACCTTAGACATTATCTGAGTCACAGATCATCCAGCCACAATGATGTAAGCTCCCACAATCCCTTGTGTCCCAAATTCATTGTTACAGCTCTCTCATCGTCTGCGTCCACCGATAATCTCCCAGCGCTTCTGTCTGCAGGGCTGCTGAGGACTCCGGAGGTCAGCCGGCGGGCTCTCAGCTCTAATGCCACGCTGCAAAAACCCTCTGAAGGCCGTCGCCTTCTCCTGTTTATCTACACCATAAATCTCCCCTTCACTTTGACGTCAGAGGCCAAGCTGTGAGGAAAGGATGCTCCAGTTGGACCTCGAATCATTTCGGTTTGAAACAAATATGAGAGTTTGTGCAGAAGCATCCAGTCAGAACATTTTGATTAATGTGTGCTCATTCCCCTCTCCGCTCCACAGAGAAAGCCATTACGCCACATTCGTGTCACGTCAGATTTACTACAAATATGAACTCTTCACTAGAGCAGCAATTTGCATAATGCAGCTGACTTGATTTATTTGATATTAGAAATATAGGAACATTAAAACAAAACCCCGCTGGAGTCATTTATGTTTCTACATATGTGAGAATTTATAATTGGACAATAAATATTTTTTGACAGGTAATGTGTTTGATGTTAAAGCTTTCACTCTGCATCTGACGTGATGTGATGTAACTTTAGTGCAACGTGTTTCCAGTCGCGTCATATCTGCATTAAATCTAAACTCGCTGGAAAAAATACGCGTTTTCTGTCAAATATTTAATGCATTATCTGCAATTTCAGATGACATTTCAATATCTGATGGGATCAGTTGGTCAAAATGAGTTATAAACATATTTGTAATGGTTAGCTGACCGTCTGCATTTGGATTGATTCTAAACATGAATCCACTTTTTAAGAATATTTTCTGAAAGTTTACTTAAAATATATTCAGTGGTTCATGAGATATTTTTACAGAAACTTCAGATCAATCATCTGAAATTATAGCAAACAAAAGAAGGTGGTGTGGAGTAAAACAAATCCAGATCTGACTGATGGATTATTTATGAATAAAATAAAAAAGATAAAGTCAAGTCAGCGTTGAAAAGCAGGATCACATCCATCCATTCGTCTACCTTCTAAACCGTTTCATCCATAAGGTTTGTGGGGAAGATGATCGTATGCGGATGTATTTACTTGTTCTAGATTTCCATTGCTTTTTGGTTGTAATAACAACTTGGTGCAATAGTGACTAAAAGCTATTAATAGAGCACACTTGTATTATGGGGTGAATTAAATTATTAAATCATCTTCTATCTGATTCTGACTGCTGCAATCATAAGCTCTCACAAACCCCACTAAAAACAATCTGATCTCACTTTAATGAGAATACAATTTGAGTTATTATTCCACAAGATTATTTTAAAATGTATTCGTTTTGTGCTCCTACAGTGCATATTTCATTATGAAAGTGAAGTACAATTGTTATTGTGAAAGGTTTAAATAGTTGTATTCTAATAAACATTGTCCTTACTGTCACAATTCTTTATTTTATCACATAAACAGTGTTAATTTTAAATTCAAATACGACTGCAGCTGGCTCTCATGACTTTTTCAGGTTAGAGATGGGCTTCCATACTGGGAAAATGCCTCAGGTGTTCCAGTTGCATTATGGGTAATTCTAGTGCCATGTTCTCTGCATCTCAAACATCTCCGACTCTGCTTCACTGACTGGTTTGCTGGAGCGCAAAAGCAGGTGTTAAAGTCAGTGTTTTGTGGTTAAACTAAGCGTATTTCTTCAGCTGTTGAGTTTATGTCTAAATAAAAATAAAACCAAAATAGAACAACCGCTTCAGATAACCTGTGTTTATAGCTTAAACTGAAAAAACACTGAATTATTTAAAAAACGTTTCTAAATTGATGTATTCTGTCTGCTGTGAGCTGCAGGGGACTGAATGAGTAATCAGGACTGTTTTATTATTTTCTTCTCATTTTAATTGCTGCAGCTTTTAAATATGATTAGCAGGTACTTTATTTAAACAAATTTAAGCACATGGAAACAGTTCTGCATCCTCAGTTATAATAAAATGTTAAAATCTATGAAATATGTCAGAGTCTTCATTTGGACTGAGGTGAACTTGGGATAAGAACCTGTCAAGAGGTCTATGGAGGGCATTCTGATCAGTTCCTGCAGCTGCCTCCAAATGTGTAGGAGTCTCTAACGTCAGTACTTAACTGTCACTGAAGTGGAAAACAACAGCACAAAGAGCGGCATTTTAGCTTTTCACTTGTCTGTATTCACCGTCTCACCGCGTGAGAACAAAAGAACTGGCATAAAAAGTGCAAGATGTTGTTGACTGAAGAGAAATGAAAGATTTTAATCAATGAAATAACAGCGGCAGTGATGCTGAACTAAACAAAAGTAAGACACAATATTGATTAAATGAGACTCTTTCTATGCTTATTTTCTTTTTGGTCTATCAATGCTTCTGCTGCTTTTAGACTTAAAATTCCCTCATTTTAAATCCCCCATTAGCAGACAATGACTTCTCTCGTCTAAAAATATTTTTTAATTGTGTCATCCCCTCAGCATACAGGTTTTAACCTCCAAAGTTAGTTTTTTAGAGTTTTCTCTCTACTTAAACAATCTTTTTTGCTGCATCATCTTTTTCAGTTGTTTTACAGCCAGCAGCTGAGAGGTTTTTATATTAGTTCTATAAAAAAGTGGCTACTCTTTAACTTGTTTTCTGCACATCTGTGCAAGTTTTTACCACAATGAATCTAAACCTTTTATATGATTCCTGCAGTCGAGCAGACTATAAGGAGCAGATTGCAACAGTATTTTATTAATGTAAATCTTTGCTTTTCAGAGACATATTTCCTTATAAACTAACATTTTGCAGACAAGATGCTGTATAATTACTCTGAAATGTAATGTGAACAACTTGTTTGTCTCACGATTTTATTCATCACTTAAAATCAGCCATTTGTTGAATTTTATTAGAGCAGTCAAAAAGCCAAGCAGAGAATCAGTTGACTTAAACAAGAGAGAGCATTGAAAAGTCTCTACAAGTGATTGATGTTAAAGAATGCCCATCTATGAGAAGGTGGATGGTCCTCATAGACTCATCATAAATGGTGAGCACGTGAAAATAATCAGCAGCTTTAAGCTTCTGGGGGTCCATATCTCGAATGACCTCACCTGGAGTCTTAATATTGTACACCTGATAAATAAAGGCTGAGAAGAGACTGTTCTCTCTGAGAACCCTCTGTCAGTGTACCTGCCAAAGGAGCTGCTGTCCACATTCACTGCTGCATGGTGTGGTACCCAAACTGCACTGTGGCATAGAGGAAGAGCCTGCAGTGGGTGTTAAAACAGCCCATTGGATCATCAGATCCCCACTGCCCAAGATAGACGACGTTTACATAGTCCACCTGCACAAGAGGGCGAAGAGCATCCTCAAGGACTCCTCCCACCAGGACACTCTCTCTGTTCCACCCTCCTAGAATGAGGGCTCACAGAGCACAGACAAACCTGCTTAGAGCTTAACAGCTTCTTTTCTTCTGCTGTGGAGAGGTTGTTGAATCACACACCTGAAGGAGGATAAATGCCAAAAACAAAATGTCAGTCATGAAGGTGGTGTAGCGTTTTGAAATAACTATTAGTTATTTTAACTACACCCTCTTCAATAACATTAGCTTATTTTTGGTTTATAATGAAAAGTGATAAACTGTCATTTAACCCTGATAATAGCTAATATTTATTGAAGGCATCTAGGTTCTTTGAAAGAGTACAGTGAATTGAAATACCTTATTAATAACGTAAACTGAGACCAGATAAGATTGAACAATCATTTAATTTGAAAAACCTAAGAACACAGACAGATAAGACAGTTTGAAAGTTTGATGTAAACACAATTAATATTCTTAAACATGTTGAGGATGTTATAGATAGTTTAATTGTGAGTTTTAACGGACCGTAGCAAATGTTTTAATGACTAGGGAAGTTAGTTAATTTAGTTAACCTAGTTGTGACTTTAAGAGTCATTTAGGACTAATTTGAGTTTGGAATGGGATTTAGTTTAGGCTTAATTTAGAGTGGAAGAATTAAGCTTTATCAAAGCAAACCTCTCGATCAGAAAGTGGTGTTCGCTCACTGAAAGGTGGACGCTCCTAGATCTGGCAGGCGTTGGTTTCTCCACGAGCTGAGGCTGGAGTCCCCAGACTCGGAGTGGTGGTCCTGGAAGGCGTGGCCGCCGAGGACCTCGCCAGACAGTCCGTGGATACGTCCCGGTCAGCAAGGGAGGCATTTCAGCAGGCATGCTGAAGTCATTTCTGATCTTCCCGTGGTGAGGGAGAGACTGAGAGGCCTTGTTCAAAGCTGATAAGGGTTCAGCTAAGATAGCAGCATAGCAGCTCCAACTGCATTCAGGCTGTAGCTCAAGACTGAGACTGAAGGAGGACTGGACAAGACCAGACTTGACAAGACTGCCTCGTACCGGAACTGAGTATTAGTTTTGACACGAGTTATCTTAAATTTTAACCAATCAGAAGATGTTAAGTGTACTAATCAGAACTGAGTTAGTGGAGTTGTGAATCGTTCTGATTGGACAAGGGACTGTGAGGGAGTTACCAAGTCACATGACTTCCGCCCGTTAAGACTCACATTATAATGGTAGAAATGCATGAAATAGCAGAAAAGCATTATAACACTTTGAGTGTGAGTGTGTGGATGTCCTTGGAGCAGGAACACAGGCGAATGTTCTGTAAACAAGAGATTACAGTTGGAACACCAGTCTGTGGTGTTACAGAAGAGACTTCTTAAAGAGAGTGTTTTATTAGACCAGTTAGTGTCCAGTTAAGGTCATCTGGGAGATGGACACCTGAAAGTGGACAGTTGGACACCTGTAGGAATCTTGATTCAGGTTAAAACATAATCCAAGAGTGATTGTATTCCAAGTTATTGGGGAAAAGATGGATTATTGTTGTGATGGTCAACAGAGGTCAAAGGTCAGAGGATGTAGCCTATTTGGTGAGGCTACATTGTGCGCCTTATTACAAGTGGCGCCACACACAAGGGACAAATACAATGTATATAATAGAATGACTAAACACTCTGATTTATTAACTTTTTATAATAGCATTGGATGAGTTCTTCTTGTTCTCTGCTATTGCCAACATAGATTTTTGTACATTTTGTCTCGATACAATGACAATAACATTTCTATTCCATTCTACTCTATTCTATTCTGTTCTATTATTTTCTATTCTGTTCTATTATTTTCTATTCCATATGTGTCAAACACAAGGCCCGCGGGCCACATGTGGCCCGCCACGTCATTTAATGTGGCCCGCGAGAGCTTAAAAGGTCTGAGTATTCAGAAATAAATAGGTAAAAGGCGTATTTTGACCAAAAACTACATTTCCCACAATGCATGTCAATTGTGTTACCCGCGACTTGACGGCTTACCGCCACTACAGGGCAGGGTGCACACAAGCAGTACCCTGGTCCTCATGAGAACCGGATTTCGAACGCGCTTTTGCGGACCAGCGCTGCGCGGTCCCGATGGGAGACCCCTCGATCTGACGAACTTCACATCCTGTTGCAGCTCAGTGAATGAGTGATCACGTGACCTCTGAAGCTAGGGGACACACACGGTAGGACCTCTGCTCCGACACACACACACACACACACACACACACACACACACACACACACACACACACACACACACACACACACACACACACACACACACCACACACACACCCCCCCAGCGCGCGCACACACACACCGCCGCGCGCGCAAGAGAAAAAAACACACACACACACACACACACACACACACACACACACACACACACACACACACACACACACACACACACACACACAGCATCTCCAGTGCGCCATTACGCACAGCTCGGCGCGCGCTTTAACACACACACAATCACAGTACGTCCGACCCACACACGCAGCTCACACATGCCCAGTAGGGGTACAACGGGTCACAATGGATCTGTGATCAGAACAGATCACCCTCTTTGGTTCAGGACTCGGTTTGCGATCCAGCTGGCTGCGCTCGCGCGCTTTACTAACTCCTCCCCGACCCGACAGCTCGCGCTCTCAATCTGCTGATAAATAATTCCCCTCTGAGAAAGACGTTCATTTTGTCATCACATATCCAGTTCTCTTTATCAGAATCAGTCATTTTAGTTGACCAGAACAAAAGATCACTGGTCGATGTTTGATCCATGATGCGTGCGCGCGCGGGGAGCTGCTGATCCTCCACCCCTCCTTCAGCTGATCATCCTCTTCCCTGATGGCCAGGGCCGGCCCTGGACTGAATGGTGCCCTAGGCGAAAAATGATTTTGGCGCCCCCTAATGCCCAGAACAGAAACAACGTAACTTTTGCAAATTCTAAGTAGTAAGCAATGTACTAAAGTTGGATAAACTTGAACTGATGACATTCATTCATATAATAAGTAGGGGGCACAACAGCATGATAGCCCTTTAGTCTTAGCTAACTTGCTAAATGATGGTCCAGGAAAAATTTTCACAATTTCATGTATGTTAATTAAATACCTCTACTTTGGGCCCGTTTTTCCTCCTCTTCCTTTCTTCGTTTCCTGAAGGCTGCCCCAGAGGGCTTGCTTTGCCAGCGACTTTTAACAAGGTGCTATCACTGACAACGTCGCAGGCTCATCATGCATTATCTACAGTGTTGGGCAAGTTACTTCAAAACTGTAATGCATTATTTATTACTTGTTATTGTCATTTTTAAGTAATCCCTTACATTACAATATTACTGTTTTTAAATGTAAGGCATTACACTACTTTTGCATTACTTTTAGTTACTCTCATCAAAATAACTGTAAATATGGATTTGACCATAAAGGTAGCTCATTCTACATCCAGTGGAAGGTGATGTGATGGATACATGGAGATATACAACTATCTGGATATGCATTTATGTATCCATCCATCATTTATCATCCATCTATCCATCTATCATTTATTATCCATCCATCCATCTATCATCCATATATCTCCATATATCCCTACCTATCCATATATTATTCCATCATATCTATATACAGTATATTTAAATCTATAAAAATATATCTCCCTGCACAAGCAGTTTGACCGACTCCTACCTCCACCTGTCTGCTTCTGCTCCACCTGTCTGCTCCTCCCTCCTGCAGCAGAGGCTGCATGACGCGCGTTTCCTCTGCTCAGTGGGCGAGAGAGTGAACTCTCCAACTTCTGACGTGAATAACAGAGTGACTCTTTATCAAGAAACTTCTTCTCAGTTCGCTCGCTTCAGTTTACGGAGCGCTGCATGCGCTCATATGTCTTAAGGCGCCTTGGATACCGTGAGCGCGCACGACTCGGGCCACGTTTTCCCTCTGGACCGAGTTCTGAACCGAACCACGCATGAGTTTCGGACCGGACAGAACCGGACTTGTTTCACTGGCTGCAGATTTACTCCTCTCTGCTCTGTCTGACCACATTTTTCGCTGAGTGACGTTTCTCCTCTGAAGAACCCACCGCCTCAATCCGGGTTAAACGTGCACTGTAATGCGCACTGACGTTAAAATGTTACAGCTTTTTTTCTGTAATGCCTTACATTACTGCGTTACAGAAAAAAGCAATGCATTACAGTAATTAATAACCTTTGGAAGTCGTTACTCCCAACACTGATTATCAATAAACAACCGGACGGAGGGATGCGCGCAGCGCGCCTCTCCCCCACCTTACCTGATCACAGCGGCAGCAGCAGGTAGCCATGGGGCGCCACGTTGACTGTTCATGCAGCAAAAGTTGTGCTTTTTTATTTATTTATTTAGTTTATGTATTTATTTATTTATTTATTTATTTATTTATTACTTTGCTCTTTATATGAGATGAATGGTGTGTCCAGCAGTTTGTCAAAATAAATAAAAAAAATTTGTAAAAGGGACAATTTGGCGCCCCCTCCAGCAGAGGGCGCCCTAGGCAGTTGCCTAATCAGCCTATGCCTAGAACCGGCCCTGCTGATGGCAAACCAGATTAACCAGTTTCTGCCTAAGATAACGTGTTGTATTGGACTTTTATACGAGCTAATGAACATTAATATGAACGGTGCTCAGTCAGGAGGATCAGAACACCTTGATCGTCACGCCTCCTCACCTGCTGCAGCTGTCTGACTGCAGTGAGGAAGAAACCGGGTCATCTCTCTGTCAGACCGGAGAGGTGACTAGTAGAAGGCTTTTCAATTTAACTGGTTTAAAATGTTTAAAAGTTTTATTTAAGCATCAGAATGACCTCATGAGTCAAAGGTTGTTTGAATTCATTGAGTATTAAGCAGAAAAATGTTGAGCCAACAGCAAATCATCATCTTCAACCCCCCCCATGTGTGGACCAAACACCAGAGCCAGGTTCTCCCTTGAGGACATGTGATGACAGATTGTGTGCACCCCTAACTATAACAAATGTTTTGATCAAAGTTATTATAACTTTGATGTATTTTTAATTCACTTGAATAGTTTGATCCTTGACTGATGAAGTTCAGTGGGTTTCATAACCTGACAAATCAAAAGGGTTTATGTTCTAACAGAGCAACAAGCAAACCTATTTTTCATGCATTTGTAATGTTTTGTCTTGTATAAGTAATAAAGTCAGAGTTATGTAACGTTAAGGAGTTGTTACATTTATTTTACATTTAATTTGGTTACATTTTTAAGTTATCTGGCCCTTTGAGGACAGCCATTATGCTGATGTGGCCCTCGGTGAAAATGAGTTTGACACCCCTGTTCTATTCTATTATGGTATTTTCTAATCTATTCTATTCTATTCTACTCTATCATTTTCTATTCTATTCTATTACTTTCTATTCTATTATGGTATTTTCTATTCTATTACTTTCTATTCTATTATGGTATTTTCTATTCTATTACTTTCTATTCTATTATGGTATTTTCTAATCTATTCTATTCTACAGTGTTATTTTCTATTCTATTCTACTCTATTCTATTCTATTCTATTATTTTCTATTCTATTCTAAATCATTTGATAGTTCTAATAGTTCTGTTAGTTCTGACCCACACTTTTTAGCCCAATCCTTATTTGCTAACACATTGTTTTAAGAACAAAATATCTATAATCTTATTTTTATAAGGGTAAGCTGCTAATACAGGGTTTTAAAACCTTTAATATTTACAAAATATTCTTAAGTCATTTTAAAACCCCACAATACCCAAATGCTCAAATAGAGTCACGTGCACTATTAGGAGTTAATAGGTATCAAGAGAAAACGCCACTAAACTTTAGAAACCATCATTTTATGTCTAAAACGTCTCGAGCTGCAACCAAACGATTCTCCTCCTCCCCACGAGGGGAGGTGGGCGTGGTCACCGTGGTCACTAGGGAGTGGGTGGGCGTGTCTCTGTGTGGTCGCTAGGGGAAGTGGGCGTGGTCTCGTAGCTAGGCAGTGATGTCAGCGGGAGCTGTTCAAAGTGGTGTGGTGCTGAAGAGACCACTCCGCTCCTCAGACCGACAGCGGCTCCAGCTCAGCTCGGTCGTTAGCTCGGTTCGGGGCCGCCTGCTGCTCCGTGAACGCTGGATTTCACCGCCTTGTTGACCGTTTCCTTCCCGCTCAGCACCGGGGGACACAACAGAAGCTCATGTGGGAGATTCTAAGTAGTAAGTGGCGTCTTTTCTCTCTGCCTCCCTGTGTGTGTCGGATATCAGCAGCAGGGGGGACACGCTGCTCCTCTACCGGGTTAGAAATGCTAATAAATAAGAAATGATTCTTGTTTTGAGGCTGAACCCTCCGTAGTTGGAGCTGCAGTAGATTTCCTCTGCTGTCTGTGAGCCTTCAGCCGCGCCTAAACCTTACCTTGTGCCTGCTGGGGTAAAACATTTGACTCATATTTGCATAATGCACTAGTCAGACATTCTCACTCTCTCCGCCTCTCTGTCTCATGCACTCCGTGGTCTTTGCGTCTCCCTGCACTGTGGTGTCTTACTGGTCTGATACTGGTCGGATGTTCAGAGAGCTGATACTGAGTTAGAGCTGTGGGAGAAAGTGATGGATGGTCTGTGGTAAAGTGGTTTATTTCTTCCATTTACATGTAGGCGTGGTCTCTTCTCTCACTTTTAAATTATTCTTTCTTAATCTAGATTTATTTCTTCTTTTCATCATTCTTCACTCCTCCTCCTTGTTATCCCTTCTTCACTTCATCTCCTCTTTTC
Source organism: Callopanchax toddi (assembly GCA_006937965.1). Lineage (NCBI taxonomy): Eukaryota > Metazoa > Chordata > Actinopteri > Cyprinodontiformes > Nothobranchiidae > Callopanchax > Callopanchax toddi. The sequence continues at coordinate 1,244,662 of SSNR01000060.1, read as the reverse complement.
CTCCCATTTCCTCCTTCCATCCATTCCCCAAAATAGACCTTTTTCCATTTCCTTCCTTCATTCTATTCCTTCCTTCTCATCTTTCCCTTCCTTGTTTATTTTTTCATCACCTCTTACTTAATTTCCTCTTTTTTTCCACTTCTCATTTCTGGTTTCGTCTCCTCCTCCCTTTATTCTCAGATGAACCCATGAAACTGTCACTTTTTTATTTATGCTCTCTACACACATCAAAAGCAAACCAAGTGAAAATCTAATTTTTTGTCTCTTTGATTTTGTTCTCTCCTCCAGATGAACCGTACTGACAGTTCCTCAGTAAAACCTTATTTTTCAGGTTTATTTTTTGTGATGTTCCATCAAAATAAGCTGACTTCCAGCAGATATTTGGTGTGTTTAGTCTGCAAAAAATAGCTGAATTTGCTATATTTCCTGACTTTCTGTGTATATTACTCTTTCTTCCTTTTACAAAACCTCTCCGTAAAACATCTATCCAAGAAATAATACTGACCTAAATATATCTTATACTTGAATAGATGCAGTGAGATAGAAATACTTCATCAAAAGTGAACTTGAACTTCAGTAGCTGTGGGAAACAATCAGTTCTCTTTGTTAATCTTTGAGCTGTTGTGTGTTTTACAAACTGTTTTTAGTGCCTTTTTTTAGGGATTTCAGTTTTTTTTTTTTTATAGATTCACAACTTGTTTATAAAATGTATCTTCTTGATTTGAAGTAGTGTAATACCTGCAGTAGCGCCACTGGGGTTTGGCTGTTGAGGGTCACATCTAGGCCGTCTCACTGGCCCAGGCTCTTTTGTGCATAAAACAAAAGCGCATCTGTGAAATTAGAAAGCTACGTTTAAAAAGTTTAATTCTGCTGTTTCTTTTGATTTTAGCGTGCCCTTAAACAACCTCCTGGATGTGCCCCTGTCAGGCTGACATAACAAAGGGGATGAAACTGTTTTGTAAAACTTAAAGATGTCTGGACGGAAAGAAGTCCTCTCCATGTGGATTCAAATCTCACGTTTCTACTGTTATCTTTGTATTAATCCAGTGTCCTCTTGTTGCAGTGGATTATTAAATGTGGTTATTGGCTTTCGACCAGCTCATCAGAGCAGCAGAAATCTCCTCAATATGTCCACATGTTTAAACAGAATCTTGACTCTAACCTCTTCAGTCTGTCTGGCATGACGTGTCCTCATTTACCAGTTTGATTGCTTAAATCTCCTTCTGTTTAATGTTTTTTAATTAGAGCTGTGTTAGTCACAAGTCTGTGCGACGACTGTGAATGTTTGTGTGTGTGAGACTGTGTGTGTGTGTGTGTGTGTGTGTGTGTGTGTTTTTAAAGTGTGACTCTTGGATGTGTAATTTTTCAAATAAGTGGCTTCATTAAACTCTGTGGTTGCTGAGAGCTCTGATGATTAAAATCTCAGAATGAGCCAGAAGGTGTAATAAGTGTCGCTGATTGGCTGCTTCTTGGGCTGCCTGTTGGGCTGCCTGTTCAAAATCAAAAATAGATACATTTTTTGTACCCTGCCAGCTAGGTCCCCTACTTATAAAGGTATTTTTAGTTGTTATAGGGATTAATTAAGTCTTTTCTGATCAAACAGTACAGGCAGGGGGGGGGGGCTCTTACAGGTCTCTTGTGACACCTGATAGCAGAGGATCTGGTTTCTCGATCTGTGAGCAGGTGCAGGGACTTAATGTGGAGTAATGTTTGTTCCTAAAATGTTTCCAGGCAAACACTTGATGATTTTTCCTCTCTCACTGTAAAAAAAAAAACAAAAAAAAGGGCAGAGTGTTAAGCATCCATCTCATCTGTCTGAATGTAACTGGATCAAAGGGGAATAACACTATTCCTGGTGGAGCGCAGTGTCAGTTTCCTGTCGTTTCTCAGAGCGCTGGAGGACACATCCTTATGATGGATGCTTGACGTTGATATTGTTTTGTTGGAGAGAAAAACCATATGGAAAAAGTTTTAAAAGCTTTTAATTTCTTACACCTGCAGCTGTGCAACAATTGTTTAATTATTTATTGAGTGAATGCATAAAAAATCACTTTAATTACTAGTTGTCAGCAAGGAAAAACACTCTCTTCGGTGCTCGTTTGCCTGATTTTATGTTCGTCTATGTCAGTAAATTAAAAACTTTGATTAGACACTTTAGGACATCAGATTATTATGACCAGACTCGTGCTTTTATTTCAAAACGATAAATGCCTGTTGCTCATTTGGGATAAACCGATCATTTAATTGGATGCTTTTCCTCTTGAAGAAAAGCCGAGGTGGCTCCGCATTAGGATGCAGAGTCATGTTAAGAACAAACCTCCCACAAGTCCTTTCCCTCTTCATATTCCTCATCATTTTTTCTCTACCTCTGAGACTCAAGTGCATCCCTCTCGTTTTTCTCACCTCTCTTTGATAAGTGCTCTCGCGTAGGCCTGAATACTTTATTGTCACAGTCACTAACGGCACAATCAGATAAGCCCGACTCAAAGTACCCACACAAAGGTAATTAAGACGGCAAGAAGCCTGCTATTTTTCTTGTTCTAATCTTATTGGAGGAGCAGAAAGCTTGTGCACATGTGTGCTCCTGTGCAGGGCTGAGTGGTCTGCAGTCGAGACAAGAGGCTTGTTTTGGACAGTCAAGTGGAGGCCTGCTGTTATTTGAATCAGCAGCTGCCATCCTTAAAGGATGTGTGATATTTGTGGGCTTTTGTTGTTCAATTCAAACCGGGATGAGATGGTGTGAAATGTGGCTGCCCGTGCCCGACTTTCTATTTAAGGAACCATAACTGGCTCTGGCACAGATACTCTCTCAGTTCTTTTTGTAAAATGTAAACCACAGTATGGGATAAAGAGCTAGCAGGATTGAACTTTCCTTATAGGCCATGTCGTTTTCACTTTACCCAGTTCTGCTGCAAACCGAACAATAGCTCCTTATCTAGAAGAAGGTCTGATACTGGCTGCTGATGCTAGCTGGTTGTGTATCTAAAACTAACAGTATGACATCATAAAATGTCTGACTGTGCATCCTGTAAACATCATACCTTCAACAAATAGTTTTATGGGACATGTTTTACTTTGCAAGACAGTAAAAACATGAACTATGCGTTGTAAAGTTTTCTAATTTGGAATTTTATAGACATATATTTATCCTTACAGCAAGTCTATTTTTTACCTCTTTAACAGGACTTGTACTTTCCTCAAAAACTAAATGTATTAAATCCTAATTGTGTCCTTTATGTGTTTCCTGGATCCAAGTGCTGCAGGTGGCAAGTGCAGATTAGATCTTTTTTTTATCATTGTGTTGTTCTTATATAATAAATACTTAAATATAAACAATTATTATGCTATCAGTGTCTAAAAATACATTAAAATAGGATTATCTTTTGGTGTATCAGGTTTTAAAAGGTTCATGCATTAGTGTCAGAAATAATCCATGACTTTACAAACTGAAGCAGTTTAATGATTTAGTGTTAAACTCTTCATGGTGAACATTTTTTATTAACTACGACATGAACAAAAGTAAATAAATCCTTTAAAAACTGGACAATAAACTGCTGCTCCCTCCTGAGCTGAGCTCTCTAAATGGCAGAGTTTATTGACGGGTCTCAAAAGGTTTGGACACTTCAGGCGAGTTTCAGCAGCATCAACATAAAAATCCCTCAGAGTTACTTTATCTGAACAGTCAGTCAGACTGGAGCTCTCAGCAGAGCAGCAGAAACACACACACACACACACTGAGAAACACACGTGAACTGTGACGAGTTTCCTGCGTTCAGACACAGAGAGAAAACTTCACACGTCGTTTCTTTCTACAAACATTTCCAAACTGAGATTATTATAATGAAGTGAATCAGGTAGTTTAGAGGCTAAAGGCTCCCTGCCTGACAAACACATGGAGCAGCTCAGACAGGCTGTCAGAACGCCTTCAGGATTAACCCGTTCATCGGACTGACCTCCTGATTCAGTCTTCAGTCGACTCGTGTCCACATCAGAACACCAGTGAGCCTCCCAGCAGCTCAGACGTCTGGACGGATCCACAAATTACCCTCTTCTCATTAGTAGTGTGCCGAATCACTCTATCCCGGTGAGAAATATAAAGAGAAGTTCTGTATCTTTAATTTTCTCTTAAAACGAAAAAAAAATCAATCAACAGCAGCTCAGGGTTTTTTAGTTTATCCTCACAAGGCTGCTACCGAGTGCTGAAATCTTTAAAATACATCTAGCTTGGGGCTTTAAGTGTTTCTGGGACGAGGCTCAAGGTTGTGGATTTAAAAACCTTGAGCCAGAACATGTAGGTGATGTTTAGCAGGCAGTTTATACAGTATAGTAACTGAGAATGAGCCCTAGTTAGACCCTGTGGAGCTAATTAAAGACCAGTCTTTTCTCCACCCTCGTCCTTCTCCTCCTCTCTGTGATTTCCTCTCAAAGCGAATGAGCTCCATCTTTTTATCCGTCTTCATGTGGGCTCCTTCTTCCACATCTCCGTCTCGCAACCCTCTCATAAGTCTTGTGTGGCCGCCATCCTCCCGTCCTCTGTATCCTCCATCTGTCTCTCTGTTCCCTGTGTCCACGCTGACTGGTCTGTGTGCCAGCATGGCAGCATGGGTGGGATGTCTTCTGAACTCCACTGCTTTAACTTGTGTGTCATCTAGTGATGACCAAAATACCAATTTCTGAGCTATGGGCACAGCCTGGAACCATCTTTTTATGGTTCTGTTTTTTGTCTTGCATAGAAATCAAAGGGTGCATGTAAGACTTTGTCCGTTTTAAGTAAAGTGATGCTGCTCATCTTGTTACGAGACAACATTCTGCATGAAAATCCTGAACTTTAGAAGCTCCTGATACCTGAAAGATGGAAAAAATCTGCCCAAACCAGGTTGAATTTCATTTGTTCTCATTTTTTCCTGATGTATGTTTATACAACGGACATGCAGATGTGCTCGCTGCGTCTTTAACGATGTTTTCTGAACCCATTCAGCAAAATAAAGACTTTCAGTCTGCCACATGGCAGGCCGAGAATAGAAACAGAGTGTGGAGGAAGTTGAAAATCAGGTTAACATGCAGCACAGAGCCACAGCCCAACCGGCTTCCATGTCATCTTTAACCTCATCACCTCGCTAATTACTAAACAAGGCTGCACTCCACCCCTCCTGGCCTCCCTACCAACCACAGACTCGTTGTTTGAGGTCAAAACGAGGCCTGTAGTCCATGCAGGTAATGAGAGACTGTACGTATGCACCACACATGCACTCAGTTCAGTTTGCTCCTATAGGTATCAGTGAAACACCACTTCTCTCATGCATGTCTAAACAATATGGTTCAGCTCAGCCACATCTTACACATACGACTCCACCCTGGAGAAGAGGACAATTTTAGGGCAGATACTACAGCTGCAGCTGACACGACTCTTTATAGTGTTGCAGATTACAAACCAACTGCAACAGATTATCAGTCAATAATGCTAAAACTCTGTAATTTCATCAGTTAACAGCGCTGATGACTGACAGCGCCCACACACTCACATGGTTTCCAAATATAAACTTCAGGCTAAAAGATTAAACCAACCAAACCCAAATCCTGCTCCCTGCAGCCTCTCAGCAGAGGTAACCAGCGATGGAAACATAATCTCCCCGTGTTCACACAGTCTGTCCACGCTGACCTGCCAACAGCAGCAGGCAGGCGACCAAACCTCACTGTGGCCCCAAATACACAGCTGTCCAGTCAGAACGCTGCATCGGTGGGACGCTCTTATGAATCAACCATAACTCATTTAGGACATTTGGTTTAGCTAATCATCTTCAGATGGATTAAAAAAGGATCCTTTTCCAAGTCCTGTATTAAATTAGTGTTAGATTAATAGTGACTTTATATCACTACAGTTACTGTTAATGCTCGTTTGCACTGACAGGAGCTGGGGGGGGGGCAAATTATCTCACCTGATCCAGTCGGTTTTATAGATGTTGAGCTATAATATCAGATGGTAGTAGCTGAACGTCATTAATAACTCAACTGGTCGTGGAAAAAATGTTGCAAAATGTTGGACAATTAAAATCAAGGTTTTCACTGATTTCATGTTTGGAGCTTTCACTGATTTGTTTGCAAAAACCTCTTAACAGTCCTTCCTAAAACACCTGAAATATTTGGAGTTCATACAAAGACATGGTCTTGCTGTAAAGTAACACTGAATGCTTCACCTTAGCAGTCAAATCGATTGTAACTGGAAAGTTGGAACACATAGAAATCAACCATTTGTTGCTGAACATGGAGAGATGAAGTCTTAATGTTCTTAATCTGAGCATGAATGTCCAGTGGCCCAACGTTTATTAACTCCCTCATAACGTATCTGTATATACATATATACTATTTCCCCTTTTTTCAAGTCTAAAAGAAGAAGTCGTGTAGGTTTGAAGCAGGTTTCTTTATTGGAACGGTTTCAGGGATAACATGACGGGGTTCTGATAGGCGGCTCGGTAACAGGGACTGGAAAGACACCAATTCAATAAATGGTTACAGAACCATTTCTGCGCTCCACGTTATTCTACAATTGGATTTCAGATCATGGCAACAGAGCGATTTGTAAAACACACCAAAGTGAAGAGTGTGTGTGTGAGAGAGAGAAGAGTCGATTTGTATAATCTCTTCTATGTGTCGTAGAGCACAAGTGAGGTTAATGTGTGTCTTTGATGTGCATGTGTGTGTGTGTGTGCGTGTGTGTGCATGTGTGTGTGTCATCGTCCCTGCAGCAGACAGATGACCTTGGGTAGATTGTCTGGCTTTTCCTCTAGAGGCTCATAATGGAAGTAAAATTTCCTCTGGTGCCGTACGACGTGACGAGAGAAAACACTGTAAACCAAGGACCCGGCATAAAACGAGGTGCTTCACAGGCTGATCTGATTGCGTCTTTCTCAGTCACATTTTAGAGCTGTGTTTCAGCTACCGCCCACTCTCACTCTGCCATGTCTCCTGACCTCTGTCATGTTTAATTTTCTGAAAAGAAAAGGAGCAGAAGAAAGCTACAAGCCGGCCACCCTAAAGGGATGATTCATGTGGGAACTCAGGACCCTGAATAAAAGATTTCTAAACCAGTGGAGACAAATCAATACGTGTGGTTGATGAAACAATTAACCATGTCCCTAATTTTGAACTGCTGTGGGCTAAACCTATTTTGACTTGATGGCAGAATCTGAACTTGTGTTTTGAAAAAATGTAAATAAATTGCAGCATGGACATGTTTTGAGAGAGGGAACAAGCAAAAAAGGAATAATACGAAATAATTCAGAAACAAGTCGCACTAACGTTAGTTGCAGAGAAACTGCTGCTAGACTTGTGGAAATAAAACTTCAAAGCAAAACACAGTAAAGATGAGTATATATGTTACAAACTAAAAGTACATGAGTTTAGTAATACTAGTATAAATGTGAGCTGTAGCAGCTCCAGCCTCACTCTCTGTCACGGTATCAAACACATGCAACCAGGAGCAGGATAAATACAGGGCACCGTGCAGTAAATCACAGACAACCAACAGGACTATAAATTACATCTGCTCTGACATTTTCAGCCTGCTATGTAATGAATTGATCTGAAGCTGCAAAACTCATTAAATCGTATTAAATGGAGAGTTTTTGGAATGGGGTTTTGTGGAGTCAGTACGAGCAGTCAGCTTCTTACCTGCAGTAGAACACCGTCAGAGTGATCTCAGTTAGGAAAATCAGGGAGAAAGGCGTGTCTTTTTAGGTTATTTTGACCTCCGTGATCATTTCTTCAAACTGAAATGATGCAAGTAGCTGTTTACTACAGAAAAAGTCTTGATTTTCACATAAACGCCACTTCAATAAAATGCCATTTTAACCCCTTAAAGCCTGAATTATCAAATAGTGGAGAAAAATCTAGTTTATAAAAATTGAATTTATTAGGGAATATTAATTATAACAACAACATGTGTTTTGTGTACAACATACAATGAATAAGTTCCACCTGTGGATTGTCCACCAGAGGGCAGAGAAAATTTAAGAAGCTGGATATGGCAGGTTTTTATTATAGTACGGATCCTAATACTTCACTTGACTGCTTTAAGGTGCAAAGTGAGGCTAACTTCATATATTTTTTTATTATTATATTTGGTAAAACATAATCATAAAATAAAAACCATTTTCAGGACGAAATCATGGTGCAACAACCACATTTATTAAAAAGGTTGGATTTGTAAAGCAGTGATTTCATAACACACAAAACCCTTTGAGTAATCTGTCTTTGTTAGTTTGCCTTTGACCATAAAAGAAAAGCTTCAAATCGTTCAGGTTCTCCTAATGAGAGCGCTGTGCTGGTTTTACAGCAGTATTCTGTCACTGATCATCTCATCAAGCTGTCTCACAAAGATCGGGTCTAAACAGGAGGCTGCTCCAGTGTGTGCTGCCATAATTAATACATCTATAGTGAAAACGTTTTGATTTCTTTACTTTACTGAAGTCTGATCAGTCAGGGGATCTATGCAGGATTTAGTGCAAAGTGTCACCAACAGCCAAACATGAAAGCTCTAACATAACCAAACACTTCCTCCAGTCTAGTAAAACTGATGGCTTTATTTATTTTCCACTGGCAGACCACAGTCAATCCCATTAGGCTCCTACCATTAATTGAACGTTTTAATGAATAATTTATGAAGTGGGTAAAGTTGTACTAATGCCATCATGAATAATGTGTTTCTTGTTGGTGAGTTGATGTGGTTGGGTTTGTAATAAAAACAGAACTCGTTCTGTCAGAATTGACAAAAAGATAAAATCACTTTATTATAATTTAGATTTCAAAATGTTCTGGGAAATAATGTACTTTTAACAGATTAGATGTTTGTGTTTAATCCAGTGTCGCAATCATCAGGACTAAGAGCAACAAATCAACTAAATATTAAGTCTAAAGGAATCAGGAGGATCTATTTTGGTTAAGAGCCAGGAGACCTGATTTCTAACACATTTAGATCAAACCTGACGGTGGAGTTATTATTTTACATTTCCTGTCAAATCTGTCCACCTAACTGGACTAAAATCCTAATCTCTGTTTGTTCCTTTCATCTTCAATGTAATCCAGTCCTCAAGCATCACTTATACATGTTTTAAATGTTTCTCACTGATTTGAATCAATGACTAATTGTTGGTTTCTGTAGAAGACAAGTTCAATCACTGAATCAGGAGCAACTCAAGCATGAACAGTGAGCCCCTTTCAGCTGCATCAAGTGTTTTAGGAGAATAACCCATTTTAAAATTTAAACAGCAAATAAAAAAAGTGACAAACTTATGTTTTATTTTATTTTTTAAAGAGGAATCATGTGTTAATGTGTCTCCCCAACTCCATTTACTGAGGAGCAAACCAGCAAAAAATAAACCTCCAGCATGAACTAAAATAACTGTTGAGCCTGTAACAAAATAAATCTACAAAGTGAAATAAAGTGTGTTTGTTTTCATGGTCCCAGCACACTGATTCAATGCAGGACAGCTACAGTAATTATTGTAATGCATGACTAAAAAAGCAAGATCACAAACAGATATGTTTAAATAAACTGTGGTTGGGGAATATACTAAAAGTTCCCAGTGAGCATAATTAAACTGTTTTTCTTTGTATTAAATAACCAGGGTCCAGTGCATGCAGCAGAGAAAAAGATCAGTAACGCTCAAATAAACCTATTTATTGTATCTTTTTTCTTAAACATAAATATCTGAACCAATAAAGACATAAGTTCCATCAGTTTGTTGCAGAAAGTAAAAGATCCTCCTCCTCCTCTATTAACATTAACATCTAATTTCCCACACTGATTACAACGACTCCCAAGATTCATAATTCAAAATGACTTTATGAGTCCCAGATGGAAACGTGTCTCAGAAATAAAGCGAGAACATAAAAAGGAAGCAGCTCTAGTGCTTCAGGGGGCTGCGCTCGCTGTTGAGTCACACGTTTAACATTTGTAAAGTGCTTTCTGCGTCCAGAGGAAACAGATGAGGAGATTCCACAGAAGTCATGTCTGGTTTAGTTTTATGCAGCTGAAACATGAACATGTATTGTAAATATATAGTTTTTGGTTTAAACATTTCTTAAAATTCGTAAACTTTCAGGCTGTTTTCAGCAGAATTTTAATGAAAGAGTAACGATATCTACAAGACTGGTGATGTGCAGAAATGTAGAAAGGTCTCTTTTCTGTGTCTCACCCAAACACTTACCTGTGTTTGCCTTAGCCTGGACTTCGGGCTGTTTCCATAGCAACGTTCATCACACTTGGTGACGGCGACAGCCAGCAAGCGGTCATTTACTGCTGTCTTTTCTCAACGTTCGTCCTCTCTTTGTGATTTGTTCTGTACAACCTGATCCCTGGGAGAATTTCTAAAACTTCACCTTGTAAAATAAAAACACTTCAGCTATTTCTGTGGGGGGTTCTTTTCTGTGTTTTTAAGCTCGTGGACAGAAAAATCCACCACAGAAATTGTTCTGAGCGGATATCTGCAGACCGGAGGGACTGAAACACTCCAAACAGACGATGACATGATCGAGGAATGCAACATACTTTATGCATAAGGCAAGGAAGTGCTGTCACAAGTAGGATAAATAATAAATAGGACAGGAAGAGGTTTTGGTTCTCGAGAGAGAGAGAGAGAGAGAGAGAGAGAGAGAGAGAGAGAGAGAGAGAGAGAGAGAGCTCAGCGCGGGCGGGCAGTGAGGGCAGCATGCAGGGAAGCAGCGATGTGGTGTTGATCTTCCTGCTCCTGTTGCTCAAGGACACTGGCAGGGTTTTCATACATGCATTTGTGTTGTAAGATGGGAAAAAATCCACGGGACTTTGAAGATAACTCCACACAATAAGTTCAAAACCAATTAGAAGGAAGTGATGAACCAGCAGCTTGTTTGTTCCTGTCAAATACCTCCAAAAACGTACACAACTTTCACTGGTATTTATATGTAGAAGGTATGCACATTTGCAACAAACTAAATCATTTCTGTCTGCAGAGCATGAAACACTTTTTAGACCAGTTCTTCTTCTGTTACTTAAGAACGCCGCCACAGCAAATTTGCATTTTTAGTGTTGAGTTTGGCACTTCACACACAAAAATAAGAGCTGCTGCCAGGCATCTATTCATCTGATTTATCATCCATCTCTTTTGTGTGCATATTTTGACTTGATGCATGAGAAAAAGGAATGATTCAGAGCAGTTTTTATGCTTGGATCAGGTGAAGAAGATATCACAAGGATAAAAACCCCAGAGCAGCCACTGCAACAGGCTAAATGATTAGGGTGGTTTATTTTTATTCACCATTTCTTCTATTGAGCTGCTCAATGATAAAGTTGTTTTACCTTATTGTACTCATTAAATCCTCTAACTGTTTGCTATAGGATTTAATACGTTTATTTTCTTTTATTTGATATGATTTGCATGTCTGCCTCAAAGTTCTTTAAATGCCTGTTCAGTCTCAACAGTGTTGAGCACCCGGCCAGCACCATAAAACTAATATTTAATATCTCATGCACATGTTCTTTTGCTGCCTGCTCAGTTCTCGTCTTCACTTTTCCTCTCCTTTCACTCGGAGCCATCTGCCATTCTAATTTGGGTTCAGAGACATCTGCTTTATGCTGGTTTGTCTTTAGCAAATATACATTTCCTTTGCAGCGCAGTGGGAACTCATTTCCTGCCTTTTTACGTTTTCCCTAGAAAGGTCTGCATTTACAACCAGCTAGAAATAGGAAGCAGTGCAATCTCAGAGTGAACTTTTCACTGTTTTTAATGGAGCGAGCAGAAAGCGGTGCTCCTTTCACTTTGATTGGAGGAAAAGGAAATCAATTTTAGTCATAAAGTGACTTAAATGTGTTTTCAGTTTACCTGCATTTCATTTGAAATTTGGTCACCAACCTTCCAAGTTGTGTGAGTAAATTGAGAAGGATTTCAGATGTTCTGGACCACTCCATGACTTTTTTAACAGAAGTTTTTTTTCTTGCAAATTTTCCAAACATTCATAAATCTAACAACAGGAGAGCTAGGCCCTGCAGAATCTTTGCAAATGTGTCATTTTAGAGACTAAATCAAGAATTTGTCCCCCAGCAGCTCCATGAGAAACCGGTTTCAGGATCCATGTGAACACTCTTCTTATTCTGCAACCACTCTGTTATCAGCCACATCTTTATACCAGGACGTCTGTTTGACTGCGTGGATGTAAATAACCTTAATTTCTCCAAAGATTAGCTCATTTTAACACAATTTAATTAGCCTGTTCAGTCCAAACATGAGCTGCAGACTAAAGAAGCAGGTTTTTGTTTTTGCAGCTACAAGTATTTTACTGATATGATTTTTGTTAAATGTGTCTGTAGAGTTTAATCTTCTATAACTTAACTAATATGTTTACCCAGCAGCAGGCACTGTAAAGACACAACCATCGAGTTAGATCATTTAGAAATATCAACAAGGGTCCACAAACAATAAAAATGAACATTTAATAAAGAATTTGATTTCCTGACTGTCTGCTGCAGTTGAGCAGCCGTCTCTGGATCAATATTAAACCTTTAGGCAGGAGCAGAACATTAAATACAGTCTAAGATCATCAGATATTTTCTGGTTAAAAATGTGTGACGTGATGTGCTGAGTGTGAAAACCCATGTGTGTGTGTGTAGCTTCACTTGTTAAACTAAATATGAATTGTTGTTTCCATAGCGATGACTATTCATCTATTTGATGTTAATAAGCCAAATCAATGCTGTACAATCGAGTCGCAGAACTATAGTGTGTGTGTGTTTTATTGATGACTTGATATACTGAGTGTGAAAACCCATGTGTGTGTGTGTGTCTGCCTCTGTGTCTGGCAGTGTGTTGTCTCTACACAGTTAACATGGGGGGGGGGGGGTCAGAGTTCAGTGGGACAGAGAACAGACGATCGAAGGAGGAGACAGAGGAAAATGAAACATAAAAACTCGTCTCCAGAGGCTCGTGTCGTTTCTCCCTCTGGACTTCAGACTATCAGCTGTTGTGATGGTAACTCTCTCTCTGCCCTCACCATGACGAGCTGTTTGTTCAAGTTTATTCAACCAGGAAAATAAAGAGAACTTAGGAAGCATTCAGACCCATTTTGTGAAATCACACGTTTTTGTTTACCCTAAATATTATTTGGAATAAACTGATCTATATTTCATATATAATTTTCTCTTCTCAAAATAAAACACAAACTGTTTAAGATGTGTTTTATTATTTAAAAATCACACCTTTAAGAACAAAGCTGGGACCAGATGCTTTAATTTTCTATTATTTATCTTTTCTACATCTTAAAATTAATTCATTAAAAGACTATGTGGTAAATGGACCTGGCTGGATAGCAGTTCATTTAAAGAATGTTCATCTTATTGTGTTTTTTCACATTAGAGAAACACTTGATTTACTTGTGTCATGGGATAACAAAATGTTTGTTGTGTTGAAAGCAAGAAAAGTCCCAATAAAACTAGTTAAATGATTATCTGATGCTCAGCAAAACGTAGAAGAATCTGTCAAAAGGACAAACTAAAGCTGTGGTTCCAGTGATTCCTGAAGAAAGATTTAAGGATTTCTGCAACTCCAAGAGAAAACTGGGTCACCTGGGTCTCTCCACGCTGGGATTGCAGCCCATGTGGATTATTTATATGCATTTTCAAAAATCATAATATCATTAGCTTCTCGTTTGCTGAGACTAACTGGTCCTTGGCTGAACCTGTATGACTTCAAACACACACACTGGACTCATCTGAGTAGGGCTAATCCTCCAGTCTGTAAAGCTCTCTCAGTACAAGTCCTTTCCATAACAAACAAACATTTTTATGTAATCTCTGTCTTTGCTTTTTAAATGTTTAGTCCATTTAAACATTCTCCAGGTGTGTCTGGTCTCACTGAAAGGAGCTGCTGTCAATAGTACAAACTCCACCAGCTGTGGTCCAGCTGGAGCTTCACATTGATTTTAAATGTTTGTCTGAGAAGCATTTAGGCAATTTTACATTACAGTTCTTGGCAAATAATATAGATGACTATATGTTACAGAACTTGTGTTTCCCTTTAGATGTTTGCGCCTTATTTGAAGGAACAACAGACTTTTGTAGAAAATGCGACATTTTCAAGGTTCTCTGAGCTCCTCAGTCGTCTCTGCTGAGTTGAGCCGTGTCTCGTTCTGTTGTGTTTCTCCTTGCGTTGTGTATTATTGCGTGCACGCTGACGTCCATCAGTTTCCAGTATTGATCCACTGCAAACTAGCTGACCTGCATGAGGCAGAACAAACAGCAGCAGCAGCTCTGAATACATTCACACGTTCATGCAAATGTAAACACACGGTCAAGAGATGAAACGCACCGATTGTTTCTCTGAGCCCGAGCGCTGCCTGCTCTGAGACAGGCAGAAAAGACTTCTGGGTAATCGTGACTTCAATCTGCTGAACGCGGCGGTCAGAGCCGAGGTTCACCGTGGTCGAGCCTGTTGTCACGCAGACAGGAGATAATGATTTTACAGAGAGAAATGATGATAGACATCAGGAAGTCGTCGCTCTAACTCCAAACACAAGGTCCCGTTGCGACCGTTAAGATTCTTTTATAGACAATGATTTACTCGACTGTAACACCAATTAGTGGCAAACAGAGCTGAGAACAATCAAAGCACAAAAAGATTCATTATTGATCGGCCCTCTTTTCCTCCAGGCTCCTTCTTCTCCTCACATGTTCTCGTGTCTTTGTGAAAAATCACCAAAGCAAACTATTGATGAGTTTTTGGTGGGGGGTGAGGAGAAAAGAGGGAACAAACAGGAGGGAAGGATGGGAAGAATCATTGTGCTGTGAGTGTTTTTCTTTGGAGTTTATATAATGAGAGAAAATATATATCAGTGGCAAAGACTGCTGAGGAGAAGGACTGTAAAAAATCTAAAAACGCTTGCAACAGATTTTTATCAAACTGCATCCAATCAGCATTGAAGATCAACTGAAAACCACATGTATCCTCCAGTTTCTTAATGTTCTGTCTCATTAAAGCAGAGTGAAAATGAATTTGTTCATTTAAACATGAGCTGCAGCAGCTGCTGGGAGTTCGTCTGATCGGTTTGTAAAGTGAGAAATCAGCAGCGGAAGAATTCAGGCTCGTGTCGTTTAGGGAAACCATTCATGTGTGAGCAGGAAAAAACTATATGGCTCTTAAATCAGAGTGAAATAATTATCCCTAAAGACCTGATATTTAAAATGTATTTAAACAAATTCTGTGTTGCAGCTTTTTTGTTAATTTTACATAAAAGCTATTTAGACACAAATGACAATCTGATTTCAGACTAAACTGGTGCAGGTAGCCCATCTCTTTTAAAGAAAGGTTTTTAAAGCATGGACCAAATTCTGACATTCATGAAGCAAAATCAGGTTACATCTCTAAAAGCCTCAATAAAAGACTGAATAGACCAAAAGCCAGACTGTTAATGACTTATTCTGGACATTACACTCAGGTTTTATCTTCAAATTAACATTTAAAACATGCAAATGACCAAGAACAGCCTCTTAAAGACTAAATGATTTTAAAATTCAGTTGTCTCTCACTCTCAGACACACTGAGTCTATTACTGCTTTGATGAGAATGCCTACAGCCTCATTTACCAGGTGGTTGTGTTCTTAAGAACATCCAGGGGATTCATTCTTTGTAGTCTGAGTCATGTTTTAATGACCGATAATGGAGAATAAATTAACATTTTAAGTTCCTCATTAATACATTCTAATAAGTGTCTTTGTGACTTCTGTGTTTAAATTGTTTCAAATGATGGTTTTGATTTTTTTTATTTAAAAAAACTGTAAATTAAAAAATAGAGTTGCATTTATTCTTAGCATCTAAATAAACGATGAATGTAGTACAAAGCTAATGTAAAAGTAAATGGAAATTACTGTTATTATGCTGTAATATTATACAATTAAAAAAATGCTCATATAACTTATTGACTTTCTATAAAACGACAGTGTTGGTGCAGTTGTTTAATACAACTGACTTGCAGCTATAAAGGTCCTCGGTCCAGTTCCCAGCTGGGG
Source organism: Callopanchax toddi (assembly GCA_006937965.1). Lineage (NCBI taxonomy): Eukaryota > Metazoa > Chordata > Actinopteri > Cyprinodontiformes > Nothobranchiidae > Callopanchax > Callopanchax toddi. Next base: position 1,228,632 of record SSNR01000060.1, on the reverse strand, counting down.
TGATTCTGTGTGGAGTTCATGGGTTTCTCCAGTTTTCTCTCATGATTCAGATATGCATTTTTTGGTGGACTTAACCTGTCCAGGTGTAGATCCGCCCTAATCCAGTGACCGCACCACCTGATCCTGAACAGGATTAAACAGGTTTTAAAAAGTAAAAAAAGGATATTGTTGCTATGGCTGTTAGGATTTTAATGATAAGTTATTAGTGACAAATAAATTCAACACCATTCTGCAATTTTAGTTCACTGTTACGCAACAGTTTGGTCAAATTATATAGCGTTTTTCCATCTTTAATCATTTTTAATGCTCCCATCATGAAAAGAAAACACTAAAAATCCAGCTGTGCGCTCAGGATCCTGATCAACAAAATGAATCACTAGCATAGCATGCAGCAAAAAACCAAACAAACAAGGAAAAAAAAACATATTAAGGCTTTAAAGAGACAAATGATCTTGTTTTGCTTGAGCCTGAAGCTGCTTTAAATACCAGAAAGGAATTCATAAATAGGAAATTAAAACCAACTTCTCGAGATTAGATGTGCAGTAAACATTCTGTGTTTATGGTTTGTTTGTTTAGGTGGCATGTTGTGGTATGTGGGGG
>SSNR01000060.1:1130682-1227984 GCA_006937965.1 Callopanchax toddi | reverse complement strand
TGAGGAGAACATGCTAACGCCACAAAGAAATGCTGATCAAACTAACAAGCATTTGTTTTTACTTCTTCATGTTGTGTTTTTAATGGTTAAATCATGTAGAAGACAATCATGGCCAAACTGTAGTATGACAAATACTACAAATTATGTAACCGGTTACTTATTCACTTTTTTTTTTTTATCCTTTGTCTCAGTTGGAGCAACAGAAGCACCAGCTGCTTTCTTTAACTTTGACGTTTTAGTCATGACTCATCCAACATGGCCTCACTGAGCTGCACAAAAATAACCCTGAATCAGCTCAAAAGGCTCCGTCATACTAACAAGTCACCGTGGCTGTCAGCCGATGACACATTGATGTTGGCCCTAAATCAAAAGCAGGTTAATGGCTCTAATAGCAACCTTTGTGTTACATAAAAGTCCAGAGGTGAGGCCGCGCTGCCCTGCAGAGCAATTTATTAGATCAGGTACGGGAAAGAGCGTCGCTAAATGTGGGAGAGAGCCAGGCTGAGAGATGAAGGAGACGAGGACATGAAAGGAAAGGTCACGGGTTGGAACCAAAGCTGGAACGTCGCTCAGTCAAAGGAGCATTTCACCAACCATTCACTGCAGATTGTTATCATGTAATCACCCCTTCATCCGTCACAGTGAAGTTCAATCACCGTGACATGAAGTGACGCTGATTGACAGGTGATTTATGCAGCTTTATTTAAACATTTTAAAAGCTATTTGTCCATCGTGGGTTGGTTTTAATATTTTATCAGCAGCTGACTGAAATCAGAGCAAAAAAAACCAGAGAGATTTTCTGTAGCTCAGCAGCAGAGCCTCCTGGTTTATTTCTACAGGACTAAACTCAAACTAAAATAAAGAGAGGGGAGAAATAAGATACCCGTTATTAAAGGTATATTTTAGCTTTTTGGAAGTGTGTTTCTGTCATAATCGTATCTGTTGTAGATAGCTTCATGAACAGCCTCCGTTCAGAGAAATAGTGTTTATGTATTGAGCTAACAGCTGGTCCAGAATCAGCTCAAATCAAAGTTGAATGCTGCCATCCTAAAATGCCTGCAGTAAAACACAAATCAAAATCAAATGCATTTTATCTAACATTATTTTATCAATGCTTTACACTGCTGTCAATTAATTCATGTTATTTACGTGGAATTTTGTGGTTATTTACAAACATAAACAATAAACTGCAGCACTTGTATGTGGGTTCATTTAAACCTCATCAAGAAGATTGAAACAAATGCAGCATTTTAGGATTAATGTTTGTAGAGTTGTTTGTTTAGTTTTGTTGGTAGACATATTAACGTGACTCCTAAACGTACCAAAGCGTCATGTTTTGCTGCTGATGCTGAAATGTGTGATCGTAAATAACCACATGAAACTGTGTAAGGTCAAACCGATGGTGATGTGACGGTTTATAAACTTAGAATGCTATGAAATTTCAAAAATTGAAGCTGTTTTAAGATGGCAGCAAAAAACTTTTCTCCTGGCTGGTTTGGACTAACCATCATCATCACTATTTCTCTGAGCAGAGGCTGTTCAGGAAGCTATAAGACATGGATTGCATTGTTTTTTTAATTTCAAACCACTTGTTTTTGTAAGGAATTTATGTAAAATGATACGTTTAAATGCTGAGTTTTCTGTTTTTTTAGATGTTGTAACGCTGCCTGTGAATTCATCCTGCTCTGTTAACTCCTCCGTCATAATTCCTCCCTACGAGCTGACTTAAATCACAACCTGATCCTTTCACTGTCAGGCTCTCAGAGCATCGTCCTGCTCTTCCTCCTGCAGTGAGTCAGCTTTGTTCTGCTCAGTCATTGTTTGAGGAGCAGCAGCGCTGCCCAAGAGCTGGTGGCAGCAGATCCTGATAGAATTACCGTGCTGATTATATTGTGCCTCATAGTGATGGCATTATATGGCTCCACTAACCATATTACATAACCACAATTACTCTGACGAAGGAGACAGAGAGGCGGAGGGAGGGGCGGGGTGGACGGGATCGCTTCATCGCTCAAGATGCTCACAGAAATGCAAAGTGTGGAAAATGCTGTAAACGTATTTAATAGCAACACAGAGTTAATGGGGTTTTTTACATCAGGGGCTGAGATATACATTAAAATGCTGATACTGATTATTGATTAGGATACATGACCCACAGGATGGATTTTAATGAAATTCTGATAAAGTAATCACTGAGTGTCTCCTTTTTGTTTTAAAACCTGGAAGTTCTGCTCCTCTGTCATCATGAAGAGTTTTCCAGTTCTGAAAATTCACATTAGGCAAACACCAAACAAACAGCAGGACTTTGTTCTATTACTGTAAGGTGAGAGGTGTGGTTTGTATGTCCAACATGTTTTTGTGTGATGCCAAGCAGACTGATCTCTGCAGCCAGCAATTTAGAAAAATAATTCTCCAAAGTTGTTGTTTTGCTGTTTTTAGCTTAACCAAATGGATGGGGACCTGTCAATAATTCACTTCAATAGCAGAAGTCTTAAACTTTAGTAAAATAAGAAACTACTTGAAACGTTTTAAAAATTCAAAATAATTGCTATATCTGAGACCTGGCTGGACAGTGATGTCCAAAGTATGTATGACAAAGTAAATAAATAATAATACTGTATGTGATGACTTCAACATTGATCTGTTGAATTCAAATGAACGTGTAAAGACTGCTGACTTTATCAACACAATGTACACCTCCAACCTATTTCCTCTGATTACAAAACCTTCTATAACAGTAAACACAACGTTAATAGACAATATATTCACAAATGAAAGGAAAAATAAAATAGCGAGTGGATTATTTTTTAATAGTGACCATCTTCCAGCCTTTGCCATCATAGAAAACCTAAAAAATACAGATCCGAAGCTGAAGAGACCTAAGAGGGGAAGGACTGTTTGTAGAGAGAAAGTTAGAACGAATGTTAGGAGTCAGAGATGTTTTTTAATATTAATATTATTCAGTGACTTATTGTTAAGTTTGCTGATAGTTTTGTATTGTTGTTCTAATGTTGTTGTTTATTATTATTGTATTTTTTTTATTACGTAATACTTTTTATTACGTTGTATTTTATAGAACTGTGTTTAAAAATCTAGTCTTCAGCCTACACCTTTTTGGTTTCTTTTTGTGATTTTGTATTATTGTGTTCTTTTTACTTCTAAAAATGATCAAATTATCATTTCAAAGATGAGTTACTAGAAAAATCAGTAGCTGAAAGTTGTGTTTATTAGCACATCAAATACCCCAAAATTGTGTCTATAGATGCATTGCTGTGAGAATGAGGAGATCATGCTGTAACAACAGGAAGTCTTTTGCATCGCATAATGTTGCATTGATTCTGACGTCACTTTAACGGAGAGGAAGAGAGGATTCTTCCTTTGGCGGTTTGATCTCCTCCATCCCTGCAGTGAGAAGCTAAAATATGAAGAAGCAACGACACACAAAAGCATGAAGAAATGCACCAAAAAATCACCCAACCTGCTGGAAACAACCAACCACTAAAACTTAAGAAGCATTAAAACTACATATAGGAAGGTCAGGCATAAATACTGCTGGAACCTCTTGTGCATTACTCTACACTGATCATACAAATGTCTGTGACAAGCTGTGATGATTAAGAGTAATCAGCTCCCAGCTCCCCTCTGATTGATGATAAATAATGTGACACTTTATCCAGTCCAGTGAAGAAGTCTAAGTGCTAATGGGAGGTTTTGTTCCACCCAGCAATTCCCACAGGTCCAATTTCAGCTCAGATTGCTTTGTTGTTGATGGAAACATGAAGCCATAATTCTTAATTGATTGGAAAATAACCATCTGGGGAAAGACATGTGACATTGGAATTATTTGAATCCATTATGGCCCCCAGTGGACCATGAGCTGCTGTAAATATCTGACATGCTTCAGCGTGTTTCAGCCTATAACACCTCACTGTGTGTGGACCACCAGACAAGCTGTGTCCTGACTAAGCCCGCGAGTGTGTGTGTGTGTTTTCTGTACAGTGACAAGCAGCCACGGCTGTACAGTCAGTATGTGCATGTGAGTAGGTCACCATGACAACAGCACTCCCTGGAGCATGCAGTCAGCAGAGTGACGTCACCAGCCTTTGCATGTCTGTCTGTGTGTGTTGTCATGTAGCGCTGCTGGTCCTGCAGAGTCTGATGGAGTAAAGGGACAAAAATATATAACTTTTTATAAAAAGAAGGAAAGAAAATGCTTATAGACAAATGAAGCATAGATTCAGAAACATGCACTAAATCTCTACTTGAGTTTCCACCAGATGGCCTTATTTTTTCTCATTTGACTCACACGGATTCTGAGCCGTTTGTGTGGTGGTTGAATTAATGTCAGTCGCTCAACGTTGATGCTCCAAAATAACAATAACCACTAAACTGCTGTGTCCTGCAGTCATTACAGAATTATAAAACAAAAGGATCCAGAGCAGGAACCTGTAAAAGGGTTCCCATTTGTCCTGCAGAAGTGGGACAATAAAATCCCCCCACAGGCTTCGTTCTGCATCATTTAGGTCATTTTGCTTCTACTTTGTATTTGTTATCAGACACTTTTGTTGTGCACTTATCTGTTTTGGCTTGTTGCATTACAGTAGTTTGGGTTGTTGATTTGTCTTCATGGTTCTTTGCTTTCTGGTCATATTTAGTTCCTTGTTGTGTCGTGATTTGACTCCGTTGTTTTGTTGTTGTTTTTTTATTTGGTTGCTTTCTTTCTTATCCTTTTTGCTTATCTTTTTATATATTTTTTCAGCTGTATTTTAAGGGGGTCTAATTTAGGTATGTTTGTGTTACATATTTGGTTTTTGTGCTCATTTTGCATTTCTTTTTGTGTCATAATGGATGAGTTTCATCTCTATTTTGTCATCTGGTTTTGCATTTGTATATTGTCTGTTTCTGAATGAACTTCATGTCATTTTGGGGTTCTTTTTTCCTCTCATTGCAGTTTTTGTACCCCTCTTTTGGAGTCTTTTTGAAATATTTAGCATTTTTTGATTTTGAGGTTACTACTTTCCCTGCTGATTTACATCTATTCTATAAAAGCTGGCGATCATCTCACATGAGCCGTTTTCAAACCAACATGCAGAGCACACAGTGTTTGTCCAGACAGACTCTATTGATCTGACAGGACACTTATCTGATGAGTAAACGTTCACATATGAACTGACACTTGCATCACCAGCATCTGAAGAGCGTCAGACCCCCATGCGGTGTGCATCCTAATAAGTGTGTATTTATGTTTGTAGCTCACCAAACTGCCTTTCTTCCATGTTTAAGTGATTAAACTGACCATTTACCATCAGAATGACTGTCAGACAGAGTGACCCAGTAGTTCAACACCACCTCAGAACGCTGCAGATCAAACACTGAGCTGATCTTCTGATCTCCAATCACACATCAAGTGAGGCGGTAAAACAGTCAGTGAGTTAGAAACGCATCCATCAGTCGGACAAACAGATCGTCAGCGAGTCACTCCTCCATCTTCTCCTCCGGCCCCACCAGAAAGCCGCCAGTCATCGAACAAAACGGGCGGATCGCCTGTCATAACAAGAATCATTACCATACACAAAGGTTCAGATTGTACAGAAGAAGATTACTGGTGCAGAGGAGATGAGAGACAGATGTGCTATTCATAGGACAGTTTAACAAAAGAGAAAACAACAGGCTGTTATTGACATGTGGCTCGCACGGTGCTGTTTTGTTCTGAAGCAGACCTCGACGTGACACTCTGCCCTCCCTGTTCTGGCTTTTGTTTGTTTCTAATCACGATGCGTAGGTGGTGTTTTTTCAGACAACAACATACCAGATGTAGGTTTGTTTGGTCTCTTTTGCTACCTCCTTAACTTATGTGGTGGGTTTCTTCCAGCAGAGCGTTTGATGGAAAATTGAGTCGTTTAGGAAAGTCAGGTCAGCTTCCTCATTTAACATATTTAAAGCAACAAATACTGAATAAAAATCAAACGAGCTGCTGTTCTGCTGATCCCTGTGGGGTCTGTCAGGTTGCACAAAGGTCAGTGCACCTTTTGTGTCTTCATAAGCCCTCTGCTGCTGACATGAACAAATTCATCTGGTCATAATTTATTGATGAAATTGGGAAAAAAAATTGTGTTACAAGCAAAGGAATGTTTCCTGATTTCCATAAGGCAATAGGATTAGTTTAGGGTTTTTTACATCTCTGAAATATTGGAATCATTTAATAACTTTTACCAAGGTCTCAGGCCTTAATTGGCTTCTTCTGGAATGGCTGGGTTTTCAAAGACAAGGTAATGAAAGTTTCAACCTTGCCCCACCATGCAGCCATGAGCTCTTTTAATCAGCAGTAAAAGTGGGGTAATTCATAAATGAGCAACCAAATGAGTCTGATGCCTTTCGGAAACTTTTAGCTTTGGATAATTAAGGGAGTGACTAATGAAAAACCTGAGAAAAGTGGTTGCAGACAATGGCTTTTGTAATGACTTTAATTGATTGTTTTGTGGTTTTTGTGATCTAAAAGCACAAACAGAGGAAAGTCTCCAAAAAAAAACAATGTGGATTGATGAATAATTCCATAATCTATCACATTAAGAAGAAGCTGATGATCTCACTATGACCCTCTCAAGGTTTCACAACAAAAACATGAAGGAAAAGCTCGATAGACAACATAAAAAAGAAGATCCAGGCATCTTAAAGATGTGGATATAATCTCCTGCTTATCTGTGATTATCACTGTTTTTTTTCCCCAAAATATCTGAACAATTTGCAAAACGAAAGCAAATAGTTTTTATTTCCTTTGCTTTAACATTTGGCATTTTGTAATTTTAAACTTATTCCTCAGAATTAATCAGAAAAGTCCCTTCCTAATATCTTGCCTGTTTCTCCTCCCTTCTCCCTTCTCTTTTATTGATCTGCTCACTTTCTAAAGGGCCCCAGAGGAAATCGTGATGTTTAATGGATGCCCCCTCCGGAGGTCGTTGGAGTCTCTGCAATCATAGATCTGGCATCAAGCAAGCAACTTTGATTATGTCAACGCTCTACCTCCAGACCGTGCTACTTGGACCCTCCAATGGGGGGTGTAATTACTGAGGGAGGGTTAGTGAGGCTGAGATAAGCTTCCTGCTGGTGATAAAAATCTCCCAAACCATGTAGTGTTCCTTCTCCACAGAGGGGGGAGGGTGTTCGTTTGAATCTTTTTTATTCCTTTCTGTTCATGTAACCAGTGGAACCGATTGCTTGTTGAGTGTATGTGGGTGTGGGCAGAGAGCGTGAGGTGAGGAGAACGTGTCAGAGAGGAAAAAAAAGAGAACAAGAAAGAAGGAAAGAGATGGTCCTCCACATCACCCCTTACTCCAGTGCCTGCCTGCACTTCCTGGATGGCTTGTCATGGAGTCTGGTGTTTCCCTGCTACTGGCTCCTGGACCGGCTCCTGGCTTCCTGTGTGGCCACCTCCCTGGAGAAGCGCCAGCGCTCCCAGGATCCCTGCTCCTTTCTCGCCCTGTGTGTCCTGATTTCTGCTCCCCTTTATCTGCTGCTCCTCTTTGCCTCCCTTCCCTTCGCCCTGCTGGGTTTCCTCATCTGGGCTCCTCTGCAGGCTGTTCGCCAGCCATACGTGTACACGTACCGCAGGTGAGTGTTTATTCAGGCAACAGCCGATCATAACAATTCATAAAGCTAATTAAAAACAATTAAATCTCTCTCTGTTATTATGTTTTTTTTCCCTCCAGACCAGACAAGAACCAGGCAGAGCAGGGCCAAGCTGGTGCTGCTGGGACCGGAGAATGGAGACCTCAAGGCAGAAGCTTCTGTTTCTGCAGTGCCAACGTTTGCCTCCTGCCAGACTCCCTGGCCAGGTTCAACAACCTATCTGACACGCACAGGAGAGCTCGAGAGGTGGGGAAGAGGATTCGTAATGGAGCCAGTCGACCCCAAATTAAAATCTACATCGATTCCCCGACCAACACGTCCATCAGGTGAGTTTACCACGGAGCTTCTTCAGTTTGTCTCAGAGCTAAATGCCAAGTCTTTAAAAGTCTTTTTGTCTGTTTTTCAGTGCGGCGTCTTTCAGCAGTCTGGCCACAGGTTTCCGCCGAACCTCTTCACTGGACCAGCGTCCAGAGCAAACCCACACCACCAATGGCCCGGCTGAAACTGAAATAGAGCCTGCCACCGAGTGCCCAGTTCACCCCTCAGGTGCCACCGATTGCCCCGTTCACCCCACTGCTGGAGAGCAGGGCTTGACTGACTGCCCTGTTCATCATGATGGATCAGACTCCACAGCGGACTGCCCTCTCCACCCGCCAGGGACTAACAGCAACTCGGACTGTCCCGTCCACACCCCAGGGGAGGCTGCAGACTGCCCCACGCACTCCACTGGAGGTCAGAGTGGCCATCATGAGTGTCCCATGCATGGGGAAGGGATGCAGCAAAAACCCCTCTCAGACTGCCCGCTTCACACCTCAGGGGTTCAAATCAGCATCAGTGCTCCAGAACCAGAGCCCCAGGAGGAGGAGGCTGAGACCGGGAATCATCGAGAGCTGGCAGGAGGAGACACGGGCAGCATGACGGCTTCCCGGGAGTCCCTCACTCGTTACCATGGAGGAGACAACACTGTTGGGATATCATCCAATAACACTCTCTCTCATGTTCCACGCACGTCGATTTTCAAGCGCCCAGGGCGGAAACGCCGCCACGGCGATGAAACGTTCGACCATGAGATCTCTGCCTTCTTTCCTGCCAACTTGGATTTTCTGGCTCTACAGGAAGTTTTTGACCACGGATCGACAACAAGACTGAGACGGCAGCTGCACCGCTACTTCCCATACGTGCTGAGTGACGTTGGGCGGTACGGCTGGAAAGGCTGCTGCTCCAGGTTCAAATTCTTAAACAGTGGCCTGATGTTGGCCAGTCGCTACCCGATCTTGGATGCGCGGTATGAGTGCTACCCCAATGGGAGAGGAGAGGACGCGCTGGCAGCTAAGGGGGCGCTGTTTGCTAAGGTCAGAAGTTCCATCTCTTAAACATCTCACTGCTTGTTTTCTCCATAATCATGTTAGCTGTCAGGGTTGTGTTTTTGTTGTTGCCTGTATGTTGAGGGGGCCACGCTTAATGCCAGTCATACATAAGAACTCCTGAAATGGTTAAGAGTTGATCCTCAGGTAGACATTTCGTTTTTCGACATGATTTCACTAATTAGTTCCAGAATCATTCAGCCTGAAAGGTCAGTGAAGAGAAATGTCATAACCAGTGATCTACATTCAGAAAAAGACACATTTTAGATGTTTTAACACAATTTATTCACCTTTTTGAGCTGATTTCCAATGAGTTTGCCATTTTTACTTAATATAACATAATTTAATATATTTTTCTTCACATCTAATTCAAGAAAGCTGAGCTATTTGAATCTAAATGCCTCTGTGAGTCTAATTTTATGGTTCTGCTGCAGCAGAAATGTGTTCATGCTCTGATTGCTGCTTGTTGCTATTTCAGCCAAACCGTGATCTTGTCGTCTCGGACACCGCTCTGTGACTTTGGTAGACTGTTAAATGAATCTGCCTATTAGCTCTATTTATAATACATTAATATACTTGTGAAAATGTGAGAGAAGGCTGGAGGGTCGAAGCTAAAATGACCCAGCAGCTCTTTGTGTTTTTCTCAGTGAGGCAGAAATTATGCTCAGCATTCTTTTTCTTTTTTTTTTTATTTCCTGTTTTAATAGTTGCTGTGGTGCAAATCCTTTTTATCATTTTATAACAGCATCAATCCAACACATGTTAGCTGCACTGTTGTCACAATGTTGCAGAGATGTAACATTCAGCATGTGGCTCACATATAAAAAGACAACATTATACACCCACAAACCATTTACCCATAACCCCTCTTTTTACTGAGTGCTCCAATCTCTCTAACACTCATAGTTCTGTAGTGGGAAGCAAAAACAACTGTCATTATATTGTCAGGGTTTTCATCTTTACACATTTGCTGATAAACTAGCACAGTTTACACTTGTCTGTCACCTAAAATAGGATAGAAAATAAACTCAATAGTGCTAAGTGCCAAAGAGTATAAAAAAAAAAGAGGGATTTTTTTTCAGATTAATTTTTTTCTACAGTTGTGCCAAATAAAATAATGTAGCACGCAACCTTAAAATATATATCAATACATATCGTTTTTAAATATATATATTTTCAAACAGCACCTAAGGGTGGTTGTGCTTCCCTCAGGAATAATTTCAGTCATAAAAATGTGTGAAAATAAGCCATCATTCTCACATGACCTAATCCTGACAAAAGTAAACCTGTGCTTCACTAAAATTCAAGATATAACAGAAAAAAGCACCACAGAAACTCAAAGAAAATGTTAGCAATCTAAGTTTAGCATCTGTAAGTGTCAATGTTTGCTAACAAACACATTTTGTACTCATTAGTTCAAACTGGATAATGGTGTTACATAAAAGACATGTTTATTAGGCTATGAGGTGGATGATATGATGTGCTCGCGTTTTGTAATTTACACTTTTTTTAAAGATAGACGGATTATTTATTTATCCCCAGAAGGAAACTAATCAATACATTTATTGTATGACTAATTAGTTTTAACATTATTATGGTTCTACATAAAAAAAAAATGTTGATTTATATTAACTTTAAGCTAATGCTAATGTTTACAGCCTACGTGTAGCCTGTATGTGCTAACGAGTTAATTAGCACTTTGCACAAGATATAATTAGTTGACCAGATAATGATGCTAAATAAGAAGCTGCATTTATTTTCTGTTTTAAGGCCGTGAGCTAAATGCTAACATGAAGAAAATTCTTAAGTTTAGCATGTAAACAAGCTAATATTAGCTGTTTAGCTTGAGGTACATTTCAGACTCATTAGTTTTAATTTGATTGTGATGCTAGATGAAGAGATTAGTATAATTTCAGTGCTGTCTTATGTTGTTTTTGTATTTGCAGCTACACTAATGGATGCTTTTAAACTAAGTCATTGGTAAACAGAGGGGCATCCTGTCATGGTTCCCTCTGTTGTCTACTATTGTGTGAGTAATAAGCTACAGCATCAATCAGGCTCATATAATTTATGCTATGTCATTTGAGTGCATAGCTACCAGCCCATTAAGTAGGATGGGTTTTTGACATAATGTATTGATGCAGCTACATGCAGAGTAATGGGATTTTTGCACCAGCTACTTTAGTCTCTTCCCATTTGAGCGTCTTTTGACATCAGTCCTCTCCTCTGTATAATAACCAAACACAAGAAAAGCAGCAATGTGGAGTTTGAAGCTTTTCGAAGCAATAAATCATCGTTGAAACAAGTCACAGTGGCATTTAAGTGGCTTTTATATGCATGTGTATTTGGTGAGTTTTGACAGCGTTTGAGTTGATTAATCAGCCACATACTGTGACTGGCAGGATGTATGAATCAGATCCAGTCCCTGCTGAGCTGAGTCGGTATTATGTGACTAGATGTGGGTGATGGTACCTGTAAAGGCATGTACTGTATAAGCATTTCTTTACATGCTCTTATGAATCTCAGATCTAATAAAGACACACTTCATCACAGCTTGCATGCTGACAGTCTCATCCGCTTTCCCTGCTGCCTGCTGACTGACACAGCAGTTCACAAGCTGCCTTCACTTTCTGGTTTCACTACCTCCGTGTTGGTGAGGTCACTCCAGGTCACGTTTGCAAGCTGTCTGGGAGCCAGCTGGCAGGTAAAAGTCTCGAGCTGCTGCACGAGGAAGAAAGCAAGCAGTGTATAGCTTTCTCTAGACTGGATTTATTTCTGCTCTGATTTAATACACCTCAGGTGCATCTCCTCAGAATGTTGTTAAAACTATGAAAACATCAAAGTGTGTGTCTGCTGGGGGCATACTTGTCTAACCTGCTGTCTGTGTTTCTTGAGATTGTGAACATTTTAAAGGAGATTAAAGAAAGTGTTTTCACGTTATCTGATGTAATCAGAAAGGATAATAAATGAGAAATTGTAAACTTCTGGGCTTATTTACACAGTAAATAATCTAAAGCTCAGATCTTGACATTTTAATGAAACAAAACATAAATTTTTGGGTGGATTTTTTAATGTCTAAATGAATACTCTTAAATTGTTCAGCCTTTAAAGGCAGCAAGTTGTCCATATTTATATGGCGGTGACTTGATTTATTGAGTAAAGCTGTTCTCAATATGCAAAACTCTCTGATCTCTATAAAGGTCAACATTAAATTTAGTTACTTTCATGCAATTCAATGTCTGCATAAAGTATAACACTGTATTCAGTCAACAGCAACTCAGTTACATAGGTGGGTTAGAGATAAGTATCGTCTTTGGAGCATTTATGACCAGACGGGAATGTTAACAAAGAAAATTAATGCAAAATAAGAGTCCATATACGAGAGCATGAGTGTGTTTTAATCAAGCCGTTTATGGCATAGAGCTGAGAAGCAAAAAGTTAATAAGTGTCAAACTGAATTTGCTGCATCAAATCAAAAGCAGGAATTAAGAAACCAGTCAGGGTGTGTCACCGTATGGGTTTTAATCATTTAAATTAAAGGATTTCAACACATAAATAAGACAATGGATGCAATCTCAACTCAAACTGCTGGTATAGTCCAGCACTGCTGAGCATTGTTCTTAGTGAACACCTTTAGGTTTTGTTCCCCGTCTCTTGTCCAGCTGCAGGCTTTGATCCTCCTGCTGCTGACTCCTCATGCTGCAGACGTCTTGGCAGCTTTCCGAGGTGAAGGCCTCGCTTCCTCTCATGAACCGCTGGCTCGCTCCACCGCCAGCTGGGATGCATCTCATTACACGCCACTCATTTGAAACACCTGATGCTCACACTGTTTGTTTCTGAATTTACCAGAACTGATTTTTCTTTCGTTGTTATTTTTGTTGACTTGTTTATTTTATGGTGTTTTGCAGCGGAGTTTTGATTTCATTCAGTTTATTTTAGAGCACCAGTTTGATTCTCAATAATGTAGTCTTTCCTCAAGCATGGGAAGAAATGTTTACAGTTAGTTAACATTCATTTTGGTTCTGCATAATTTTTCAAAACTGGCGTTTTAGTTTGACTTTATGGCTGCTCTTATTTCTCTGTTAAATGAAGTCAAAAATCAGCCACAATTCTCTTCTGCTCTTTGATTAGTTTGTTTTCAATTATGACTAATTTATTGCTCAAGTTTGATTTCAGTGTCTTGCAAACGCAACTCAAGGGATGCACGCATTCTGATGATTTCCCCGCGGATGTGTTTACCTGGAGAGCAGCAGCAGGTCAAAAGCATAAATCTGAATTATGACGCACAGGAGAGACAAAGATAGAGGGAAAGGGCAGAAGAGAAAGAATATTAATTAAAGATGTTTCCCTGAAGAGAGAAAGCCAGCGCTGGCTCCGTAATTAAAGCTCCTCAGTCTCAACATTTATTCCCCTCTTATAATTATTTGAAACTACTAAGTGCATGGTTGAGGAGTCACGTGTGTGTTTGGGAGTAAATACACAGTTTGAATGCATTACTGTAGGCCTGGAGCAGAAACAGGCCCAAATCCAGATTGAATAGTGGAAATCAATGGGAGAATATCTCAAATCCACTATCAGCCTGTCAGCATCAAGGTTAGTCACTTTATTGACTCAAATTATCCCCCCGTTTTCAAGAATAAATACAGAATTAGAGATGTAGAACAGAGAGCTAATTTACGTCAACAATAAGTAAATAAAAGTCTTGTTTATTAGATGATGATAATCAAGACTTTCAGTGCAACTTGCAGCCTAGACTACAACCCCATCCTACTGTAGCATCATAATATAAGGATCATCTCCCAGCATGCAGCTGCATCCTGACACAGTTCACGAGAGTCATGCCTGCATGTATGGTTATATGTAGGAGGATCATTGTGGGAGTGTGCTGCTGCTGTGGTGAAGGAGTGTCTTGGGGATGCAGAAAATAGCAGGAAAAAAATGACTTGACAAATACTAGCAGAGGCCTGAAAAATGAAGTTTTATTACTATGAAAATGAAGATATTGTTAGACATGACACTCTGAGCTTTGATTTGCAGAAAGTAGGCTACATTAGGTTCTTTGTGTCTCATATAAGCAGCAAACATCTCTGCTTGAGGCGCGATAAATCACTGTATGAGGGGAAGATAGAATTGGGAAAAGAGAGCGCTGTGTTTTAGAGCTGAAGGCATGAGGTGGTCAGGCTTAGGAAAACAAGTGGCTGTTTTCTTATAGTTGTGAGATTAAAAACGAGTTGTTTTTTTTTCTTGTTTATCAGGAACAGTTTAGATGTTGTGTTTCCAAACAGCAATCACAAAACCACTGCCTGGTCCGACCTGAGACCTGACCTGATCACATCTCAGTTTCGTGGGTTTGGTGTTGTTTCCCCACTTTTTAAAAATTAAACCTCTGACTCAAACCTACATCGATTTAACTTTTAAAATGCTGTGATCACTTTACTTGATTATTTCTTAGACTGTTTTTTTCTCACTTGACTTGATGCGTCTCTTAAATATGTCTCATCTCATTTAGTCATGGTAGGATTCAGTCTAAACACTCATAAATAATTGGCATCAATAGGATTTTACAACATTTAACGTCACTGCTGCCAAACAGTCTTTACATCGCCTTTCTGTGTATCGCAGCAAATTGGTGCTTCCGTTTTCAAGTGAAGCGATCAAATTCATGCGAGTAATGTGAGGTGAAACCTGGTTCGTCCTCCATGTTGGTGTAAAGTAATTATTTACAGCAGGCTCCCAGGTTTTATAATCTGGCTTGCTTGGCTCGGTCGGCGTCGAGTGTGAAATCGCCTCCCTCAGCTCCGTCTCAACGCCCTGTAATGAGAGGAAGTCCTGGAAAGTTCCAGCATTCTTTTTCTATTTTAAAAGAAATCCAAGTAATTATGCTTCATGCTAGTTTTTTTTTAATGCAGAGCAAAGGATTAAAAAAAAGAATCATTCCAGCACAAACTGCTTCCTTTCTTCGCTCTTTACACAGAGCTTCAATAAGCCATGTGAACATCACCTTATGCACAAGCCTCGGATTATAAACACATATTGAAAGTCCACTATTCCTCATGAGCATGACTGCGCACGATGCACACACAGAAGAATCCCCTCAGGCCTCTTGTCAGTTTCAGGGTGCACACACACCTATTGAAGCATGCATAAGCCCCTGAAATATTAATACAGACTGTGGCATGTGGATAGAGAGAAGAGCGTGGAGGGAGAGAAGGAGCAACTGAAAGGGAAGGAATGGGGACATGGGTGGAGAGATGCAACAAAAGAACTGTTGTTTTCATTTAAATTATAAAACACATCATTAATAGTGATCTGCTTTATTAATGGGCCATAGAAGGTGTTTCAGACGTGTCCCATCAGGAGGAGTTCTCAGAGCAACTTGTTGGAGAGATTATATCTCATAACCTGCTGCTAAAAATGAGCAGTTATTTGACATAAGGTGGTAGATAAATGCACCGCAGACCGCTTTGCTCTGCAGATATCTGAATGTCACTGATTAGTCTGGTGAGTTACAAGAACATTATTAGCATTATTAATAAAAACAAGCCAATAGGACTTGTTAAGAAATGCTATTTAATTGGCAAATCTTATGCAATGTAAAAACCCATCATCCTGTAATGAATTTAAATGAACTGATCCAGCGTTGTTTGCAGTTTAGCGTGCCCACTTAAACCAAACACTCATTAAACTAAGAGTGTGAACCCTGTGTAGTTAGACGGAGTATTTACTGTGTTCAAGTCTAAAACGTCAGATTGCGTTTGGTATTAAAGTAAAACTAATTGGTCCGAGCTTTTATTGTGGCTTTTAGTTTGCTTATTAGAGGCTCTGCAGAGAGACCAAGCCAAAACACATCCCGTTGTTGGCGGTTCTTTAACATTTGTCTTAATGAAAGCGCTCTCTATACTGTGGGAAGCTCAGATAATTCACAGGACACAAAATGCTTTTCGCTTTATTCCTTTTTGTAGATACTTTTGCACAAAAAAGCACTGGAGAAAAAGCATGTTTTAAAGGACAGACAGAGTTTGTGAGTCACTGAAATGACATGATTTGTTTCTGATTCTGTGGATTTCATTCACTGTAACTTCGATTGAAATGTCCGTTCTTTGTCCTGATGTTTATTTTTATTCGATTCACTCCCTGTCCTTGTGTTTTTGCCCGTTTCTCTGAACCTTTTTGGTATTTTCCCTCATCAGTCCTGGCTGTTTTTCCCCATTTTTTTATTTTGGATTACAAGTGTCACACATAAAGAACATAAAGAGACAAACACATTTGATTTGAGTTCTTCAACATGTGTGAGATGGAAAAATAGAAACCAGCCAATCAGAAGCGTCCATATCAACACATTAACCAATGAGCTCACTCTGTTTTTAGTGCTTCTAAATTAATTGTGGGTGATTTATTGTTTTTATGGACATTTATCACAGTGTTTGTGTTTTTAGGATGTATCCTATTACAAGTTTTATACCTGTTTTTATTATCACTTTGAATTTAGAGCTCTCTTGGGGCCAATCGGATGAAGAATTATTGATTTGAAGCCATCCAATCACCTTCTAAACCTTCTAAATTGATTAATTGATGTAGAAGCTTCTAATTGGAGGTTTTTGTGTATTTGAATGAGGAATGTTGGATAGTGTTTGTCAGTAAAGTTGCCAGTATGGTCAAAACTGCCTGTTAATCTCCTCATACTTTCTCCTGTCTGTTCATTCATCCGTCCCTTATTTCTGTCACATCACTGAAGGTTACAGCAAGCTGTTGCACAGCTCATCCTCCTCCCGCTCCTCTTTAACAGATGCAGCGTCACATCTTCCACCAACATAATGTACATGTCTTTGCAACAGATGGAAATCAAGCCACGCAGGTGCAACATGACACAGAGGCCAGCTGCTCCTGGTAGATTCATAAATAAATAAACAGGAAGTAAATTACAAATTCTGAGTGGTGAATTACCCTGAAACACTCTGATAAAACTCCAGTGATCTTTTAGGGCCACCACACATTTTAATGAGCACTTTATAACCTGACTTTATAAAACCCCTCCCTGATTACGAGCCTGATGCTGGATCCGTTCACCTGGAACGCTTTCTGAGCCGTGACCTCGATCAGAAACATGTTCAGGTTTGTAACAGATCTGCACCTCCCAAACGCCTTCACACTTCAACATCTCCAACCTACAATCTTTATTCCTCCTCATCATCATCATCAGCCTGCATCCACCCACCGGCTCTTCAGAGCTGCCAGTTGCAGCTTCGCTGTCCTTCAGGACTCTTCAGTTTGCTGCTGAAGGTGTCTGATTAAATCTCCAGTGATGTTTTGTTCTTAGATCTTTCCTCCCTTTCTGTTGTTTACAAAGGGGAGAAATAAGCTCCTGTTGTCTCTTGGTTCAAAGTGTTGGGAAAAAATGCTTTAATGAAGTTTAAAGTTCTTGCTTATAAAATCATTTCATGCTCCAGTGACCACTGCAGACGATTCATAATCAAAATGTCAGACAGCCTTTTGTGGGTGAGAGTAAGTGCCGATCAAACAATAATAAGCTGAGTTTTTGTACAAAAAGTACAGAGATCAGAGCGTTTATATTGGTTTATTTATAGTGTCTTAAGCTGTGCTGCAGCTATTTAAAGTTCTTCACTAAATTCTGCAAAACTATAAAATTGGTTGGTGATTATATTGATGTTATATGAGCAACAATCTACTTTTTTATTTTTAATTGTTAAGTATTGGAGCTTCTTTCTTTTTCTTTGAACAAATATGTGATTTTTTTTTTCAAATTTTTTACCAACTCTTTGGTTTTTACTTACACAAAAAGATGATTATTATGAGCACAACCACTGTTAAAACAAGAGTTAGGCAGAAGTTGTGACGTAGCGCAGCAGCAACAGAAGGTTGTTGAGTGAATGCATGCATGATGTCATGTTAATGTTCATGCAACACGCTGAATGCTAATGTCGGCATGCTGACGTCCACACAGCGATGACGCAAAGCCCATGCTGTTAATTTGCAGCATTCCAACTAGAGGACTGTTTATAAATCGCTTGTTGTTTTGGTTTTCTTTTTGATAAATCTCACATGTAAATGTTAAATGTAGCATTGGATTAATTACCAGAAAGACAACATGATTATTAGTCCAGACTCATGCTCCCTTTTTCCTCAGAAGGAGCCATTTGCATCCACCTCATGTTGCCCCTGCAGCTCATCACCATAATGCTCCATGTTGTTATTACTGTAGCCCAGATGGGACAAACCAAATGTTAGAGTTCTGCAGGGCCTCTGTAATAATTATTTGGTATGAATGTGTAATTTGTGCCTCTAGATGTCACTATATCCCCTACAGTGTGTCTGCAACAGCTGGTGGTTTGGGTTTCATATTTATAATCCATCAATTTAGTTTTTAAAAATCCAAACGGCTAAAGTTTAAATGACAAAATAACAATTCCTACATGAACAAAAGCTAAGTCATGTTCTGTGTGGCCACAGACGTACTTCATACTAATAACTCATTAATTACATATCAGTTACTGTTTAGATGTTTTCATCTAAATGAGGGAGCAACATGACCAAAGAAATCAAAGATTTCCTGTTTAGTGAACGACCGTCTGTCTTCTTGGTTTCCAGATTATCTGAGTTTCCATTCAGAGGTGAAACAAGTTTGGTGCAAAGTTTGAAATCATTCAACTGTTTATGAGTGACTAGGCAAAGTGAAAATCCAATTTCTTAAGGATTTTGAGAATGTTTTCTTTCACTTTCTGTGCTAATAAAACAAAAATGGAAGCCTTGCTTGTCATAAAAACACAAATAAATCCAGTGGTTTGTCACCTGTTGCATTCATTTTATTATTTAAAATTTTGGTGTTTTTGAATATTCATTTATTTTTACCTCGTCGAAAAGCAACTAATCCCAGCCTCCAACCTCATCAGAGAACAAACCAGCAACAAAACATGAAACATGTTGCTCTGTTGTGCGTTTTTGTGTGTCTGTCTGACACTGAACACATCCTAGACAACAAGATTCAAAGCAGGCAGCAGGTTTCCAGCGCTGCATCTTGGCTTTTTCATTTTTTTTCTAACAGCATCAGTCATCTGCAGAGATAAACATGCTAATGTTCCAGCTGCAGCACAATCTGTGCAGGGAAACAGGAGTGCACAAAATAACATTTAAAAAAAAACACAACATGCAGACTGCAGCATGAACTGTATTTATAAGAGATTTGGACTGGACTTTCACATTTGATTAATTTTTCTAACTTTCCAGCATTATTTTCAGCTACTTCACTTTCTGGTAAATTAATAATGCCTTAAATAAATGCAACACGGGGATTAAATTATTAATATGGGCCAAATTTCTCCACTAAAGTCTAGACTTCTTGTGGAGATTGTGCAGACAGATGTCCTAGTTTACCTCCCAAAGAGAAAACTGATGGCAGAAATCTCCAAAACGAACATTAAATGGATCAAACTTCAGTTAAAGCCTGAATAAAGCATCACAGAAGGATCCCATTTTAATTGATAAGAGTTCTGTTTAAGCTGATGTATTTTATCTGTTGCTGTAGTTTTGCTCCACTAAACATTCTGATCCAAATGAGGTGATTTGAGCAGTAAATCAGAAACGTAAATCTGATTTCTCATCCTTTACTCATCTTTTGTTGTCAAACCAGGGATTATTAGTTCATGTGAAAATGAATGAACTTTCCAGAGTTTATGGAAATAATTTTGTTATCTGAATTTCTAACCCTCAGGATCTTTAACGTTTCCCTTCATCATGCTGTTTTGTCATTGCAGGTTCATGTGGGCACCTCCCATCAAGAGCAAAGAGTTGTGGGATACCTCACGTGCACGCACCTCCACGCCATAGAAGGTACAGTAACACTTCAGGTTTTAGAGTGTTTGTTTAGTTCTAAGAATCATTTCAGCTTCGTGTTTTATTGTTTCCTTTTGTGTGAGCCTCCATGTCCTGATGTTTAGATAAATGAGAGCATCAGACACACTCGTATCTCCTCCTGCTGTTCCCATGGTTACTGCCTCAAGCTGTTTAAAGCGTCACAGCCCTATTTAAAGCCTCCGGTCAATGCCACGCTCATTTTTTACCACAGACACATCCCCCCTAGCTTTCTCTGCCTGCTATTCTGGGCTTCTTCTACGTTTGTTGCAGGACTAAAAATAGCAGTGCCAGGGCCGTTTCTAAAGATACTTCAAAGATAAACCCTTTAGAGGTGAGGGGGATGTGTGGGCGAGTCAGGGAGGGGAAAGGGGGAGGAAGACTCACAGACCTGTTATGGGAAGAAGAAGTTTTGTGAGGTTCTTAAATGAAGGCGTGATACCTGAACACCTGTCTAATGTTCTGAGTGAGTATAGGTTTAGTTCAGGTGCTCTTCTATCTGCAGGATGCTTCAACGCTATCTGAACTGAGCGCTTTACTGCAGCCACTTTGGCTTTACGTTCATTTACTTTTCATTGTAAACACTTTTCACACTAAAATTGAAGCTTGGAAGCATTTTGTGTTTTGGACTCTGCGATTAAATAAGTCTGAACCCAAAACGGGTTCTACAAAAATAACTTTACCCTGACAGCTATACATCCATATGTTCAGTATAATCTGTACTTTACACATTATAACACAGCATTTTCCTTTTTTTTTTTTTTTGTGGAGTTTAGACGCTTTTATTTAGATTTTATGTAAAAGAAAACTCTATTCCCTCAGCTCTAATTCATTTACCTCTAAAATACAGGTAAACATATTATATTATTATTATTATTACTACTAAATAATCAAGCAGAATTTTTGTCATTTAGTAAAAAAAAAAAGACTTAACAGTCAGTTTGTTCAAAAATGAAATAAACACATTTATTTACAGGCCTAATTTCAATGCTATAATGTTTTAATTTTTTGCAAAAAATGTTTTGGTTCCTATTTAATTCAAATTACCACAGCCCAAATATTCAGAAATAAAATATTAGAAGCACTGATTAAATTCAAATAGTTTGATTTTTGTGGTTATCCTGAAGACTCTTGATTTTCTGTAGTGATGTTTATGATTATTTTAATGGTATTTTTGTAGTGTAACTTGAAGCTTTATTCCTTGTTTATTCTTTGTGAGATTTCCAGCCCGATTGCTTTTCGCTCCCTGTTGTTTCTAGATGTCCACATTTGTTTCCTGCTTCGCCTGTTTTCTGTTTTCAATCAGCTCACCTGTCAGACGTAGACTGCTCGTGGGTTTCTTTCCTCCGTTGTTGGTTTCCTTGTTTGCTGTGGGTGATTGTGTGAACGTGTGTGTGTGCATGCGTGTGTGTGCCTGCTATGAATCATAACACTCTGCCTTCCAAACATTTATTAGTCAACCTCAACTGTAAAGCACTTCTAACGTAAAAAAAAAAAAAAGGTAGAATAAATAAGTAATCTGCCCAGTTGGTGCTTCCATTTTTCATGAGCTGAACTCAAAGATCTGAAACATTTTCTACACACACAAAAGACTCATTACTCTCAAATAATGTTCACAAACCTGATCTGTGTTAGTGAGCATTTCTCCTTTGCAGAGATTATAATCCATCCCACCTCACAGGAGTGGCATATCAAGGTGCTGATTAGACAGCATGAGCAGGTGTGCCTCATAGACTGCCCACAATAAAAGTGCAGTTTGATCACACAGCACGATGCCACAGAGGTTGCAACTTTTCAGAGAGCATGCAACTGGCATGCTGACTGCAGGAATGTCTATTAGCAGTAAAACCAACCAGCAAAAACAAAAGTGTTGTGTTTATATATTTTTGCTCAGTGTTTGCAGCAGCGATCTCCACATAAACTTACTGTAACAATTTACAAACTTAAAAACATGCACAAATGTTTAGCACGTCTTTGTAAAAACTACATCAAAGTTTACAGTTTAAAATGCTATTGAAGTTGAATGAAATTCATTATTAAAGGTAAAGATATTTTGGGATGTTGGGAAGTAACTTTTTTATAGAGCTGTGAACAAATAAGGCGATTTGAAGCCGATTAAAACACTGAGAATACTCGCTTGATCAGAGACAGGTTAAGAACCATTTCATTCTTAAAGCTCATTTTTGAAGACGGAAAATAAATTCCTGTGTATGGATGCTAGCTTAAACAGCATTACAGTAATTGATATAACCCAAACAAAACAGGAAGTATAACTAAAAATGACTTTCTTTAAATATTTTTAATGTAGCCTTCTGATCACTTTGCACATGCACAAATGATCACACTCACTTATATTTACACGTTTTTCATGTTTTAACTTTTCATGCTCACACACAAACTAATGCATAAAAAAACCCACACATCTTTCAGTTTTGTTCATTTTTGAGGAATTCAGTAAAACACACACACACACACACACACACTCAGGGACCAAAAAAGAAACATTTCAAATGTACTTGAGCTGCAGCCGAGTGTAATCAAAGCCAAAGCCTCCTACTCACCCTCCAGTATCCTGACACCTCATTGTTTCTCACATTTTCAGCTATTCATCTGTTCTCTGGTATGCTCTCACCCCCCGCCTCCCTCCACTCACCTCTCTCTATAACTAACGGCAACTTATCAGATTTACTGGCAGCAAGCAAACGCTGCCAAAGCAGGAGGCTCAGGATTATGTCACTAATATTAGTAACATGATAAACCAACAAACTGCCTCTTATGCAGGAACAAAAAGCTAAGCAGAAAGAAAAAACGAAACGCAGCCTGTTTTAGAGCAGGGTGAACCGTCATCTCCATGATTTGGAGTCTGTGTGCGTTTGTGTCCAGGTGATGCGTCAGTCCGCTGCGAGCAGCTGGATCTTCTGCTCCAATGGGGAGCCGAGTTTCGTCAGTCCTCATCCCAATCACCTGAAGGAGAGAAGGTGCTGGAAGACCTCGTGGCCTTCGATGTCATCCTGGGAGACCTCAACTTCGACAACTGTTCCTCAGGTAAACCAGTCAAACCTCATAAGAATCATTTATCATCAGTCCACACGTCAACACCACGCAGGATTCTGCTTTTAGTTCCTCTCTGTGCCTGTGGAGGGAAGACGAGTCCCAGCTGTCTGGAACCTAATGAGATGTTAACGATCTGAGCGTTAATAAGAAAACCTGGTGGAACTAAACTACAGTATAAAAGTACCTTAATACTGAGAGCAAGTCAAGGTTTTAACTGTAAATAAACAAACCAAGAGCTGTAAAATTAGAAGATTTTGTTGGAATTCACCTGGACAAAAATACATTTTAAGAATAAAAATTGAAACTAGAGCTTATTGAAGTATAATATTACTTCCTTTATTTTCTTAACACTTAAAAAATTTAAAAGAATTAAAAACACATTGAAACATGAACTTTTTATGGGTCACGTCAATTTAAGGCTTCATTCATATTTAAGAAAGACGTGAAACATGTTTCTTTTAGTCAATACTCAGATTCACCTGGCAAAGTTTGAATAATTGTTCCAGTTCAGATTATACCAGCATCCTGCTCAGACCGAGGTGGAGAAGAGCCACTTCACAGCTGATGTCTGGAGGTTTATCCTGTCTGGGGAATTTCAGTGAGTCAGAAAATCACAGTAATGAGCTGCAGATGTTAGCATTAGCATGCTCAGTTGGCTCAGACAGCAGTGCATGATGGTCCATTTTGGCCAATACAGCTTTTTTACAGGAGTTTGGGCTGCAGCACCTAAATTACAGCACCACACATCTGAGTCACTAAATGCCCTAAAGGGTGAATCAGTGAACTTTTCAAACTGTTATTGTGTTTTTAGGATGATTTTTTTTCTTTTCTTTTTTTTGCAAAACTGAACTGTTTGGATGTGAGGCCATGCAAAGTTTTCCAGTATTAGATTGCATTCAATTTCAACAAACTTTTTATTTCATTAGTAAAACACAGGTGTATTTCTGTGCTTATTGGTCAAGTACAGACATCTAGTCTAGAACAGGGACTGTAAATACTTACCAAGGAGAAGATCTACCTCTGTATTTTAGAAATAAAGTGACCTCTCCAAAAGGAGAGTATTATTTTATTTTTTGAGTAAATCCATGACTGGTTGTAATTCTGCTTTGTGTGTTTGCTTGTACTTTTCCAGAAGACAAGCTGGAGCAGCAGCACGCACTTTTTACTCAGTACAAGGACCCATGTCGCCTGGGGCCAGGGGAGGACAAACCGTGGGCTCTGGGTAAAATACTCACACACACACACTCACACACACACACACACACACACACAGAGAGAGAGAGAGAGAGAGAGAGAGAGAGAGAGAGAGAGAGAGAGAGAGAAATCCACTCAGGTTTCACCAGCCAGCATGTACACTGCAGGATTATTAAAAGTGGTAGTGATCCATACAGTGGCTGCAGAGCAGAGCAGACTCTTCAGGCTAAATCAGGATGCTCCCACTGTGTGAGTTAAAATACCACCAGTACAGCAGGCTGAAACATAGGCATTAGTGACGCAAACACTGGAGGGTTTTGGTCTGGATACAGAGCGTTTTTTAGGCCAGTGGTATTTCGGGGACAGTGTGGGCAGAAAAGAGCGAAAGGGCTCATTTAGAGGAAGGTTTATTTATCTGGACTGGGAGGTTTTGTGTCAAGCTGGAAAAATAAGAATCTGCACTTCCTGTGTGGTCACTTAGGAACATGACAAGAAGACAGGATAAATGAATCAGTCAAAGAAAGGAAAGGATGATTACATAAATAAATACAGATGTTACCTGTTGGCAGGTGTTGCATGAAAATGTGCAGATGCATTTTATAAACTTTAGGATGTTTTTGTTGTCATCATGCAGGGACTTTTACTACATTGATTATGATGGTTAAAGATTTTAAACTTACATGATGCATTCATGTGGAATGCAAACTAAACCAAAAAGCAGAAGTACCAGCGATGCTTCGTGTTAATGAGGAAGTGGTTGGAACTGATGCATGGAACATTTATTCTTAACACTTGTGGGTGAAGTCAGGATCTATGAGCTCAGAGGGACTGAGGTCACGTTAACCAACTGAGAAAAGGAAGCTCTTAGTTTCCCAAACGAGCTGCAAACAGCCTGAAACGTCACCATCTTTATTCCAGTGATCTACAGTCCTGCTCTCAGACTGGTGAACAATGCCGTCTGCACATCAGACACCCATTTCACATAAGAGCTCCCAGCTCGACTGGATACACTGGAATAACTTCAGAGTTGCTCTTCGTATGGAGATTTTTAACCACATTATCCAGCCTCATGGTCTCTGAGTGCTCATCAGTCTGTCGCTGCTGTGTTTCACCAGTATGTGGCAGCAGATTATGAGCTGAGGGTTAAAAAGGCAGCTCTGAACAGCAGCATCCTCATACACCAAACTTTACTTTTACAACAGCTGGATGCAGGAAGTCAGAATGATTGAAAGTCATACATTTGATCAGTAAAGAGGATGCAGAGGTGTTTTCAGGCAACAATCACAGATTTATTTATTTATGCATACATCATTTAAAAATTTTCAGAACATATTCCCAAAAACTAGAGTTAACTGAAACATACAGATCAAAGTCCAGTGTGTAAACTAAACAGCTGGTTTGAAGCCTGGATAATTACTGAGTCAGCATTTAGAAGAGACGCTCAGTGAAGGATGGAGGCAGAAAAACTATAAAATAATCTGAATATTTAGTTTAAAATCAATTTGTTCCCAGCTTTAGAACATAAATAAGTCCTAAATCTGGAGACAGATTACCACATCAACTCAGTGGTTCACACAAAATCTAATCTACCTGAGGCTCATGAGAGCAGCTTTACAGTGTTTAATTCATTTCATTCTGCAGGCACTCTGCTGGATCCCAGTGGCCTTTATGACGACGACGTCAGCTCACCTGAAAGTTTACAAAAGTGAGTGACATCTATTGAGATCAGCTTATGTGTTTGAGTCCCTCTGTGAGTCTGGATCTGCAGCTCAGTCAATCCATGTCTCTGTCAGAGTGATGGAGAACGAGGAGGGAAGGAAGGAATACCTGGTGTTTCCTCCCAGTAAGAACCAGTGTCCTGCCAGCAGCCAGAAGGGGAGGAAAATCCCTCTGAAGGGAAACGGACGCCGGATCGACTACATCCTCTACAGCGACGAGGGCCTGCAGCCGGACTGGAAACTGGTACAGAGTTTTAACAGCACGTTTATCTCAGAATGTGTGCTTTCAGTGATTTATCCAGTGAGCTTTATTAAAGCATCCCTCCAGTTCCCATCGTTGGGTATATTCAACCCTCTGTGCAAACTTTCAGACACATTCTCATCTGTATTTGTGCCACCAGGAATCACATTAGGTGAAAGTTAAAAACTCAGCAGCTGGTACTTGTATTTTTTCATAGTCTGCAAAGAACTGATCAGCTGTGATGTATTTTCTGTTAATGAGACACTCCTGAGGTTTCTCTGTTTGCTCAGGAAACAATCATAAACCATTTCACTAAATCCTTAGAGCAGAGCAAAAACACACAGCAACACAGTTGGAACCAAATGAGTAAAAACAATAGTGATTCTGGAGACTTTGGGAGGCATTAGAAAACCAAACCACATCATTTGCATCAGGACATTCCTGCTTTCCACCTGACTCTTTGTCCTCACTAACTGCATGTCGCCACCTGGTGGTGGATCATAGACTCTCTCTTCTAATGTTTCTAAGGAGCTTGTCAGGGGTTGTGGTAGAAATCAGTTTAACAATCTGTGCACACAGATTTTAATTCTAGGCTGCAGCTTTGGTGAAGTCAAACAGACATTCATTAATTTGCACTTCCTGTATCCAAATCAAAGTGCCGTTAAAGCAACGAGTAACAACGCTTAACTCTCCATGTATTTCAGTGAGCGCCCTTTAAAGGGTTAAGTGTTTTCTCTGATGGTTTTCAAGTGTCTAATGAGGATCAAACATTATTAAAGGTAGCTCTAATAAAAAACCTACAAAAAAACCTTTCATGACCAGGATGAAAGGCTTGTTAGTGGAGCTGGTGTTTTCAGTAACTGTTGGGAAAGACCCTACAGGTCTAACAGGGACACTAAGGTCCAGGGTGCTCATTTATAAAGCTTTGCGTAGAATCCTTACTAAAACTTGCTTAAGCTCAGCCAAACAATTTCAGGTACGCAAATTCCATTTCCGATTTATAAAACCCTGCGGACGCACAGATCCACGCAATTCTGCTTTATAAATCGATGTCAGACCTAGAACTGCGCTCAGCTGTTTTTGGGTCAGAACCCTCCTCCTACACACCCACATTCTACCATATACGGTCAATGCAAAGTACCTCATGAATAATTCCATATGCATAAGCCGGTGGGTTTCTGGCTTTTAACAGTAAATCGTGACAACAGAGAGGTTTAGGAAGCGTAATTTTACAGAGGCTGAAACTCGAGATGCTTGTGGTGAAGTGGATGGACGGAAAAATGTTTTATTAGGTGGTGAAATGTGACAGATCACGAACACGGAAGTGCTCCGAGAGACGTCTCGTTGCAGCGCGTCTGCTGTCAGACTGACAGAGAGATCGTGAAGATCTAAGAAACGTTTATTGACAACATTTAATTTAATCCAAAGGGGAAGACACGTCATGCTGTTCATCCTATTAAACAGTCAACCTGTTGGATAAAATAATCGCTGGTTGAAACCTGAGAACGGCCGGTGACACCGGGTTTTACTGGTTCCGATGGTTCTGTTGATCTAATACTGGACCCAGTTGATCCATAGGATGCTCTAATGAATCTATCAGCTGATCGATCGTTCAGTCATTATCTAGAAATCTCTAAAAACTCTCTCCCATTCATCCGGAGTCTGCCTGCTGGCTGAGCTGCAGCGCATTCCAGCGCATTACGCACAAGTGTCCCTGCAGGATTCCTAAGTCTCAGAAATCACAATTAATGCACCAATAAGTGCAGTTTGTTATATAATCTGAAGACGACTGGATGCACATAATGGGATATGTTTCGAAAATGCACATATTTTCATTCAGATTTTAATTTCTTTTTAGGGACGGGATTGTTGGTTCTGTGTGCGCGAGGGTCTACAAGTCTTTAATTGTGTCATAAATTCAACATTTTTCATCTCACCAGCTGCTCTGACTGGTTTCACGTCTCCAACATGTGCTTACGCAAGGTCTAAAGTTTGCTTAGAGTTGCGCACATTTTTCCGTTACGTTTTCTTTTATAAATCCCAAATTTTGCGTAAAAAGTGACCTACGCAACTTTTTGGCCCATTTTGTGCGTAAGCAAGTTTTATAAATGAGCACCCAGATCAGGAGTTGTTTAACAATGTTTAGTAATGATCACGTCCCTTCGGTTCCAGTGAAGGGAAATATTAAAGCTGTGACATTTAAGTCTGTGGTGTGGGGGTGACCCGACTCCTTAAACACAATAATACATGAATAAAATCAGGTAGGGGTTTTCTGAGGTCAGAGAGAATCTGTCTCATCAGCAGAGCTGTATTGTTCTGTCCTTTTGTTTCTTTTAAAATCAAAGTGGTGTTAACAGCATCAGGCATTGTTTAATGAGATAAAACTGAAAAATTACTTTAAATGTTTCTGTATTTAGTTTAAAATCCTAAAAAGTTTTGTTTTTGTCAACAACAAAAAAAAAACCCTGCAGCGTTCCAGAGTAAATCCCCTAGATTTCTTTTTAATTAAACACCAGAAGATAAAACCTCCCAGCCATATTTAACATTTCCATCTACTGTAAAAGATGACCAGTACAGCACCTCTTAGAATAGAAACAGATCTGTCAATAACACCGGATGAAACAGGATGACTTCATCCAGAAACTCATCTTAGCTTCCCTCATGTTGGTCAAAAGGTAAACATCTTTTTATATCCCAAACATTTGATCACATTTTCTAAACATAAAGCGTTTTTATTTGCTGCTAATTAAAATGCTTCACTTTAACAATAACAGAAGCTGCACTATATATAAATCAGGGGTGTTCAACGTGCGGCCTGAGGGCCGTTTGTGGCCGTCCTCGACTGAAACTCAAGAATTAACATAAATCTAATTCAAATCTGTGCCCAGTTCCTTTCAGTTATGAATGACTCGATTCTTGTTCTTAAACGCTTACTGTGAATTTGTCTCGTAGGACATCGAGGAGTTCAGCTTTGTGACCCAGCTGGCCGGCCTCACCGATCACCTGTCTGTAGCCGTACGACTGGCTGTTTCCACTGGAGAAGAGGAGCCTTAGACCGACCACCTGAGCTCTCGTTCCTTAATACTGCCATGGGGTAACAAACAGGAAGAATCAAGACATTATGATGAGTTTACAGATGCCGAGCAGCATGAGGGAAGATGTTAGGGACAGCGAGTGGAAGGATGAATCAGACGGCGATCACTCAGAGGAGAAGAGGAGAAAGAGGAACTGAAAGAAACTGACAGGGAGAGATAAGGAGGGGAATTCAGATCAGGAAGTCAGAGAGATGCTCATCTTCCTGGGTAAATCGCCCACATAAACACACTAAATACTTCAGCAGCCTCAGGAGACTGAGACTCAGACTGACTATCCCTGCTGAACTGAACCCAGAGGGTTGGATTTGAGTGAAGTGTTTCATGTAGCCAATACACACACTCCTTTTATCGGATCTGTTTTAGCCGTAGTTTAAGTATCTTTTTTTCTTTTTAAAGACTTTACCTTCAGGGACAGTTGGATGCTCATTATTGTAAAAGGAAATGAAGTGAAGCTGCTGACCGGCCTTTACACTGACCGTCTGTGTCCTTGTGTTGTGCTCCTTCCTATTGGTCAGTTTCACTGTCAGTCATTCACCTTGCTGCCCTCACATCATTCCCAGGAACCTCAACAAGTGTCTTTTTTTTCTTAAAAAACATCTTTCTAAGAAAACAAGGAGAAAAAAAACTATTTCTATTGTCAACACACCACTTTTTATAAAAACTTTAAATGCCTGTTTAATATGAAATGTTATGGGATTGCATAAAGGGACGTGAAATCTGAGAAGGAAACTGTTTGTTTGATGCTTGCAGCATGTTTTTCAGCCATGACTGGTAAAATATAGAAGATCCTTTTTGATAAAGCTTTGCTAATGCATGATGGGAAATGGTTTACGGCACTATTATAGCAGCTTGAATCACGCTGCCTTGAGATCGAATGCCTCAAGGAGCATTTTGCCCTGAAACACACACTTTTCGTGCATGTGTGACACAACGGTATGCACAGAAAGGTGAGGATTTAGAAAACACAAGCACACGATTCGCAAAGAGGAGTTTGAGTTTGTCGACTTACAAAAACAGTGTGAAGTCCAGTTTCAGCACTCCAACGTTGTGATGCTAAGGTATTATTCTGATGGACTCATGTGACACATAAATACCAGAAATACTCAGAAACCCTAAACAAAGTACAGTCAGGAGTAAAACTATATCAACAAGTTCACAAACTGAACGAAACAAGCAGGAAGAAGCAGTTGGGATCTTATCTTGAACATTTGTTGTTCACCTGTTTCAGAGACAAAACAAAATGTTAACTCATGACGTTCTAGCTTAAAGAAGATTTAAGTATCTTACTTTATTTTAAACAGGAGAACACATCTTCAGATTCTGCCCCTCTCACATTGAACGGACTTCACAAATCAGAGGTGGATTTTACCCTACAGCTGTTAAAAACGTCCACTGATCCAGAAGGATCACGGTGAGAAACAGGAGCTGGAAATGTGTAAAACTGTGGTTCTGCTTCATGTCCAGGGTTGGTGGCGTTACCTTGTAAAAACAAGAGCAGGTTTCAACCTCGAATAGCTCATATTCTCATTCAGTTTGACGAGAAAAACTAACTCCAGCAGCGCGGGGTGAGAGGCAGGGGACCATCACAGGAAGCTGAGGGAGGACACCACGCATGCATGGGGAGAACATGCAAACTCCACGCATTGAGGCCACAGAGCGGGGACGCGAACCCATGACCTCGCTACCCACCAAGCAGCCCTCTTTCAATCCATTTCAGCCATTTCAACACTGAGGCCAAGCTTTTGAGGTTTCCTCCATAAATCTGCTTGTTTCACATCCCCAGAATGTAATGATCCCACCTCTAGGAGTTATCAGCTGTTTTATGTCTGGTGTGGATCAAAAATGTAAATTCAGCTGTAAAACAGAAAACTCACAGCTACAATCCCAGTATTACCAGGCGTCTGTAACCAGGTGAGGCAGACAGTTTTACTATAACACATTAGAATAATTAAGAACTCTGGAAAGCCATAAATTGCGTGCATGTTCTCACCAGGGTGTATATTTGTACCTGAGGTATGAAGCAGTATTTAAAAGTACAGCAGTGAGTGTTTGTGACATGTCCTCAAAGCCAGGAACACGTGTTATTTATTACATGCGGTCCTCATGGTTCACCTGGAGGATCGGTCACGCTCTGCCTCTTTACGACTGACGTTATAAATAATGACTAACTTATTACAGCAGTTTGTATTTGTGCTTCAACATGTCTGCTTTATAAATCACCACTTGAGTGTTTATTAAAATGAGATCAAATTCAAGGGGTTTTGTGCCACACCGTCCCTGAGAGTCAGGTCATAGGTCGTTTTAGGGATTTTTATTTATACTTTTCAACTGTTCTATTTATTACAAAACAACCTGAATAGTTCTGAACATGTTTAGTTTTTTTTTTATAAACTGTTTCAAAGTCTTTTCTGACATTTTAAACTTTTGTTGAGAAAAATGTTTGCGTTAAGATTTAATGAGTGAAAATGTAAAACCTCACTAAGCTCTAGTTCTGATCTGCAAAGGTAAAAGTAGTGGTGTTAAATTAGCCATAAATATCTGAATAGTAAATATTTTTTGGTGGAAACAAAACTAAAATGAGTTGTTTTTTTTTAGGCAAATAAAAAATGATGTCCTGTATATATCAAATAAAATCCTAAATCTGTTTCTGTCTCTTGATGAGCAGATAAAGATTTATAGAAAAAGACTGATCCACAAATCCACACCTCCACTTCAGATCACTGATAGTACTGTGCAAAAGTCCTGAATCATTTTTTATATTTTGCATCCAATGAGCCAGATTTTATCCTATACACCCATCTTGATCAGTAGTTCTCTTTCTGATGGTCTTTACATGTTTTTCTTTAAACTTTGGCTGCTTTTTACCTATTTTTTTACTCAGCACTTCTATATTTTTTAGTTGTTTTTGTTTAACATTTAACTCAGCTGCTGACACAGATAACATACAACTGGTTTTAATTAGATCTTGAGGCATAGAATCAAAAGTTTTTATTTTATGATATCATTCGGAGAGTGACATAAATATATTTCCCCTAATAAAAATCTACCTAACTGAAATGATCCCATGACTGTGCGTTTTATAGTCCTCAGAGATTAGAGGAGCTTCTCATAACAGAAAAATAAAACATTTTTTAAAAATAACATGCATACAAAACCAACTGTTTAAAATATAATTATTGATAGCCATGCAGATTAAAAGTATTTTAAAAATGTTGCCAAAGAATGTCACTATCAAATTATTTTTATTTTTTTGTTTGATATTTGTTTTACCTAAACAGTCATTATAACTGGTGATTTGGTGAATTATTGTTGTATTTTTCACTTCTAGATCAGATTTAATTTGCTTGATAATAAAATTTAACATGGAGCCAAAATAAAATCCTAAACATTTGAACTTTTTTCTGCTGATTTTAAAGATGTTTTTATTTTTAATCATATTAAATATAAACTCAAACTTAAGACACAATTTATGCTTTAAAAATGAGATCTAAACTGTTCCATTTTCCTGATAAATACATATAAATACATGATAAATACATATATGTATACATGCAGGAGACCAACTGGAGGACAGGCATCTGTGAGTTTACATAATGTTCCAGAGTCAGTCTGGATTTGTAAGTTGCCAGAAGTGTTATTCAGTTTATATGATGATTCAGCTGTTTTGTGAGGAATCTATGTTTTAAAATGATGAACAAGTTTGATCAATTTAACCAGTATAGCACACAGTGCATCATTAAAAACTGACCTTAGATCTGCCAGTAATGATCAAATCACACATTGTTGCTGCTTTAGCTGATTTTATCTCAAAAGCTTCACTTTTTAGCAGCAGGATGTTGAGTGTATTTGATTTTTTTTTTTTCTTGATTCTGACCACACTGGCTTCAGAGTCATCTTCTTTTATTCATGGCACTGTTGCTAATGACAATCAAGCAACTAGAATTAGCTGGCCATAATCCCAGAACGACTCCCGAGCTTCAGTAGGAAGTTTAAACTCTATCATTCCACCTTAAACAGGATGTGATCCAGGCCCCTTCAGAACAAACAAAACATTTCAGAATCCTGTGTACTCTGGTGCTAGAAAATCACTACTAATTGACACCCAAACGATCATTTATTGATGAGTTTATATCTACACAAATAAAGTCATCGTTTAGTTTCTGAGACTTGCCCTGTTTTCGTGTCTGGTGTAGGGTAAAGTTCAGCGGTTAGTCGGGGAGTTCAGCTCTAAGCTTGCGTAGCTGCATGTACTGTAATGATGCTTCAGGCTTGTAGTCTCTGTAGAAGTGATGCCTCACTTTGCTCTACTTTTCTGGTTTGACTTTCTATAATTTTGTGTTTTTTTAATTGATTTGTGGGGGTTGTGTATCTATGGGGTTGTCTAACTTGGTCTCTGTAATGTGGCTGAGGGATCAATTGCTTTTCTCTTTCTAATCTTCAACAAACTGCTTATTTTCTTCTGCTTTTCTAAGAAAAACTAAAGAAATTTCCCTTTATATCTGTGTCTTGTGTGGTTATTTGAGCATGTTCGAGTCATTTTTGGAGCTGCAGTCAAACTATGTGTTTGGAAATTCATTTTCAGCCTGACGTTGATGCCTCACCAGTGGGGAGCGGTCTAAGTGGTTGTCCACAACTTCTGTTTTAACCAAAGGGCAGTGTAGACATGCATTTATTTATTTCCTCTTTTATCTGCTTCATCAAATATAAATATCACTTGTCTAATGCACTTTGGAGGTGCTGTTTTAAACATCTATTCAAAGACAAAACTTTTAAAAAAATGTTTTTAAAGGGCAGATAATGAAGAAGTGAAAGAACCCTGTAGGCGTCCTTCTGCTTTTAATGAACAGGGGAGAAGTCTAGATCTATTCAAATTTACATACATGGTCAAAACTCCCCTCACACTGAAACTTAAGTCAGCTATGACCAGCACACGACGTGTTTGACCGAAAACACGCTAAAAGGTTTATTCACATTCAAATAATTCCTACTACTGGTGATCAATTTGTAAACAGAAAATTATTTGTAAAATAATATATAAAATAAACAGAAAATCCTGTCTGATGTCTCCTTTTAGGCCACGGAAATCTTGAAAAGTATTTAATTTGTGTATTAGTTTTATTGCTTGTGCAAAATGCAACACTGCAATCAACATTTACTTCTTATACAGTGCTTTTTTGTTCTTTTTTTAAGAAAGTGCATAGTTTTATTTTATGCACATTTAAATACACTGCAAGCACTGAGGGGTGAAGTTTCATTTATGAGGATACTTTGACATGTTGACCATGAAAGGCAGCGATCTTATCACCAAGCGTTTCATTTGGCTGACAACATCCATTTATCCATCTACACCATTTCTTCCACCTATTCAAGGTCAGGTTGCAGAGGTAAAGATCCAGGAGGGAAACCCAGACTTCCTGCTCTTTGTTGATGCTTTCCAGTTTATTTTGGGAGGTATCCAGGAGGCGTTTGGGTCCTGCACCTCCCCAGCCCATGACAGAAGGAACCAACCACTATGGACCCAGCGGAGGACTTCATCCAGGAGGTAAATCGACCCGCTGCAGCCCCTGGAACCTCCTGTGCCGCTGCAGACTCAGAGGCCTTCATCTCTGGAGTCAACCTCCGTGGGGGTCCAAGCGGACGCTCCACACCTGGTTCCTGTGCCAATCTCCATGGGGGTCCAAGTGGATGCTCCCGAGTCCTGCTCCGGTGCCCCCTCTTGGCATCTGGGAGCCGCATTTGAGGAGGGGGTACTGTCATGTTCTGCCCCCTTGTATCCAGTTCGTGCCTGTGTTCCTCCTCCTGTGTCCTGCACTAATCCCCTCCAGGTGTGTCTCGTCTCCTTGATTAGCTCCCTCCTTATATATGCTGTTAGTTCAGTCACTCCCTGTCGGTTCATTGTGTTGCATCCCCAGCCTCATGTGTCCTGTGTCTCCTGAGTCCTGCCAGCAATAAAGCTCTGTTGTGTTTAACCTCACCTGTTCCTGCCTCCGTCCTCCTGCGTTTGGGTCCTGCACTGTGACATCCTATAATCAGAGGCCCAAACCTCCTCAGCTGACTCCTTTTGATGAGAAGGAGCAGCACCTCCACTCCAGATACCCCTAGATAACGATGCTCCTCATCTTCACAGAAGAACCAAAATACAAATACGGGTTGTTTTTTAATGATGCATAAAATGTGTCATTTTGATTAAAACTATGAATCATCATTTGCAGATACTCCATATGTTGTGCTCATG
Source organism: Callopanchax toddi (assembly GCA_006937965.1). NCBI lineage: Eukaryota > Metazoa > Chordata > Actinopteri > Cyprinodontiformes > Nothobranchiidae > Callopanchax > Callopanchax toddi. Next base: position 1,192,591 of record SSNR01000060.1, on the reverse strand, counting down.
TGTTAATAATGTGTTTTCAGCTAGTTTTACATTGTCAGAAATCATCAGTTAAAGCTGCTCTGTTCTTGGTTTTTACACAAGTTTAAATAGATAAATGATAACGGTCAGTGGAGTTTTATCATCCAGCGTTACTCTTCTTTATAAAGCTCTATTGTTTTCTTTAGTCATGTTCAGTTATTTCCTAAGCCCACATCAGCAGTCATCTTTTTCCAGTGAAACTTTTTCTCCATCAAAAAGCAGAACTGCAAAGTCAGCGGGAGCCGGTGAACACAATGGAGCCTTTATCAACGTAAGAGCAGCCAAAAAGTTTCTGCTGTATGTTAAATTATTACATAGTAAATAAAACTGGTATGTCAAGTTTTTAGTTATTAGGCAAGTTTGATTTTTATAAACTAGATTTATTTTGTCAGGCTTCAAGGGGTTAAACTCTGCACGTTAATTATTTTTGCACAAAAAACTTAAAGTCTTATAGGAGCAATCTGTAGTTTCTGTTTTTTGCATGTGTAAATACTTAATGGTTTATAAAATAACTTGAATAAATATATCAGTTTCTATTCATAGTTTATCCAATAAGGGATTTACAAACAGAAGACTCTGGATCTGTTGATTCGACTTTCCAGTTCTCTCAATTCTGATCCTCAAGCATTCCAGCTCCAAAACAGTTACGATTTGCTTAAATTAAAAAAATAATGAAACTATTCACTTGTAGGTCAATAAGGAGCCATAAAGATTGTTTATGTGACACCAAACTGACTGATGAGAAATGTATAACCACCTGCTTCAAGTGTCTTCATGTGTGACTGGTTCCAACTCATCAGGGATTACAGAGTCTAGATCACACAAAAGTTACAGATATGAGTCATTTATACATTGATCCAGATGCAGACGAGTCTCATAAAACTCCTGATTGTGACGATGAATGAAAGTGATTCTTCTATTCTAAGAAAACCGTTATAAATCTCATCAGCTCTGACCAAAAATATTAGTTTCAATATGAGTTTGTTTGACTAATAAACAATTATTCATTGTTATAAAATTAAGTTTTTAAGATAATTTAGTGTCCAGAATATGTAAAAAAATAGGTAATAAGTGAATTAATTCACAGTTTGAACCAGTGATCACATTCCCTCAGGGATATATATCACATAAATATTTATAACTTTGACAGAATTTGGACATAAATAAGTTTCAGCCACAGATCTTTGAGCACTGCAAACTTTTTTTTTGTTGACTAATTTGTGCATAAGTTTGTGTCAAGATGTCTCAGTCATTCAGAGGTTGCTAAGTGTTTGTGAGTTAATGGTTGAGGCTTCAAAACTGCTAAATGTTTAAAGAGGAACTTTGTCTAAAGTCATCCTGTCTTAACAAAATAAGGACTGAGTATAACTCAAAACTGAAGTAGAACTCAGTTAAGTGACTGAAAACAGAACTAAACCCCAAATCCTGCACCTTTTAAACAAAGCTCAGTCCAGCTGGATGTACCAAATGTTCTGTCTTCTTATTGGTTTAAAAAGTTGTTTTAACTTCACATTTAAAAACTTGAAGTCTCACTAAAAACTACAACTTTAAATTCATGTATTATTTAAATCATGTCAGAGAGAAACCTGCTGACAGAGGGGTCTAACATGTTTCTTTAAAAATCTGTTTTAGACTGTGTTTATGAACTTCCTATAACTTACAATTAGATTGGTTTAATTATAACTTCAAAATCATATCTGAAAGAAGAAAAAGTATGAAAAAATTGCAAAAAAAAAAAAAAAATGGATTTAAGTTACAACAACTGTCCAAAATGTGTAAATCTTTATTTCAGAACAAATTAAAGCCGCTGTTGCTGAATTGGATGTTATTTGCCATGGTGCTCCACCTTTGTGCAGATAATATGAGACACATCTAAAACACTAAGCCAAAACACAGCCCAGTACCCAACCCAGATCATATAGTTTGAGACTAACTTTATAAACAGCTCTTTTTTGTGACCTGCAGCATATTTGAGCTCCAGTTTACCTGTAATCCTGCAGACATCCTCTATCTTTACCTGGTAAAACAAAAGCTTTAGGGTTTTAAATTTAAATTTGTAGATGTATTTTCCCATCAATCACTTTGACCTCAGATAAATAGTGTGGATAAAGTAGATTCTTAACTTGGTTTAATTCAACCCTAATCCATCATATCGCTATAAACTCAGATGTGAAGGAAGACTTTTCCCCACTGTGCCACAGTAACCACACAGCAGCTGAATCTCTCAAGTTGAAAACAGAATAATATTATTTTCAGGTCTAAACAAAGCATAAAAACAGGATATAGCTTCTGTTCCTGCCTAATTCCCAGAAAAATCACATTCTGACCCTGAAACTTTACCCTGCACATTAAAAACACCTGATTCAGTCAAAACAAAAATTCCCACCGGCTCATTAATGTGTGACTATATTATAGTTATTGTTGTAACAATCAGTGAGAAATCCCTTTAAATGTCCAAACAGGTTTAACTTGTTATCAGCAGGTCATTCCTGAGAGGCTCTGTCACTGTCTGCTCAGTGGTTCCTGAAGTCACAGGCTGCTGTTTCTGACTGGGACTTTTTAAAAATTCTACTCTGTTTTTATTAAACGCTGCATGTGAATTTCTTCATTGTTCTTTATGCTAATGCAGATAATTCCACTCTACGACCAGGTTAACTTTGTGCTCCTGGATAATAAAAGAGTATCATGTGATGAGGACGCCCACAGAAACTACAGCTATGCGCTCACCGCTCGTATACAATGAAAGGGAAACCCACGTCCGATTCTTTTTAAAAAGTTTTTGGGAAGTGAAAATAGTTTAAACTTCAGAACACGAGAAAGGCCACGCAGGTAAATCCCCCGACACGTCAGCCTGTGTCAGAACGGCCTCGGGGTCTTCCCCTGCCTTCATCTGTATAAATGTGAGAGCAGATGGGAGTCCAGACAGCAGAAGCAACCAGCTGAACTCACCTGAGACTTTTACCTGCTGCTGATCAGACCAACAACAAACACACCTGACTCAGGATGGCTCGTCTGGCTCTGTCTGTGGCTGTTCTGATGCTGGCTGTCATCAGCCTCTCTGAAGGTAACGACACACAGACATTAGACACAACTGTTACATGAAGGATGTGGAGTTTATTTACTGAGGGAGGATTCTATAACTTTAAAAATAACATTAATAATTTAATTTGTGGAACTTTTATTAATTTTTCAATACATTTGGTATTGTGCTTCTTAATAGAGCTAAATAGAAAAAACACAGTTTCATGCACATTTTATATTTTTGTTGCAAATGACAGCATGGTCATGGTTAAACTATGCCGTCATGCAAATATGCTTTTATTTTTTAAAAGAGAATGAATCATATTACATTTTACAATGGGAGGTTATAAATGATCAAAGAAAAAATAAAATCTATGGGTTTTTTTTTTTTTTTTTTTTACTTTAATAGCTGCACAAATCTGCACATTCACTGTAAAATATACAGTAGGGTCTAGTAGGTGAGTTAAAACAATAGTTATTGGTTTTAATGAATGGTTTAAAAAACTGCTCACTATTGAAGGTGTTACATATTTTACCTCCAATTATTGTTCACATGCAGATTTAAAGGGTTGTGTGGTGAGTGAAAATAACTGTAAAATAAAATAAAGCTGCACTTTTTGTGATTAAAATAAACATTTAAACTACTTTTATGTAGAAAAACACTTAAAAAACAGGTTAAGCTTGTGACAAGTCAGAAAATGATGATTAGATAATGGTTTCTTAAGAAAAACAAACACTGAGCATAAGATTTTTGAATTTTCTGCTGAAGAAGTTCTGCAGTTTCAAATGTCAAATAACTAACTACTAACTACACTCATTATACCATTTTTAGTTTTGCTAAATAAACTTGGTAGTGAGTATTAAAAATAAAATAAAGATTTTATATCAAATTAACTGACCAACAAGAGATGAGCAGCAGCATCTATACAACTAAAGAAGAACAATATCAAATGTAGGTTGTGAAAAATTAACAGGAAATTAAAAAGGGAACCAACAAGCAGGAAGCTGATAAAGATGATACAGTATGTTGTTGCTGAGATGTTTATTTGCACCTCTTTGTTTGCAGGTCTGCGTGGAATCGGCCCAAAGAAATGCTGCTTCCGTTTCATTGACAAAGAAGTGTCTAAGGAGAGAATAGTGGATTACACCAGGACCAGCCAGCGCTGCCCCAAACCTGCCTTCGTGTAAGTTTACACCGTTTTTAAAAAGTGCATCATCAGTGTCACTGAACCTGCTCTGAAACCACTGACGCTCTCTTCTTCCTCTTTGTTTCCAGGCTGAAGACTGTGGCAGGCCGTGAGCTGTGTGTCAGGCCCTCTGCTGACTGGGTGAATGAGCTCATCAGCTACCTGGATGCCAAAAACACTCCAGGAGGTGTCTCCAATCTGTAATCCTATCAACGACATACCTACAGGGATATGCTTATGTTTTAATGCTACAACTTTTCAAAGTATAATACAAAAAAGCAGCTGTTTTCTATAAATATTTACCAAATGTTTTATGTTAAATCTACAAATGAGATGAATGGAATGTATTTTATTTTGTCTTATAGGCAATGTAAAGGATTTCTTTTTGTGTAATTGTCATCAAGGAGATTGACAGGAGCAATTTTGCTTTGATACTTAAATTCTGACCGTCAACACTGTAAACTTTCCAATGTAATTTGAGAAAGTACTTTATATGTAAAAGAACTATGTCCTCCAACTCCACCTGGTGTCATCAGTACTTCATAAGCTACAATCTAATGCACTTGTTACTGTGCAACGGGTGTTTTATCTTTATTTTCTAACTTTATTTAAATTGTTTTTTCTAAATTATTTTTACAATAAACTTTCAACTCTTTGAATTGTTTGGAGAAGTATTGCAATTTACAAAAGTAATCACTTTTTGTGTGCTTATGAACTCTTTCAAAATAAAACAAGATCAAATTTATTCATTTGTCCTTTTTATGAGTTTAAATCACTTATTTTGTGGTTTATTTAATGCTAATCTTCAAGTGAAACAGATGTGATATATGTGCGTATTAGATAGATATGTTTTAATTTGATTTAATTCATAAGTGTTTGTGTGAAACTCCTTTTCTCATTATTATACGTATTGTGTAAAGTTGATATTCCAGCAAAGTGCTGACACATTTCTCCTTTTCTCATACATGTAAACAAAGATCCTACACAAACAGTTTGAATATTGACAAAGTCACATTAGGAGGACAACAGCTGAATCATATATGGGATTTTGAATCTTATTCCCCTTTCATTCCTCAAAAACTGGATGCATTTGCAAGACTATTTGATGACAGTTGCTTTTCTTAGCACTAGAGTGTGCAATTGGATAAAAACGCAGCATTTCAGCCCTTGTTCGAACTACAGATCTGTAGTTGATTACACTGTTTGAGATATTTAGGGGAATTACAATCTTATTTTGTTGACACATTCTGGGATGTTTTCTACTAAAGAAAATGCAAATTAGCAACCGTCTTAAAAACCAGCACAATAGAACTCTAATGCATTTTTCTCTAAAAACATAGGTCAGTTAATATTATATATATTATATAATATTAAGTTTGGACTGATGTTTTGTGCTTTTTGTCCTTCTTCTTTTTCTTGCCTCCCCACCAGGAGCTAGACTGAAAGTATAAAAATTTTATATAATTGTGATTTTTTTTTTTTTTTTTTTGCATAATTCTCGTTACTCATTAGTTTATTAACAGTTTCACGTTTCTTCTCATTTTACTTTATGACTACCAAATCAATGCGTTCACTTCTCCCTAAATGACGTGAACTATCAAGGTGTTTGTGTTGTTTTCCAAGCGTCTTTGAAGGCAGCATAATTTGGCCTCGAGCACATGAACGCCCCACACCTACATTCAGGGTCCAGCCCTTATTGTATTTGACCAATAGGAAGGCGGATGGAGGAGCGCCACAGATTCATCAATTTGAACAGACGCAGCAGAGAAAGTCGGAAGTTAGTCATTTTAAACTTCAAAATAAAACTAAAAAGTGCCCCAAAAATATTTTATTTAGCTAGATTTGAATCATGCTAAATTATAAAGTGTTCCTCAGCATGTGTCAATACTTTTATTTTTTGCCATATTGCTGATTATTGAAATCATCCTTTTTTATGTGTAACTGTCCTCAAACAAATCTCACCAACTTTTTTTTTTTAAATTACTGCAGCAAGGTTCCACGTGATTAAACAATATTTACAAACACTTACATGGAAATATGTTACCAAATTATATCTGGGAAAAGACAGTACATATAGCTGGATATATAAAACACAACTTGTTTTATTCTGTGTTTTCATAGTGCAAATAACACCATTTGACTTAAACTAATGACTAAAACGGACTATTGGGTTTTTTGTGTGTGGAGCTGAGCTCCTTGAACGAGAAGCTAAATTCACTCTTGATAATATTACAGAGCTAATTTAACTTAGGTACAGTAAATGTGTATGTTATTATTATTATTATTATTATTATTATTATTATTATTATTATTATTATTATTATTATTATTATTAGGAACAGTATGGGCTGATTAATGCAAAATGTGATCATAAGATGTCTTTTATTTTGAAAATCTTACCCCGGATATGGATTTGTAGAAAATCATTAGTGCTCCCACTGAAGAAAAGCAGCAGTTGAAGCGTTTTTCTTCACTGTTCTCTGCCTCCCTGTAGTATCCTCAGCAGCCATATGTAATTTTACCCCATTCATTCATTTTTCCGCACACGTTGTTCCCTGTTTGCGTGTAGCTGTAATTGTAGAAGCTACAGTAGCGTTTTCCGCTCCGGTGTTCCGCTCGTTTGGACGTTTGTCGGTGTATGCCTCGGTGAGTGTCCGTAGCAGGCTGGGTGGTGACAGCAAAAATGATCGAGCGACCAGAAACTGCGGTTCCCAGCATCGCTGTAAGTCCATTTTTTTATGTGAAAGAGACCAGAAATTTATGCTTCCAAAATGCTAATATTGAGTTCCATTACTAATATGTCCTCCATCATTACTCCTGTGTGTTTTTGTTCTTGATGTTGGTGTCTTAACACATTTGTAAACAGAAATGCTTTCATCTGATGGTCATTTCGACATACATAAAATCGTTTAAACGTTGCCTCATTCTGCTTATAGCTTTAATACTTTACAATTGAAGGTAGGTAGACATATTATTTACTACTTAATTGTAACATTAGGTTCTAATCTGAACTGAGGCAGGCTTGAGGGCTCCCTACAGAACATCACGTATCAGGAGGATGTGGTCTGGTTTCAATTAGCCCGCTGCAGTGGGAAAGGAGGTGGATGGACTGTGAGAAATTCCTACTCAGACAGTGTTAGCAGGGAAATATGGAATTGCTGTCGTCTGATTTTATTGCTATTAGGAGAATAGCTGTTTGATATTTGTGCCAAAGCATCATAATAAATAAAGCAGTTTTCACCAGGAGCATCTGTTTCACAGTAAAGTCAATCATTAAGGATAGTTTTTATTTGGACAATAGCCCACATAGCATTTCTGAGCCCTTGATTTAAAAACACATAAAGTATGGATGTTTTGAGACCCTTTTTGGTCGTTTGTATTCTAATAAATTATATTTTAGGTCACCTTTCACCCACTTGCAGTCAATTTGTGCTGCTTTGTAGTAATTTTGCATTTATCCCTAACCAGTTTTGCCTCTAACCACTGATTGAAGGTCCCCTGGTCACTTGTTTCCAGATCTTACTTTTTGGGGGCTTTTTAAACTGTCACTTAGATTTAGCATTGAGTGATTACTCATCTCCACAACACGCCACACATTGTTGTCGTCCTGCATTTGTCTGATAAAGCCAGAGGTGAGTGGCAGTGTCTTTCCCCAGCGTAACAAAGCAGTGACCATGCACTGTGTCATGAGAGGATGATGGAAACAGAGTTAATACAGTCGGTGTTTTCAGATGAATTCTGGCCTCCCTCTGCTCTGTTAAAGTGATGCAATACTTCTGAATAATTCATATTTAAAATGTAAAAATGAGAACAGCTGACGGAGGCGGTGAGAAGGCCATAGGATCAGCTGCTGAATGCATGGAGGAGGGGGATGATGTCAGTGAGCCAGGCGGCTACTATCACCACTGGGCGGACTGGGGGAGGGGTTCACATGAATGGCTGACTAGTAGCTTTCCTCTCCCTCATCCCCCATTACTTCCCTTTTTTAAGTCCCTTGCTTGCTGCTCTCTGTTTTGCACTTTATCAACATCTATCCATCTGTCTACCTTCTATTGCTAAACATCAATGAACCTGCACCAACATTTACTTCTCAAATGCCCAAAGACCTACTTGGGGAGTACCCACACAGCAACTGGGAAACAAACCGACCAGCAGAGGTGGTGCTTTATGTAACACACTCAGAATGTGGGTGGATCAAACACTAAAACTCTGGAAAGTGCTTCAGGCTTGTTCAGAGTAGCTCCACCAGCTGTTGAGCACTACTATTGATGAGGTGAATAGATGGTGCTTTTCTTGTTTGCTGTGTTAATGTGGATGACTACATTTTTAATGTCACGTTTAAGCAGTACGATAGCTGTGATTTATTTATTTTTTGTCATTTTTCAACTCTAGTCAGTTACTTGCCTATACTTTCTCAAGACGTACAGCTGCAGGACCACAGCCTTAACATCCTAAACTGATGATTTATTGTGCTTCAGCTCAGCATTCTAATTGTCTGTGGTTCTGACCAGAGATCTCACACAGCGGTTATGGTTACCAGAACCACTGAAGCTCCTTGGGGCTCAGTGTCTTGATATTGAAAACACAAAATTGACATTTTAGCCTTTCCGTTGTTTGAAATGGTTTCAAACTTCCAGAATTATTTTCTCTTCTCTTTTCTCCATCATTTAATTTTTTTTACTGCAACTTCAAATCAAACCCGCTGCATAGTAATGTAAGCATGTTGTGTCATTAACAATTGTTGTATTCAGCATTGTTCAATACGATTTACCTAGGTTTATTGCTGATAAAAATCTCAGACAGAATTTGTTGAATATATGATGAAGCAAACCAACTTCCCCATTCTCCAATACTTCTGCTTCCTTTTTGTAATGAGGATGTTGCTCTGGTCTGTCTGGGCAAAAAGACAAAGCTATTGATTTTCTGATCCATCTACGTCCCATCCCTTACCTTCAAAAGAATTGGATTGTGTCTGACAGAACAAGATCCCGGATAAAAGCTGCTGAAATGACATTCCTGTAGGGTGGCCTGGTTCATCCTTGAGATAACATGAAGGGTTTTGTCATCTGAGGGAGCTCAGAGTAGAACTGCTGCTCTTCCACGTCAAAAAGAGTCAGCTGAGGTGGTTCACTTCAAGCATCTTCTGTACATCTCCCATAGAAGTTTTCTGTTCACATCACGCTGACAGGAGACCCAGATGCAGATCCAGAACTTGCTGGAGGGAATATAGATGTTCTTTCACGGCCTGGGAATATTTTAGGATCCCCCAGGAGGAGCTGGGGAGTGGCGCTGGTAGTCAGGATGTCAGGGCCGAGTTTGACCTGACCTTGGATAAGCAATGGATGGATGGTGCTTCCTAAGACTGACATATTGAGGCCATTCAACCTCTTTCAAAGTTCCTGGCTGGACATTAGATTTGGAGAATAAAGTTTCTCACATTTTGTAGATAAAATCATACAAATTAAAAACGGCTACAGTTTAGTTTTGCATCATCTGACAGTTCTAACACCTATGATGCATCTGTTGTTTCAACAGTTAATTCATTTGACGTTTTGTTTTTCATGAATTACATAATCTATGAAAAATCTAAACGTATTTTTCTGCTGATTGACTGTTTATATACTTTGTACCAGGCAGAGAGAAGTTGTGTTGTGTCTAAAGTGTCTGCAGGAATAAACTTCCAGGATCAGAAACTCTCCACTAATGCTTTCTAGTTTTAAACCTTGTCTATCAGCAGGCCTGTTACTGCTGCACATTTCCATCTGTGCCATGCATGATGGAGCCTGAGAGGCCAGCAATCAATTGTGTTTGCCTCATGTAGCGTGCACAGTGATTGGAGGGGGTTGTTGTTATCATGACAGCAGGCAGGGAGGCCGAGAGAGACAGAGGGAGGAGATGGGCAACAGAGGAAGAGATGAAGAGATACCTTGGTGATAAGAGGACACAGCAGCTACCTTAAACAAAACTTATCATACACAATGGAAACGACTGAACACGTAGGATTATTTCAGTTTTTTACCTTTTTAGCACATTTCTGTATTTTTGAAGTCATTTGTCTTCCATTTATTTATTTCCTGTTGTTGTTGTTTTTAGGTTGGTGGGGTAGATTCTATCTTTCCTTCCCCTTAGCGTTTTTCCCTCTTAAAGTAACCCTTTTCCACTCTTGTATTTGTCCCAACTTTGTCCTCGTAGAGCAGAAAAAATGCTAATGCAGGTCTTAAAAAGGAGCAAGTATTTGCCTTTTTACATTTCTGTATTCATGTTTTTTCTTTTTGTGAATTTACTTATAAATATGTAACAATGACAAAGTTTCTGTTTGTTTACACCTTCTTACTGTATGTGCTCTTTATGGCTGCTTTCTCTGTAATATATTAGAGACGATGCTAGATGAAGCTTGTGCTTCTTTCATGTTTCTCCATGCTGTTGGATAAAAACCTTAACAGGAATTGTGTCTTTGTGTTTTCTTTCAGCAGCGCAACCTGGAGGGGTATGTGGGCTTCGCCAATCTGCCCAACCAGGTCTATCGGAAGTCGGTGAAACGAGGGTTTGAGTTTACATTAATGGTTGTAGGTAAGTCAGGGCTGTACGTTAACTTTTTTAGCTCATAGCACCGGTGCTACAAAGGTTGCAGGTTTTGTAGCACAGAACAAAAAGTTGTAGCACCAGCAAAAAAATTCAGCTTCAATCTCTAAAGCCAAAATTAGTACCCATCGTTTTAACACACTGAGAAAGTGCTAATTGTGAAAACACAATAACAAGAAATATCTTCAAACATGTTTAAATGTCAATGTAATTTCAAGAAGAACATTTATTCATTCAAATTAGTGTAGATTTTTTTCAGAGTGTGAGCTGAGAAATGTGTGCACAAAACCACAAAAACAGATGTTTTCAGCTGCTATAATCTTTGATTTATTAATAAAATGCAGAAACTGTTCTAATTCTACTTTATATTACTTATTTTATGAACTTTGACTCATCTATTTTAAGCTTCTGCTCTGTAGCACTTTGAGATTGTGAAACATAAAGTGCTATATAAGTTAAATTTATTATTATTATTAATTTTGATGTTGAAAGCAAATTCACAGGCAGACAGTTTTTATGGTGTACAGTGAGACTGTGATGTTTTAAGATGTTCACTTGTCTCCTGATTTTGAATCTGCTGCATAGTTCTTGCTAAACAGATTTTACTTCAGTAAATAAATGTTATTAAAACTTTGATCTGCTGTCCATTGCAGTCCAAGACTGCAGAGCATTTAAATATAATGACCTTTTACTGTGCCACCCTTCTTTGCCCCTGCCTGGACCCCCCAAGAAAAAAGTTGTAGATCCGCCCCTGGGGCTGAGCTGCGTTCAGCGGGGTCAGACTCCGGTGTGAAGCCTCGTCTCCCCCTGACTCGGACCGTGGACTCGTTAACAGACATCAGTGTGACCCGTTCAGATTTATCAGTTCCTCTGGTTTAATGTGTGTCTGAAGCACAGGGACACTTTCAGAGTCACAAAGAGTTTTTTTCCGAACAGCTGACATATGATTGGCAGAATTGATGGAACTCCGTCGCTAGACTCGCCAGTCGACTCGACGCAGAACTTTAATCCATACAAGTGCGCAAATATAGGCTATATATATATTTAATATGCTTTACATTGTTTCAAAGTCATCATCACGGCTCCTGCGAAGGGTCGGGTGTCGTCCCGCACCAGTGCGTTGAGCCTGGGTGTTTCCAGTACTGGCGATCTTGTGCCAGCTGCGCCACGGCATGACGGCAACTCCGGATTGTTGGGAGGTCGCCCGCAACGACATGGAACCATCGGGTGCGGCCGGGGTTTACGTCGTGGTCGTCTCCAGGCTGCGGCCCTCGGGTCAAAATGCAGAATGGCTCTGGTCGGATGATCAAAACGGAGACGGAGGACGTGCCCGAGCCAGCGGATGCAGCTCGTTGCGCTGCCAGGCAAGATGCTCTGCACTGGCGCCGCGCCTGCGTTCTAGCGCCAGGTTGGAGACCCGCTGAGGCCACCTGACATTGTAAAATATATATATATTAAGTTCATTCTGACGGTGTGGCGGTGCGCCACGATCAATTACATGTAGAGGAAACCCTGATCGCACAAGTGCTACGTCTAAAAATAGTTTGTAGCACAGACTGTTTTTTTAATCGCACGTGCGACATATATGTCGCACTGTACAGCCCTGTAAGTTGGAAACATCTACATCTGAGCCACAGGTGTGAGATACAGATAGTCTTTTTTGTGTGTTGAAACCAAACCGACACACGCACACCTGCACATTTATCTGTCTTCTTGTCTCAGTGTGTGACTGTTTCTTGCAGGACGTGAGTGATTAGCGTGGAATGATGAGGTTTAAAGCATGTTTGGCATCTAGTTGCTCAGATGACAACTTAAAAGTCAGTTTCTGCAGTAGGTGATGCCCTTTGTAGTCTAGCTTTAGTCACATCTACACTGTTGCTCACTGGGAAAGAATGTGAAAATATTATCTTTAAGATATGGATTCTCACTGTTTGCCTAGGACGTTTTCTCTGTTGGCCCTGGATTTATAATGATCCATGTTTGTTTGAGAATATTTAGTTTGGGATCTGAGCTGCAGGATGTTATTTCCAGTATGAGTGGAGTGGAGTGGAACGCTAACTGTAGCAGGGAAGTGGACTGCAGATTGGAGGATCTGTGGGTTTGACGTGATGCAGCTGCAGCTTTGTTGTGTTAACATATTGAACTGTTCTCCATGTGAGTTTGGGTTCTGATGAGTAATTAACACATATGGATTTATATATGACTAGCTTAGGAGAGCAGTCAGATATGTGCTGGTCAGTAAACACATATGGATTTTTAAGTTATAAAACTAGCTCATTTAAGACTAGATTTTAGTTATTTTGGACATTTAAAAGTAAAATAAAGACACAATATAAATATCAAATCAATTTTATTGTCTGTGTCTTCAACTCAACTACCATAAAAATGTTTTACAGGTCAAAAGTTTAAAAGTCAGCAGTTTGTGGTGATAATAAGTTTTTGAGTGACAGGAGATAAATACTCACCCTGAGAGACGTTCCGTCATTTTGTCTCAGCCTGAGGTTTTAGCTTCCTGTTTAATAAACAGCCACTGTGGACGAAAAGCAGATAATGGCTTTGGTGTGAACCAGAGACATCTGCAGTCCAATAGATCCTGTCTCAATCAGCTTCTCTCTTGGGCCCCTCTGTCGGTCCTTTCCAGATTTTTGTTTTTGTTTTTGGCTTCCAGTCCCATTTAGCCTGATGGATCTAAATTTCACACTTCAGTGTGTGTTTAAAGCAGAGGTTCAGTGGAAAGTTTCAACATACTAAGCCTGTATAAGTGGGGGTGGTTAGTCCCTCATTTTATGTCTCACTAAGTGAACACCATCACCAGAAACAGTTGGGTTTTTTTTTTTTTTTTTTTTTTTTTTGATCAGCTGTTTTTCTGCCTCAGTCCTGCCTTTCTCTGAGAGGAAAAAAGCAGCTTCCTGTCCCTTTTGTCCTGCTGGCAGTTTGAATAGAAACTCTTGGAAAGATTAGTGATATCCAGCGCCAGCACAGAGATCCGAACAGAGCTGAGAGTCAGATCGGAGCTGGGAGGAGAGGGGAAGTGGAGCCCGTTTCGTGCTGATTCTGGTGATCAGCACTTAACAGCTCTTCTAAAGCAACTCAGGAGGAGAGCACATCAGACGCTGGGTAGGAGTCTCATCATGGCAACCAAAGCTGTAATTCACATCAAATCTAAGCTATGATTAGATAGAGATGACCAAAACAAAACATAACATCTCCTTTGCTAAGTTAAAGTTTTGTCAACAAAGATGTCTTACTCAAAATAATACAATAAACGAATACATGCTGAATATCAAAGGAGGCTTTTTTGCTTACTTAGAATATTTTATTTCATTTTTTAGCAAAAAAAAAAAAAAAACAAGACCATTCCTGTCAGTACCAGTGAGTGTGAATGAACCTTGGTTGTGTTGTTGTTGTTTACCTACCAGTCTGCTTATCTGCCTCTCTGATCCACAGCTGATTGTAAAACTATTTGCCTGTTTGTCCTGCAATCTGTGTGGTTGTTGTTGTTGTGAGCTGTGTGTGTGTTTGTGTGTGCACGTGATATTTATGTGTGTGCAGATAAGATGACCCGATAGGCTTAAGACTGACCGTCTTGCCTACTGACCTTGCAGAATGGAGTGAATGAAGAAAGGCTTTGAGTCCAGTTAATCCACTGGCTTAACCAGATGCACTCACACACACATTCACTACTTTGATTCTCATCTCAAACACCCATATTAGCATGTATGCTCATGCAGCTTGTTGTTTTTAACGGTCTGATTTATACACAGAATAGTCAGCCAGTTGTGTTGCAGTGAATCAAATCCTGCAGATACATGTCAGGATCTTCAGATAATGTTTACACAATGAACATCATAATGAGGAAATGTCTGAGCTCTCAGTGATCTCATCGTTCACAGACAGGTATTACTGTCTGTTTCTGAATCAAAATAAATATTAAATTAATCCCATCTCATGTTGATTCATTATCACATAGTTAAAGCTGTTTTGTGGTTAACGCAGTAAACCCAGAGACGTCAGCTGGGCTTTCTGCAAGGAGTTCCAGTAGTTTATTAAACATTTTCCTGCTTTTTTCATGGTAGAAAGTGCATTTTTGATCAAACTGACTTCGACATGCCAGGAGTTATGCAAGTCTAACACGTAACATTAACAAATCCTGTTTTTTACTCGTTGTGTTTCATCATTATGCACTGGCATGGTTTACTAAAGCAGCTGGTTTTTGCAGCACCTGTGCTTTACCTGCTATGACAAGTTCAAGTGTTGGCTGTCATTTCAAAGTGCTCGAAAAACGAGTCTGCAAACATAAATCAGAGCTGAAATCTGAATATGTTGTTTCTTATTTATCTGTTCTTTGTAATATTT
Source organism: Callopanchax toddi (assembly GCA_006937965.1). Lineage (NCBI taxonomy): Eukaryota > Metazoa > Chordata > Actinopteri > Cyprinodontiformes > Nothobranchiidae > Callopanchax > Callopanchax toddi. Next base: position 1,177,427 of record SSNR01000060.1, on the reverse strand, counting down.
TGTTCTATTTTATAAGGTATATTGCATTTAATCTCTGTTTCTCTTAACCACACTTTAAATGGGCAAGTCCAGCATTGAGATGAACTTTGGGTAAAGCATGAACACATGAGGCCTGGGAATGTCTCAGTGGCTTCAGAGAGGAGCTGGAATGACCAATTATTGATGTGAATAGGGCTGAATGTTACACAGCTGTTACTTCTGTTGTGCCCACACCCAGTGTATTGAGTAGTGCTGTTTTTGTGCTGTTTTTATTGTTTGTAAAAACAAATGTTGAAGCCCTGTGTTTAGGCTTAAGCCCTGATCAGTTTAGAACCTACTCCTGTGGTGTCATATCCTGATAATTGTGTTCTTTACAAAGCAAACTGACAAATTAATGCATACACCTTAAATAAGCTAAAGTGTTCCAGTCTTTTCTTGCTCGTCTTTGTGGAGCAAGTCTTTACAGTTGCAGAGTGATGTCACCATTCCAAGTTCAGGATTTTTCAGCCTGATTTTTGCCTCAGATCTGTGGTCAGTTGAGTTTGCTCTTAGTCATCCATAGAGCAGCATGGCAGCCTGTTTACAGACCGTCCTCACTCATCTCCTCATCGCCTCCAGGTTCTACGCTTCGCACAGGCTACTATGTCAGTGTGTATGTGTGTTTATGTGTGTGTTAACGCAAGGTTGTGTACGTCTGCATGTTCATGCATGCAACGTTAATTCACTGCAGGCAAATCTCTCCCTCGTTTTTCCTCATTCTTTTTCTCTGCCGTGCTCTCGTTTTCTCAGTCCCTATTTTGAGATGCACATGTCTGCTGCGACCCAGCACGTGCCGATTCTGTCAGATTTAGTCCCGGGCTCAGTGGATCGCAGCAGAACACTCACCCTCTAATTTAAAAGCTAAATATTAAAATCCAAGGGAAATGGGAGGTGTGGTGTCCCTTTAAGACTCCTGTAGAACAGAGGAGTGCTTGTGAGAGTAGGTCCTGAGTGAAGTTTGGGTTCTAGCATTTTCATAGTTTCTGTCAGACGTGCAGATTCTTATCTTTAACAAAAACAATGACCTTTGCTTTCTGTTGCATTTGGGATCCATTTAGCCTCATTGAAGTAGAATAATCTTCTCCAACAGTCTGGTGTTCAAACACAACTCTCTTCACATCTGTCTGTCTGGGACTCTGCTGGGGTTTTTCCCCTTTATGTTCCCCAGATGCCCATTTCACACTTTGTGGTCTGGGCCTCACACATGTCTGCTAGAGGTGTGTGTGTTTATGTTGTGTGTTAGTCAGTAGGCCTGTGAGGATGTGAGGGAGCCAGCTGCTGCCTCCAGGCTGACCGATAGCAGCAGAAACAAAATGAGAGAAAAAGAGGGAGGAATGCCAAGAATCTCATGGGAATCCTGCTGTGACCATTTATAGTTTTTTTTTTCCTGTCTTCCTCAATCCAGATTGCTTCATCAGGATACTTATATTTATGCTTTGGCTGTTTTCTTTTTTTATCATACACATACATATGTCGCTGTAGATTGATGAGACGACATCCAAAGGCTTCGCTATCACTGCCATGAAATTCTACTAACCAATTTTACATGATCTCTGATTACTTGATCTAATGAGAACATGCTAATGGTTCACTAGTGCCAAGCAGGACTGGCTTGCTACATATTTGTCTCATTGTTTCCTGCATGTTGCAAAAATTTGAACAAATTTAGCATTAAACTCAACGTCTAACAGAGTCATTAAAAGACTGCTCTGTGATGACAGATATTTTAACATCTGGAGGGTTAAAGCTGGGACAGAGAAGAGAAATGGAACAAAGAGTCAGAGCTGGAGGGAGACAGTTTCTTAGTGAGGAGCAAACGAAACATCAGGGATGAGCTGGACGGGTCAGCCATCCATCACCGACATCCAGGTCATTAATCTATTTAGAGAACTAGCTCGGCACTTCCACTTGTCATGTGGAACCAATATTTAATTAAAGCTGAATGAGAGGAGGCTAATTAGGACAGACCTGCCCTGAGGGAGCTCAGACTCACTGCTTCTGTCACCCTGAGCCTCTTGACCAGAGAAATGAACTAATGAGTCATTTTCAGAGCACAGTCCTTCACATCAGTTTTCTAAATATCAACTGCCACTGACCTTTTAGTCTGTGCAGCCAGCTAGATGAAGTGGGAGCTTTGTATATCATCTCACTGTTGTAGCAGGGTTCATCTTTAGTGTTTATGTCTGTTTAGTTTCAGGTCAGTGAGGGGTTTAGAGATTCCAGTGAGACTTTGGCTGAGTGAGAAGCTCAGGTGTCCTTTACATTGTTTGATGTGTACCAGCAGCTACTGATCTCACACAGAAACTTAAAGGATGCAGGGACTCGGGTTACGTACAGATGAGGTAATTCTATAAGTTTAGTATCTCACTGTGTTGGTGACAAATTGTGAATGGGAAGGGAGTTTCCAAAATGTCTCAAAATGCTGGCGTAAAGTTAATTACAGAATATGCAAGTTTATCCCCAACCTACATCTAAACTCACAGAGCACAAACCTGGAGTATCATTCTGCTAATTGTCACAGTAAGAAGAGAAAATAAGAATTTTGGACCTAAAGTCTGTAAGACTAATTGCTTCTTATTACAGTAAAGTTTTTCAAATCTGCTGATGGTTAAACTAAATTCAAATAATCCAAAACACTAGTTAAAAAGCTTTGTGGATCATTCTTATTTAAGTCCTGTCACTATTTAAATAAACTAATTCTTCATTTCCTGCTGTTTGTTTTTGTCAAGATGGCATCATTAGTGACACCATCCTACCAAGAGAACAAAACTAACAGGAGGAGCAGATGTGTAAACACACATTCACCAGCCCTTCTTTCCCCTCCATTCAGTCATTTTTCTCTCTGCAGTGTTGCTGGGAACCGTTTGCTCAGGCTTAAGGAGGAGAGCTTCATACATCTGTGCTACCTCACCATATAATGGCCTTTGTGTACACATGTACGTGCATGACCTCTAACTCCAAACAGTCCATCGTGTTAGTGAGTCGGCTGTCTGGAGAGGCTGCAAGAGACACGGAGTGGCTTCATCACTCATATGGTGACAGAATATCATCCATAGCTGAGCAAACGCACTCAGGGCGCCAACTGAGAGTTTAAGACAAGAATCCATCAGGGTTTCACACCAAGCTGTGGCGATCTGATGAAATGTCCAGATGTTATGTGGTCAATGAAAGGGAAACCCTGTTAAATTCCAAAAGGTGCTTTAAAATGAAGCTGACCTTTCCATCCAAAAATGAAAGAAAAGCTGACAAAACAAATAGTTTTACAGAACTAATGGATTCAAAGAACTTTCATCGTGTATTTAGACTTCATTCACTTCTGAAGAGTTGAATAGTTTCTCGAACTCTTTCATGCTAACCTTGAATATAAAGCTCTAAATATGACACAGTTGACTTTGTTGTTGACTCTCAAAAATATTGATCAATCTGGAATTATTTAGGTAACATCTGATCATAATTTTGGGACAGGAAAACCTCCAGCTTCCATCTTTAAGCTGCTCACAGCTTGGCAGCTCACTACTCATACTTTATAGCTGCTGAAAGTAGCTCAAGTTTTTAAACCAGTGCAAGAACATTCGTCTGTTTCTCTGCAACAGATTCACACTTCTAGTTCTGTCTAACTTAGAGGTCGATTCTACTTTTATTGTAAAGTTTTTCAACTACAGATTCTTTATGAACTCTGTAGCATTTAAAAATATTTTGCATGTTTTACTCTTGTTGAACCATTCAACATCTGTATGGTCCATAAGGCCACCAGGGTCGACACATTTATGGAAAAAGGTCCATTTACCAGCTGAGATGCATTTGAAAAGAAAATAATCCAAAACTATTTAAATCTTAAACAATAGGTGTTTAACTTTTCTTAAGTTCATTATGAAATTGGTCTTAAAACTAAAATGGAAACTTAATTTGCCCCGTTTTGTTTTTTGTTTTTGTCCATTTTTTAAAGTTTTGACCTTTTAAAGTGAACTTTTATGTTATCAGAAACAAAAAATCTGTACTGCCTCCGCTTTGATTTCTTTTCTCTAACAGAAAATGTTAAATATGTTTATTATTTCTTGAATATTTTTTATTTATTCAGTGCTTTTTTCTGTGTTTATGGTTCTGGTTGTTCACATATTACTTGAGACCTGTAGCGGCCTCACATTAAAGCTGGATCACTGAAGTGGTAGTCAGTCAGAGGTCGTGCTGGGACAGATGGGCCTCGTCCCTTCCAACCTGACACTCCCCCAGTTCCTTTTCATGAGACATGAGCCAGATGCTCAGCCATTAATTGCAGGTGTGTGTGTGTGTGTGTGTGTGTGTGTGTGTGTGTGTGTGTGTGTGTGTGTGTGTGTGTGTGTGTGTGTGTGTGTGTGTGTGTGTGTGTGTGTGTGCATGCATTTCTGTGAGTGTGTGTTAGAAAGCCTATATGTAAGTTTGGATTAACTGTGCTCATTTAAAGTAAACATTTACAGTTTGTTTCTGCTGCTTCTGTGCTGCTGTCATCAGTAAGAGGACAGTTTGTACAGCGAGAGCAGATATTTAGATTTCTATGTAAGGGAGACACTGAGGAAAAGGCTCAGGAGGAGGGAGTGAGCTGAAGGTAGAGAGGAAACGTTTTATTTCCTCTATCTGGAAGCTTTTTTTTTTTTTTTTGCTGGCAGATGAGCCCCTGACCTTTTACTTCACAGACAATGAATCTATTTTATTTTCTCTGCTGCAGCCCGGTCCCTCCAGGCCGTGTGTTCATGAGATTATGTGTGCAGTGCATTTATGATTTTGAGTGTTTTATTTAGGCCTATTATTTGTTGTCTCTCAAACACATGGCTGCACGCTAAAAGAAGTTGACTATGAGTTGCATTAAAACTTTAATCCTAATGATTTGTCTAACTTTGTCTTTCTCTTCAGGCGAGTCTGGTCTTGGCAAGTCGACACTCATCAACTCTTTGTTCCTGACGGACCTGTACTCTAAGGACTACCCAGGACCCTCCCAGCGCATAAAGAAGACTGTGCAGGTGAGCTTACTCAGCTCTTTGCTCCGTTTGATTTGGCACCACACTGGCTGCTCACTCTGAGTTAGATGTGCAGATGTTTTACAGATGTGGGTTGTTATTGAAATCTCTATCGACTCTGCCAAGCCCGCCATCGCCATAACGTTTTGATCAGTCCCAGTAGTTTGGGCATACTATCAAGACTGTCTGATTCACCTTTTTTTGTTGGTTAAATATTATTTTCTGCATGGCTTTGTTGATTGATGCTGATTTCTCTAACAGCTTGAAATCCAGCTACAATAGCAAATAGAGGTATCAGGTTAAAAATGTGTTCTTTCCAAAGTCAGTCTGGATAAAACTTTTTGAAATTGTTTTTTTATGGTTCACTTTTTTATGATTTTTTTCCCCCTTTTATAATGAAGGAAACCTTAAAATGCATCGGCGTGGTGCTGAATATTTTGATATTTATTAGATTCTTTGCAAATGTGCTGCTGCAAGCCAAAAAATGATGAAGTGACCCTGAAATGTATCACACAGCAGTTTCAGTATTTATTCTCTACTTGAATGTCACTGAAAATCTATAGGAAGATTCTAAACTTGCAAAACAAAGTCTGGAGGTACCTGAAGCTTCCTAATCAAGACTGAAAGACTCTTAGCAGATAAAATGTCTTCTGCTCTTAGGTTTGTGATGTACAGCAGAGATCCTGGTGCGGTTTGTGTTTAAAGTTTCAGTGTCGACTGTGTTTTCATCGACAACACTCTGAGTGCCAGGTTTTTAAGTGCAGGGGGAAAATAAATCAATCACATGCAACCATCATTAAAAGAATGCATTAGTATGTCCAAGTCAGACATCTGAATTGCCAAGTTTCTAGACGCTTATCAGTGCAGCATTACATGTGAATGGGAATGATTTATAACAGGTATTTATACTCTTCTGCACAGATCCAAGTTTTTATTGTTGTTTTGCACCACTGAATGCAGTTTTTGTATCCTAAAACTTGAAATGAAGGTCCTTTTAACTGTCAGTCTTTATACATAGTCTAATTTGTCTTCGCTGGCTCTTGCGTTGATCCTAAAATAACCGCAGACGTGAAAATGAATGATAACAAATCAGCAAAAACTTCAGCATCATTCATTCTTCTTCTTCTCTGACACAAAAGACTTGGCAAAGGTTTAATCCGGCCTCTGCCTGCAGCGACTAAAGATAATGTAATGTCAAGAGTCAGATTTGAAGGGTGAAAAGGTCAAAGACAAGATGACTATTTTGTTTCCCACAACTTTGTCTTCAAAGGACGGTGGAAACTAAATAGGATGCAGGTCAGAAAACGCCCTTCTAATGGAGGATCAATCAGTTAAACGCAAGAGTGCTTTTCCAGTTAATAGCTCATGCTTGTGACCAAAAGACACTTTTCTTAAGTGTGATTAAAGTGCCTGTGACCTGAATAAGGGGGAGAACATTTTAAGACCAAAAAAGTCAGAAGTAACTGAGGGCTAACTAAACTAAAACAAAGCCAGAAAGTCTATTTAAAAAGAAAACAGCATTGTGAAAAAGAGAGTGAGGAAGAGGATGGAGGAAAACCGCCACAGCGTTGGATTGTGTCCTTTTATGGTTATGACAAACTGAGGAAGAGGAAGGCTGCTTCTGGACGAGAGGATAGAGGGGAGGAAAAGTGAAGCGGTTTGTGGAAAGGAATGGGGAAAATGAAGGAATTCGAAGTGAAACTACCCTGAAGTCGATGAGAACAATGGAGCCAGGAGGAAATAGGAGAGATATGAGAAGAGACAAAGAAGTAATGTGATGGGGGAGGAAAAAGATGGAGCAGAGTAAAACTAGAGCCTGTGTGAAGCCTCAAGGAGAAGCGGGTTAGTAAGAGGTGACAAAGGACTCGCAAAGAAAACAGGGGATCGGGTGGGAGTCCCTGTGTTTCCCCCTGAGGTCCATCAGGGTCAGTAGCAGGGCAGGAATGATCCCATGAAACACAATACCCAGCTACCCAGGCTTCATCACACTCTACTTAAAAAATCATCCTGTCAACAGGTGATTAATATTATACTCCATCACAAAACACCACACACACTTTCTTTCTCTAAAAACGTAGTTTGTTTCTTAGCTGATCAGACATTCCTCTGTGTAGGTTGGTGAGAAAACTGAGCTAGACTGAGTGATTATTCAGCATGAATTAGGTCGTGATGTTTAAAGGCTTTGATCCAAATTACCGGCTGTTTGTTTCTAACTGGCTCGTAGTTTCAAATGTTGCTTAGCTTCTTCTAATAGAGACGTACAACAAATATAAAACAAAAGCACTATTTTGTACTTCTACTGAACTCCTCCAGTTAAACACTACACACTATTTTCTTTGCTGACATCATGTTATCATTTGATTAAGTATCCTTTTGTAAAACAATTACAGAAGGTAAAATAAGAATCTCTAGAATGCAGCAGCCTAATTATCAAGTCGATGCATGAGAACAGTTCTGAATTCATTGAGTTTAAGACTGAAAGCCTTATAAACCTCCATCTCCCTGCACACACGAGCACAGCGTGGGTTTATACGCTCTCTGGCAAGTAGGAGTTGGTGTTTGCAGGCGTGTTGGAAATAGGTTCTGTGGTCTGAGGCTGACCAGCTCAGAGTATTTATATTTTAAAACAATCTCCCATGTTTTGTCGTTCGCTCACATTCCCCTCACAGATCAGATTTCTTTTTAAATGATGGTGTAGGGACCGAAGGGAAATTTTTGAGGTTTTCTCCCAATCTGTTTTTCTTCACGGAAACGTTGGAAATAGCATACTTGGTTTTGAGACGGCTGACGTTTCACGCACAAACGCTTTCAACACAAACACACTTTAAAAGCACGCGCTTTGCGCTCAATGACGCTCAGAAATGTCAAACGACTGTGGTGTGTGAAATATACACACAGTAATAAAGTCTGACAGATTATCTCAAGGTTTGTGGAAACTTAAGAATGTTTGTGTTTGAGTTAAAGGGCCGAAGTTCAAGTTTAAAGGGTGATCCTAAAATAACTAGACGGCCTTGTGAAAGTATGCAGCAGATTGGAGGAGCAGCAGGAAACGATGGATTTGTGTGACTGTAGTGTAACTAAAACAGTTTGTTCTTTTTTCCATTTCAACCTGAAACCACCAACAAAAAACACTTATTTTCTGTTTGAATATAGAAAAAAGTTTTTACCTTTTAACTTTTGTTAAAGCTGCGCAATAGTTCTGACTCGTGAATTAAAATGTGCTCCGGTATTAATACCTAATAAACATGATTTACAAGCAATAAAAATGCTTTCAAAGCTTAGTCATTATCCACCTGTTTCCCAGGAATGAACTGAAAATGGATTGCACATAAAGATGGGTAAAGCATCAGGATCGCCCCCTTCTGGCTGCAGAAATATGGATCATAAACTCTTTTTTTTTTTTTTTTCACTGAATATTTTAGAGGGGTGGCATGTGAGATGACAAATGTCTGCAACTTTCACTACAAACTTCTGTATTGTTTTCTCTCTGCAGCTCTCAAATTATTTTTAAAAATCCCCCAAAATCTGCCAGACAGTGTGTTAATGCTGCAGTTATTCTTTTCAAACCTTTACTTCCGGTGTGTGCTGCAGATTTACTTCTTCATACTCTTTTCTGCTAACCTGTGCATTGTTTTTACTTAATGATATTTCAGAAACACTTAAATGCAAGTGGTATTAGCACAAAAATTGACTGCAGGGGGGCTGGTAGCACTTGTTGTCTCGCAACAAGAAAGTTGCAAGTTCAAATCCTGACTGCGGTCTTTCTGTGTGGAGTTAGTATGTTCTCCATGTATGCATGGGTTTTCTTCCTGAGTGCTCAGAGTTTCTCCCCCCACAGATCACAACAACCTGTTCAATAGGTCACAAATGTAAGTCCCTTTGGATAAAAGCGCCCTCTAAATAAATAAACATGAACAAAAATAATAACGAGCCTAATTAACCGTTTTGGATGAGTAGCAAACCCAGAAAACTTCATGTTATGTTTTCCTCCCCCCCTCACCTCCGTCTTTGTATTTCCAGCTGTGAGGATGCATATCTCAAATCTCCTCCTGTGGAGTTCATGTGTAAACGGCAGCTGCAGAAAAAGTCCAGATCAGATTGTCTACATATCCTCCTGAAAGTCCCTTGGGTCAGTTTTTGATGGAGCATACATGAACCTAGAAATGATTTATAGACTTCTGTGTGAAATGTGAAGAGAAACGCTCTGTAGTGTAGACCTCAGCCAAGGTTAAAGAAGCCCTCTAACTCTTACTTTTGTATTTCTTCCATGTTTAAGTTGCAACAGCCCAGCTGATCTAATGGACGTTCCTGTGCAGTGTTTCTCTTTTTATGCAGTGAGAAAATCATGCTTGCCAATTTATTGACCCACACATCATAGCTGCATGTGGAGCCACAGTCTGATTGGTCCTCACACAGGCAGCTGCTGTTGCTTTAGGGCTGTGTGGGTGCTGGATGATGATGCACCGTTAGTACCCCGAGTGGGAGACAAAAGTGTTGTATATATTTATATATTTAGCCACACAGGCCAGTGTGTGTGGGCAGATTCACGCTGCTAAACTGTTTTGTGAAGGTGTAAAATGATCACAGGCAGATTATCAGAGCACAGAAATTAATTATCATGAGTGTGAATGGTTTATATGTTTGTGTTTCAGGTCGAGCAGTCCAAAGTGTTGATCAAAGAGGGAGGGGTCCAGCTGACGCTCACCATCGTGGACACACCGGGCTTTGGAGACGCAGTGGACAACAGTAACTGGTGAGGAGTCTGAACTAACACATGCACCATGCAGTCACATGTTCTTCATTATCCTGTCATCCCCCTTGATGTATATTTTCCATCTTCTCAGTTGGCAGCCTGTTATAAATTACATTGACAGTAAGTGCGAGGACTTCCTGAATGCAGAGTCCAGGGTGAACCGGAGATCCATGCCAGACAACCGAGTTCACTGCTGCCTATACTTCATCGCCCCCTCCGGACACGGGTAGGTTCAGCATGAACGATGAAGCGGTGATGTAATATGAACCGCATCAAAACAGTTGTAAAGAAAAATATGTGATTTAAATAAGGAATGAATGTCTTTTTGGGGTATATCTGGGTAGAAGAGTGAAGTAAAAGTTTGTCTCTCTGTGTCAGAGACGATGAGACAGTCAGCCACTGTTTGACCCACAAAGGTTACATAACCCAGCTCTGCTCATGCTCAGTAGAGATCTGCTCTCCATCCCTGAAGCAGCCAATCAGAGTGAAGAGTCATAGAGGCAGACGAACGCCTGCCTTCTTTCATCTTGCAGCTTCTGAGAGTGTGTATGTGTGTGTGTGGCGACAGATTTGCATAACTCCTGATCCATTTATCTACTCAGGCATGATGGATGGGTTTAAATTATCCCCTAATTCTTAATAAATCCAAAGACCTCAGCCGTGTGCATGCTGCTATGTACATTGATGGTTTATTGTGTTCCTGTCAGATATGTGGCAACATATTTCTATTTAAACAGTCGTTCTTACAGTGTTAAATATTTTACATAAATTATACAGAATCAAACTCAACATACAATGTTTTTGTCACAAGTTGCACCGCAGTGCAAAGCTCTCAATTCGATTTACTAATTCAGGTTTTCAGAGCTCTGAACTGTCCATCTGTTGGTACAAACACAACATGTCTTTGTTTTGCTGCATTAGAAATGACCATACATGTCCCCATCTCGCCCTGCTATTTTTCTGTCTTAGTCATACGTTCAAAGGCGCTGACAGGACAATAAATTACCCTTTTCTTCTGGTACATATTTCTTCTAATTGGCTTTTACTGTCACTCCACAGGACTTTACCAAAATTGCAGTTTCAAAGCAGACGCCTTTCCTCTTTTAAATCTTATTCAACAAGCTATTAGATGGTGGTTTGAAGCTGCTGCCTGCAGAGGTCTCTGACATGTGGCTGTAAAATTTACAAACCTATAAATTCTGTGTTGGAAGTAACCTGCATGCTCATGTTTCCAGGCTCGTGATGGGTTAGTCCCAAAAATTCCAAAGAAATTCCAGCTGTGAGCCCAGTTATCTCTGGTTGAAGTCATTGATGCTTCTTAAATCACTGTCTGTGTGTAAGAGCAAATTTATGAGTTTGAAATCACAAATTCTTGGACAGCCGGTCTCTCCTCTCCTCTTCAGTCTCCCCCAGCTGACTGTGTGACTCCGGTTTTATCTGGAGTTGCTTTCACTCTCCTCACATCTGCAGAAGCACTCTAACTTTGTTTTCTTTGACTGCTGCACATCTGAACAGTTGTTCACTGGCCTATTTATGGATTTCTGCATTCCCGCGACAACTAACCCACTTTCACACTTGCACACAGCTTTCAATGTTCACATGCATATAAATCAAATAACTGCATTAATGTTCTGTGTGTTTAATCATAGTTATTTTTTATATAATTGCCTCTTTAATGTGGCTCATACTTGCCCTCCTACACTCGGCCCTCTGAGTTCAAAGTGTCAACATTCAGTGATGGAAACCCTGTGGTGACAAACAATCATGTTCAGTTTCTTGTGTTTTTGTTATGAACAAATGTAAAGTTCTGTGTTGCCCTCTGCTGGTGACCCTCTGAACTGCAGCCACATTTCAGCATTGTCTTCTGATCAAGTTCTGTGGATTTCTCCTCATGAGTCACCCTGCCCTACACAGCTGCTAGCTGACCCACATCAAGTCACTTCTTACATTCCAGTAGAGTTCACAGACACTGATGGCTGCATGTGCAGTCCCAGCAGCTCGGCCTCTCTTTGACCCTGAATGTTTTGACACGATATGCAGAGCAGTACACACACACAGATTTAATCATCCATTGTCTTTTTGTGTCTTCAGCCTAAAGCCTCTGGATATTGAGTTCATGAAGAGACTTCATGACAAAGTCAACGTCATCCCTCTTATTGCAAAGGCGGACACTCTGACCCCTGAGGAGTGCCAGCTGTTTAAAAAGCAGGTATGTCTCCTTGTGATTGTATTACAGAGGAAGGAATTAACTATAACTGATTTACATAGACATCCTCTGATCCGCTGTGCTCACTCGTACCATCACTCTAAGGCTGCGATCCTTGCTGTGTTCTGTCTCCTCCCATAGTCCCATCTTCAGACATTTCACTCAATTTGTGCCCATTATCCACCAGACCTGTTTGATCCTCTCAGACACACCCTTGGTTAAATGATACCCTCCGGTCTCTGCGCGCCACTCTTAGAGCTGCCGAAAGGAAAAGATCCTGCTGATCTGTTTAAATTCCAGGCACTGCTTTCCTCATTCTCTGCCAGCATCACTGAGGCAAAAAAAACTTTTTACACTGAAAATTCTCAGTACTGATGTCGCTCAGAAACTATTTTCAACCTTCAAAACTCTACTGAACCCTCCACCACCTACCAACAATCTGATGGCAGACACCTTTGCCTCATTTTTTACTGACAAAGTGTCACTGATAAGCAAACAGCTTACTGAACTGGCCACACCAGAACCCTCCGAACTGAAAAGTATCACTAACTCAGCATGCAGAAGTCCTACTGCATCTTTTTCTTTATTTACACCCCTCACTGAGAACTGTGTGTCTAAACTTCTGACATGTAGCCGTCCTACTACATGCCTGCTGGACCCCATTCTGACTAAGCTACTCCAGTCCATCACTCCTACAGTAGCTGCAGCAGTCACACATGTGATTAATGCTTCACTAACATCTGGTACATTTCCAACCTCACTTAAGCATGCTCAGGTTACACCGCTGCCAAGTCCTCAGTACTTATCCTGCTCGACTTATCGGCTGCATTTGACACCGTCAACCATGGGATTCTTTTGTCCATACTATCTAGCCCGGGCATCACAGGGAGAGCACACTCCTGGTTTGAATCCTACCTCATGGGTCGGTCGTTGAATGTATCCTGGCTCATCACTCTTCTGCTGTGCACCACCTTGCCACAGGGGTTCCCCAAGGCTCCGTACAGGGACCACTTCTTTTTGCGATTTATACCACCTCACTGGGTCAGATCATCCGATCACATGACTTCTCCTACCACTGCTATGCTGACGACACCCAGCTCTACCTGTCATTCCCACCTGATGGCCTCACAGTCTCAGCGTGAATCTCAGACTGTCTCTAATATATGGAGATGGATGAAAGCCCATCATCTCCAACTCAACCTCTCTAAAACTGAACTGCTTGTCATCCCAGCCAAACCAACCACACAACACAATATCTCAATCCAAACTGACTCCCTATCTCTGGCTCCATCAAAGACAGCTGAAATCTGGGTGTTGTGATTGACGACCAGCTGCCTTTGAAGATCCTCTGTTGCTTGTTCATGCTGCTTCGCTTTGTTCAACATACGAAAGATCAGACCATACCTGACACAATATGCCACCCAGCTCCTGGTTCAGTCTATGGTCATCTCCCTCCTTGACCACTGCAATGCCCTTCTAACAGGTCTTCCAGCTTGCACTGTGAAACCTCTACAAATGATTCAGAACGCAGCAGCACGTTTGGTCTTCAATCTGTCTAAAAGAGCACATGTCACCCCTCTGTTCATTGAGCTCCACTGACTACCTTTAGCTGCTGCATCAAATTCAAGTCACTAACACTAGCATACAAAGTCCTGAAAGGAACAGCTCCCTTCTACTTGAATCCTCTTCCTAAGGCTTACGTCACAGCTCGATCACTCTGGTCATCAAAGAGTCATCAGCTAGCAGTGCTACACCACGCTCGGGACAGTCCAGACTCTTCTCATGTGTCGTTCCATGATGGTGGAATGACCTACCAAGCTACCAGAGCAGGAGCGTCCCTGTCTATTTTCAAGAAACTCCTGAAGACCCAGCTCCTCAGAGAACATCTTCTAGACTAGCTCCTACCATTCCCTACTCCTCTGTACTCTCTTCATGAACTTCACTCTATCCTGTGTTTTTCCCTCATGGTCACCTTAGAGACTAGTGTTAGACCATCTAAGTAGCTTGTTTAGGGTTGATGTCAGGATTAGTTGTTTGTTAGCCTTGACGGTAACTTCTTGGTTACAATATAATGTGTAAGTTGCTTTGGATAAAAGTGTCTGCTAAATACATAAACATCAATACGGTACTTTATACTTCTACCACAGTAACTGTAGTCAACTTCAGAACTTTAATCTCTTCAATGCTGCATTGACTCTACACAAAATTAATTGCACATGTGCATCAGCTGCACATTCACATAGTCTCTCTTAACTAACATAGTGCATTATATTTGCTTTGGCTGTTTAATTCACTGAATATAAATCTCATTCTCTGAACTTTTGAACCGTTAACATCTGCAGCACAACCTTCCAGTTTCACTCATAACTTCATTTAGATTTTCACCATATTGTTCCTCTCAAATTAAATAGACAGCCTGATTTTTTCTGCATGTTTTTGCATCCAGAGAAAACGTGTTTCTAGAATGAGAGCAGAGCTGTTTGTTGAATCCACCACTAGATGGAGGTGTTGGTCTATTTGAGACTAATCAGGTGTTGGTGCTGGTTTAGATTAAAACTCTCATTTTAAACCTTTACTTGTTTTTACTTTCAGTATTTTTAAACTTTCAGATTAGTCAAATAAACATCAATAATATAGTGACAGGAGAAACATATTTTATTTAGTAAAAATATGGCAGCAACTGTGATTTTAGCTATTATTTTTAATTTGAATGTGATTAGGATGGTGGATTCCAGTCTGTGTAATCTAAAACAACGATGGCTTCAGATGTCTGCATTAAAACCTGCTGAAGTCATACATCTCTTAATGGTGAATACAATGATGCAGGTCATTCTTTTTTGTCCAGTCTCTTTAATACAGTTTATTTTCACTATTTTGCAGATAATGAAAGAGATACAAGAACACAAAATTAAAATTTATGAGTTCCCGGACACAGAGGACGACGAGGACAATAAGCTCATTCGAAAGATTAAGGTAATGGTCCCCAGGATGGGGTCAATACGTGGATTTCTGTCTATTACACTTTGTGAGTTATTACAGCAGTAGCTGTAACTATTCCAAAGCTAAATAAACTTTACTCTTATTTCAGCGTTGGAAAACTATTGAGTTCATGAACATGAAACAATTTTCCCCTTTTCTTTATCTCTGTAATCTCAATACATACATTTGACAACAAATTGACTGAACGTTTGAATGTTTTCCAAAGAAACAGTATCTTTTCAGCTTGCTACATTTAGTCATAAACAGATTTTTATGTAATGCTGGACTGATTTAACATCCTAAGGATAAAGAAATGTGTTTAAACTACTAAGTTAGTTTATTTATTTAATTTTTTTTCTGTTGAAGGAAAAGATGCCACTGGCTGTGGTTGGTAGCAACGTGGTTGTGGAGGTGAATGGAAAGAAGGTCAGAGGTCGCCAGTACCCGTGGGGCGTGGCAGAAGGTAGGTTCACTCTGATCCACTGTGAGAAATGTAAAGAGAGACTTCACATTTGAGGTGAAGCTTTAGCAGCATTTTGAGCTTCCAGCAGCTGTTTGTTGTTGTGGATGAGTGGAGCATGATGGTCCCTGAAGGACGGGGAGAGGATGCATGTTTCCACGGCGACCCTTGTGTTCATTCAGTGTGTTAATTACTGGGTAATACAACGACTTGTCAAAATGTTAACACTTTCATTTAAAATGAATGACACCTGTTGAAGCTTCTCCTAGTCATGTCCAGGTTTTACAAAGACTTTATGAAGAGAAAGAAGAACTCCAGAGTCAGAAACCATCATTTGATACCAAAACATGCAAGATTAGCCAGATTAGGCTAGAATCACTTCCTGTGCAGATCTTAAGCCACAAACACATTTCCAGTCATTTCAGTGTTTATAAATCACCACAAAACATCTGCTGACTGACGGATTGATGTGTGAACTGTTGAATTTTGACAAGTAAGAGGTTATCCTGTTTCTGTTACCCTCCCTTCTTCCCTTTGGTCAAACACACATGTACACACTCCTTTAGGTAAAGTGGCTCTTGATCCTCATAGGGATTCTGGAAAAGGAGAACTTAGAGTCCTGCGATGTATCCGACTGTCACATTTTCACCATCAGCAACAATAAACTGTTCTTCTTCTTCTTCCTTTTGTTTTGAATTTGTTTGTAAGGTAGTGCACTGGATTTATCCTTAAAGAAATAAAGTGAGGTACAGTCTGTTGCTTTGTGCTTGACCGTTTATCAGTCTTTCACTGTTTCATTCTTTCTTGTCTCTCTTTTCTTTTCCCCCCTCTTTTGTTCTTTGTCTATTCCATGACTGACAGAGGGCATTTTTGGTAAACAAAATCATCTTTCGCTTTATTTCTCCCTCATTTTTTACCCCCACGCCTCAAACCCACCCACCCCTCCTGTCATCATCTCCCCGTCCCTCTTTCCCTTCCACTTTTCTGTTGCTTTGCTGTTTCATCATTAGGCTGATGGTCAAACCAATGCTCTAATCAGACTTGGGCTTCAGACTCAAAATCTCCTAAACTCTGATTATATTAGAAAAAGTTTCACAACTAAAATAATGTCAAAAATGACAGAAGTAGAGATGATTTCAGAGCGTTAGATCACATTTAAAATGAGCTTGGAGATGTGAAGTTTTGTCCCAGGTCTGATTGTTTGAATAGTCATGGAGAGAACTAGAGGCTGTTTGGTGCTGAAGCTACACCTGCAACAGAGCCATCACTCTAACGCTGAGGTTCCCTTCTTTGCTCCCGGGGCATTAAACACACATCACCATTTAATCTCTCTTCACCTCACAGCTCAGGTTCTTAGTGAGCTGAGCTGTGTGGTGTGAGATGACGATGGTGCGAAGGCCTGGCTGTATGACTGGATCAAAGACTGGAATCCAACATCCTAACACATTGCTTTTAGGTTCATCAACAGTTCCTGGTATGTTAGTGTTTTCCAGAGAAGGCATGTAGCAGCTTATTAAAGGCAACATGCAGCTTGAGTCATACGTTTTCACTCATTCCTTGGAGTTTTACTGATGGAAAAACATCCTAAAAACATACAGTTCTGCATGTCTTAAATAGAAGGCTGTCTGCACTTTCATTTAACTAATGCAGTTCATCATCATGGCCTAAATAAACAATCAGTGAATAAAAACACTCAAAACACCTGATGTACTGCAGCCAGTTCCATTCCCCGGCTGTATTCTGATTAAAACATGTGGATGTAAAGAATGAAGCAGAAGTCAGAATCAGGTGTTTTCTGTCATCAATAAGTGACATTCAGTTACAATCTGCTGCTTACTTCCTTTTGTTGTTGTTGAACCTTGACCCCCACATAACTCCTCTTCCCTTACTGAGGCTTGCACCCCTGATGGTCATGCACAGATCTTCCTGTCCCCCCCCTCCTCCCTCCCTCTGTGCTCCTTAGCCAGTCAGCTTGGACACATGCAGGTTATGGTGTTGATCTGGGCTGAATCTGGGCCAAGTCTAAACCGTAACAAACCCAGCTGCTCCATACCCAGATTTAGCCCCCCCTGCTGAGCGCAGACAGTAACTCAAAAACCGTACCCCTCCCCTCCGTCAGAGCTCCCTCCTCTAGAAGAGACAGGAGGTCAGTGGCTGGTTTTGGAGGCCAGGGGCCAGGACAGCTTAAGTTTCATCAATGGTAAGGAGTCCTCCTTATTCACTCCACTGGTGATGATGGACTGCTGAGGTGGTTGGAGGCTGATCAGTGAGGAGCAACACGTTCAGTGAGAAGGAGGCGGAGATCCACCAGAGTTTATCTGCAGTCCTTTTCCAGAATCCCATCTGACCTCTTAACCCCGTCCTCTTTGTCTCGGTGTAAACTCACAACCATGTAACTGAACCACTGAAACAGTTTGCTGTTTGACCCAGATTACTGCCGTTTGTTCTGTGTAGCACCTAGGTCCAGTAGTGACAGGCTGTGATCAGATGGGAGGCTTCAGAAATCTAAAACGCAAACGTTTAATTCAACATTTCACCCTGTTTTATATCATTCATGCAAATCATCTTAAAGATACAGAATATATTTATAGTCGAATAATAGAACATTTTAATGCACTTTTTAAAAAATCTTTTTGAAACTGATTGAGACACCACTAGTCTAATTTAACAGAACACTAAGCTAATCATGAAAAAAACTTTTCTGAAGCTCAGAATACTTTTAAAGAGTTCAGAATCAAAGCTTCCTGTCTGATGATGACCTGAAGTTTCTTCCTTTTGTTTGATCTTATACTTCACCTGTTTATTGTTGTTTTTACACCTGAAGAAACCCCCTCCCTTTATTACTGATGACTGAATGAACTCCACATATTGTCTTGTTTGTTTGCACACACATTAGTAGTAATAATGTTTTTGTTGTATTTAACACCACCCGGTCCATGTTACACCCTCTGTTAATGACATACTGCACATTAGTGTTGCTCTGTGTTTCAGATGTTCACTGCAGTGATTTAGCAGCTGTAAGACGTTGTTTATGCCTCCAGAGTGTTTAGGCCTCAGTTCCCTCTGAAACAAAGTAAAGATGACTGAGAAAAAGTATTTTGTTTGTGTTTTTCACTCGCTGTGTTTTCCTCTCCTGTTCCTGTGTTTCAGTGGAGAACGGGGAACACTGCGACTTCACGGTGCTGCGCAACATGTTGATCCGGTAAGACGCCATTAGACATGCTCTTTAACACTTTGAAATGACTGGATTTATCTGGGAAAATTAAATTTATTCAGTGTTAAATCTAAACTATTCTCATAGCAGCATCTAGAGGCAAATGCACACTAAATACGGGTTCCTGGAAATGAAGATTATTTATCCTGGAAAGTTCAAAGTGAACTTTTAAAATGCAAGAACGCTGTTTATATTTAACAGTATGGGAGGAGTGAGGACCCTGTAGACAAAATCCTACTAATTGATGCTAGAAAACTTTTTCATTTTTATCCCTAGGAAATGATTTGTTTTTCTTAACCCTCATGCTGTCTTAGGGGGTCAAATTTACCCCCAAAAAACTAGAAAGCACCTAGTTGTTGTTCTTTTAAGTCCCTTAAGTTTTCTATCTTTAGAACCCTTTTGTGTTTGTTAAACCTTTCTTTCTTTTCCCTCCTTTGATAGAACCCATATGCAGGATCTCAAGGACGTCACCAACAACGTCCACTATGAGAATTATCGCAGTAAGAAACTGGCTGCTGTCACCTGTAATGGAGTGGACACCTCAAAGACCAAAGGACAACTCACAAAGTAAGACTCAGTCAAATTCTAACTTTAAAACTTTTTTAAAGACAGAATAAATTCAGCCCAAGATGTTAAAACACTGAAGACACATTTGTTTAGGTTGTTTGTCAGGCGTGCCAAAATGTAACTTATTGGAGATAACAATACTAATATTGTGTTAAATGTAGGCATATAATTTATATCATAATGAATATTGTCAGTTTCTTCCAGGTTAATAAAGCATCACTGAAGTCAGATCCCAGATCAGTTACTGTAGATCGAAGTAAAAACTAGAACCAGCCACGGTCAGGTGGTTGGAGGGTGATGATCTAACCTCTACAGTACAGCTCCTACCTCGTTTCTGTGACCCACAGGAGTCCTCTGGCTCAGATGGAGGAGGAGCGCAGGGAGCACGTGATGAAGATGAAGAAGATGGAGGCAGAAATGGAACAGGTCTTTGAAATGAAGGTCAAAGAGAAGAAGCAGAAACTGAAGGATTCAGAGGCTGAGGTTTGTTTTCATCTCATTCAGAAGTCCAACACAGATGTAGCTGAAATAAGAGAGTTTATCTGGGTCTGCTCAACATAGAAGGAGCTCACGAGGTGAAAAAGTGTGGGCCGCCCTGGTTTAGAGACTTAAACTCATTTTAATTCAACACCTGTAGATTTCTACTTTGGCTTTTTTAACTCTTGAGTTTGAAATGACATCTTTATAATCCAGTTACAGTCATAAACACTGTTTGTTTTGTTTGTAAAATAGCACAATATATTTATGATCCTAGTGGAGTTTTTATATTTTATTGTAACAACCGTGAGAGTTCAGTGCACATACATGTGAAAACCAACCCAAACTCACTAAACAGTGAGTTAGAAGTCATCTTAACCAGTTTACCAGTATGACACAACACTGAAGGTCAGTATAATGCTTGTCTGTAGATCAGGGGTTCTCAATCTGGCCTGAGACACGTATGGTGTCTGTCAAGATGTCATTATTTCACAAAATCCACCGTGAATCAGCGCAGCACCTCCCACGCAGCTCCAGGAAGAGGAGCTGCAGCTGCTGTAAATACACGAGCACCAACCTGGGAAAAATAATAAGATGTTTAAAAGAAACATCAACTTTTATGAAACGTTAGAAAAATCAACACTCAGCTGTTTGAGTTGAGTTTTTCTCAGCTCTACGTTTTGGACGTTCGTTTTGGGCATCTAGCTTTTATTATTCGACTTTCATTTTGTGATTTTCTTTATTTTCTCTATCCAAAGCTTGAAAGACGTCACGAACAAATGAAGAGAAACTTGGAGGCTCAGTACAAAGAGTTGGAGGAGAAGAGACGAGTGTTTGAAGAGGAGAAGGCC
Source organism: Callopanchax toddi (assembly GCA_006937965.1). Lineage (NCBI taxonomy): Eukaryota > Metazoa > Chordata > Actinopteri > Cyprinodontiformes > Nothobranchiidae > Callopanchax > Callopanchax toddi. The sequence goes on along the minus strand of SSNR01000060.1, from coordinate 1,156,911 downwards.
AACTGGGAGGCTCAGCAACGAATCCTCGAGCAGCAGAAACTCGACGCCTCCAAGTCAGTAACACACACACACACACACACACACACACACACACACACACACTAGTGGTGTCAGCACATCAGGCTCATAGCTTTGATAATCATGGAATACTTTCAACTCTTTTGTCTTTAAAGTATTTGAGTGTTGATCTTTTTTTAAAGGCTTGTACCAAATATGATTACTAAAATGTTTTTTAATGTTTTACTATGAGTTAAATTTTCAGATGCTGCTCACTTTTTTGCTTGTTTTTTAATTTCTGAAACACAGATTCATAATTTAGAGTTAGAAATCCTCAAAGAGGTTGTTTTTAGGAGTGACGTGACTTTTTTAAAAAGATTTTAAAAAACTCATTATCCTCTTTAACAGGACGATGGAGAAGAACAAGAAGAAAGGGAAAATCTTTTAGAACGAGTGGAAACCTCCTGTTTCAGTTTTACTCCTTATTCTCTACGTCCCCTCTGAAGATGCTGTGGGCCTGAGAGCACACACACACACACTCACACACACACACACACACAGTCAGAGACATGATACACAAACAGACTGGTCTCTCTGCAGGGTTGGTGCAGAGCTCTTTGTTTTCGTGGGGAATGCATGTGTTTGTGATATTCTATTTTCCTATATTTCCTGACAAAGAGGTGAAACGCAGTTCCTCTGAGCCAGCAGGGCTGAGTCAACACGTGGCAGGGATCATTCAAAATAACTTCCACATATATCGCTGTTCACAGACCTGCAGATATATTGACTGTTTTCTTTATAGTTGAGGATTTAACGGGTGTGGACACAATAAAAGACTTGAGACTATGCGGGGGGTGTATTTGGAGTCACTGTGAGGGAGTTTAAGGTGGCAGCAGGAGTCGGATGGATTCAAGACCCGGTCACTCCAGAAATCAGCTAATATTTAATGATTTGACTCAACGAGGAGGTGCTTCATGAAATACTTAAGTTCATAAACAAACTGCAGCACATTTACAAACAAAGTTACAGCACATAAAGCTTTCTTCTGTTTAAAAATGTATTTAGAGTTTGTCATAATAGAAAATTGGTATTTCTTAACAAACTCAACCGTTTTTATAAATAGATTTTAAAATGTGATGGCAGAGGTTAAACTTGTTATCTGGACTGACCGGGTCTTTAGCTGAGACTCTGTGTGCAGACGGGGGGGGGGGGGGTTGGTTTCATACCTTGAATTTAAACTTCGATCAGAAACACTCAAAGACAGTTGAGAAGGATTAATTATTCAGGATTTCATTCATTACCTTTCATGCAGAACAGAAGCCATCGCTGGTGTCAGAAAAGCTCCAGGTTTCAGTGGAAACAGATGTTTTATGTTGTGATGTTTGTGATGGATGTTGTCATAGACCTGAACCCTCATGTCCAGATTCTTGACATGTTTACCTTTTTGGCCAAATAACAAATTACACAGTAAGTAGAATAAAACAATGTAAAAGTAGCGTTTTTATTTTAATACAATTTGGACAATTTTCTAACTTAACCAAAGTGTTAAACTCTATTTTACACACTTATAAAAAATACTACCCTCTGTTTATTTTTCTGAAATAATAAAGTTTAACAGTTAAATCTTTACTTTATTTCCTCAGAGTTGAAATGTTTTATTTTCATATGATGATGATACTTTGTACAGTTCTACCTGTCCTGGTCCTGTTCTGGTTTCAGTCTGTTTTAGTTGAGTAGTTTTTCAGACTTCCTGCTGTCTCATGATGAACAGGCGTTCAACCTTCAGCTCATCATTTTGATGGATCTGGTTTTTATCTCGTGTACATACAGCAGGCTGTGCAGAAGTCTTTATTTCTTTTTTATATATATATTTTGTCTTTTTAAAAAAAAACACACATATATGTCTGATCATGTACTAAAAGCAGTACCTCTAAGACTCCATGAAAACATGAATTTATTCATAAATGTAACCGTACAGCTTCTCAGGACCGCTCATAAGAATCTGGTCCAACACCATGACGTTTTCTTTAACCAGCTTGTAACCACTGACCCAGAACTCATACGTTTAGATGTATTTTTTTGTAATATTTTCTTTTATATATATAAATATATACAGTGTTTTCTGCTTCTTTTGTTTTATCATGTGTTCTGTCTATTAACTGTACATGGTTAATAATAAAGTTATGCTTTAATGACTTCTCTGTGGAAGTGTTTCTTTATAAAGCACCTTTCATTTAACCTGGTGTAACACAAGTTGCTTTAGAGCCAATTCAAATAAGCAGCAGCAAAAGGGAAAACAGTTTCAGGTAAAAAGCTTAGAATAATAAATAAAAACAGAAATCAAAACCACTCAGATGAGAGATGTTGTAATTCTGAACCTGTCTGAATGCATTTATAAACTTTATATTGTGTTTTTGTGACAGAAAATTAGTGATGTTACTTTTTAAAGATGATAACTTTAACGTTGCTTCTATAAGTAAATGTATCACTTTGTTTCTGGGTTGATGCATTCCATTCTTTACGGGAACTTTTCCTGTAACTGTTTATTTCACACAAGATCAAAAGGGGTATACCTGTGCATGTCCCCCTTTTTACATCCAAATATCTGCCTTAAAATAATTACACCTTCATATTTACTTTTTTAATTAAGTAATTGTGTTGGAGCCTTTGTTAGCAGCTTTTACAGCTTTGATTCTGTTTTACGAATGAAATAAAATAAACAATGAGATGCTTGAAACTCAACACTGGAAAATATTTCTATATACAAAGATATATCTACAAGTAGTTTTCAGCATTAATAGTCTAATAAAGAATGTCCAGATTCATCAGGCAGATGTAAAGCTATATTTCTGTTTCTGCTGCTATAAATACATTGGGGTCCAAATGAAATCTTAAAGCTCATTCAGCTAAAATTATCCCCCAAAATAAGGTGCATTGTTTCAGGATTTACAGTAAGGTAACAAATCAGCTGTAATGTTGGAATCCCTGAATTAAAGTCATGAACAAACTCTTTAAGTAGACTTCTGAAGCAATCGTTGGGTCTAAAAAAAAAACAAAAAGAACTTTCCAGTTAAACTATGGAGGTGGAGAAAAAGAGAAATGCAGCACGTTGGTCAACTCTTATAAACAAAAGACTGAAGATGACACAGATTTTTTTAAGAAGTTTTATTTTTGTTTGTTTGTTCTATAAGCAGCAGTAAAAAGCAGAGCGTTCTGATCCAGAGAGCAAATCTGGAATATAATCTTTAACTGTTCTGATGGTACCGGGTCTGATGGGTCCACATCCAGCACATTTTACAGCGTTTAGGATCATTTCCTTATTACTGCTTAATAATTAAACCCATGTTTTAATAGATTTCAGGTGTCCATGGGTTTTGTTAAATCAACTTGAACTCAGATATTATAAATGAGCTCATCGTGTTTACAGTCAGACTTGATGAAGATCAAAAATCATTTTCTCATGCACAAATTAATTAACTCACATGTTATCACTATAAAAAAAATTGCTTCATATTTATTGTATAAAAATCTGACAAATTCTGAGAAAAAAGTGACATTAAAAATATAAAAGTCCACATGAAGTTTTCACATCATTTGGAAGCAGCTTAGGAACATTTTACTGTTTGGAGTTCATGTTGAATCATATAACCGCTTTTAGCATGACATAAAACATTAACGAAGAGTGATGAGACAGGATGACATCATGGCGTTGCAGCCAGGTGATGTTTGTCCCTAAGGGTCGTTTTTAAAAGCTCTTTCAGCCCATTTTTCATTCTGGCTCACGCAGTATTTCCCTCTGGGAGTTGTGATCCTGCAGAAAGCAATTATATATGTTTTAATACATCGCAGAAGACCCAATAATTTATATATTAAAATAAAAAAATGTGATTAAATATCAAAAAGACCAACTTACACAAATCCCTTCTTGGCACAGCTGGCGTGGAGTTTTGACGATGGTATGGATGTGCGCATCTGGGATCCTTTTGGTGAAGAATTTAAAGCAACACGTCCCAGGATTCATGTCGTTTGGACCATGAGCTGTAAAAGAACAAAGAACAGATTATTATCTGCTGTCTGTCACCGTGGGATTAATTTATCCTGGGTGTGGATCAAGATTCATGTTTTTTTCCCATCTTCATCTGTTCCACAAAGTCACTTTTAAAACTTAAATACATAATTTTTTATTATTTCAGTACAGAAAGTAAATATTTGAGTAGATTCATGTTTTATCTTCACACAGGGTGGCAGCTAGCCCGCAAGGACAATCTTACCTGATTGCACTGAAAGTGAATTTCCCCTCTGAGGGATCAATAAATAATCTCATCTTATTTCTGCTTTAGAATCAGATTTATTAAAAGGTTGAGAAAAAGTTTCAACAAGCAGGTAAAAATTCTCAGTGTTTAAAAAGCAGCGTTTCCTCAAAGGAAGACTGCATGAGATTGAAGCCGTTTAAAGAATCTAGAGGGATTGTTCTGAAGTGTCCTAAAAATTTTAACAAATGCAGTTTTTGTTTGGATGATCACATCCTGGACGACTAAAAATTTACCACAGCATCAAAACTGTTCTTCATATGGACCTACAGGAACATCAGGTTGCACTGAAACATCGGCGTGATGTTAAAATGTATTAAAGTCCCATCAAGAAAAACACAACTGAAATGTTCTTCTTTGCATTTTTACTCATTTATGACAAGAAGGGCCCAGCGAGGTCAGCTTTAATTAGGAGGATCAGGGTTTGATCTCCAGCTTTCACAGTGTGCTGAAGTGCTCCTGGGCAAGATGCTACACCTCCCCTGATGTGCTCATGACTGGGATTACAGAAGTCCTATTTTTAGAGTGCAAGTGTACATTAGAGGCCCTTAAGCGCTGGGCCAAGAACCAGTACAGCTCCAGCTTTAAAAAATCTACATTTTGTATACGCGCTGTCCCAAGTTATTTTATTTATAGTCTTATCAGTGTGACAGTAACAGAAATAAAGTGCATCATGCATCCATCCGTTTTCTGAAACCACTTCATCTCCACTGAGGGTCGCAGGGAGCTGGTATCTCCAGCATCACGGGGCGAGAGGCGGGGGACACCCTGGACGGGTCGCCAGTCCGTCACACACATCCTATAGTTGATTACATTTTATTTTCACATTTGTGTTTTGTCAGGGCCCACTCCCACTGGCAAAAGTGTCTTGTTTGGGAAATGGTCCCTGATTCAGGAAATGTAGAGGACCAGTCCAGTATCATGAGTGTGAATGGATGAATAGTTAACAGGCGCTTTGAAAACCTGGAAGAGGTTAAAATATTTAGGTTTATAATCATGTTTAGCTTTTCATTCAAACATCCATTTTAGGTTGGGGTTTGGTTTTTTTTCAGTTTTTGGCATTTTTTAGTGAGATATAAGTTCTGAAATGTGTTGTTTTGGACCAAAGAAGAGAAGGAGCATCCAGACTGTCCAAAGCCGCCCCAGAGGGACCGTCTCCTGTCAGATCGTCTTTCCACTTCTGCAATGCCATTAACGCACATTAGAGCAACTCATGCTCAAGATGTTGTAGCGTTCAGTTAACAACACATCCATCCGTTTTCTTAAACGCTTCATCCATTGAGATTCGCGGGGAGCTGGTGCCTATCTCCATCAGTCACAGGGTGAGAGGAGAGGGACAGGTCACCAGTCCATCACAGGGAAACAGAGACAAACATTCACACCCATAGGGTGTAATATTAACCTAAAATGCATGTTTTTGGTCCGTGGGAGGAAACTAGAGTACCCAGAGGAAACCCACATGAATGGGGAGAACTCAACTCCCCACAGAGAGGTCACAGCTGAGATTCAAACCTGCAACTTTTTTGCTGCAAAGCAACACCTGCACATGCAGCCTTCATTTATAGTAACAGTGTTCTGGTTTGTATTGTTGAGGATAACCTGGACCTAAAGTAAGTCAATACCGTACCTCACCTTTAGTTTTGTTTTGTTTTTTCTTGTTCTCATTAAACAAAACATTAAATTGAACAAATATTGGAGAAAAATAAAGGTGAAGCCCTTCTTTAAATACAAGTATAAAAACAAATTTTTATGTTCTAAAATCTAACTTTTTCCATTTGTGCATTTTATCATCTAAAATATCAAACTCACGCATGGCAGTGGTGCTGTAAACGCTGACCAGCACCAGCAGGATTCCCACCGCGAAGCCAAGGGTCTTCATGTTGACTTTACTCCAGATGTGATGAAAGCAGATGTGATGAAATCTGTCCCCCTCCTCACAATTTAAAGCCACATGATTATCTCATCTGCATATTCATAACCGTTGTAAAATGCCCCATCAGAGTGGTTAAGACAGAGAGTGCTTTAGTGACAGGAAGAGAGGGACAGATTACTCCTTTGATAAAACTCCCCACCACGTTCTGGTGATTGGGTTTTCCTTTCTAATACTGTGTGACCTGTTTTTACAGACATCATGACATTTATTTACCTTCAGGTTGCATCATCAGCTGGGAATCGATTGATTTTATCAGCTTAAAGAACATAAGCGGGACTTAACGTGTGAGGAACTTTTCAAGCTTCATGAAAATAAAACAAAGAAATATAAAGGTTAACAACACATAGAGACAAAGTTCCAAAGTGCAATCAAATGTAGGAAAAGATTAAGGAATTAATTTTTAATTCAAGGATAGAGGAATAAGAGTAATCTGAGGTTAAATCATAGGACTTTGCTCAACCTGTTACGTAACATTCAGACTATTTACGGTGCATCTGGAAAGTTCTCACAGGGCATCACTTTTTCCACGTGTTGCGCCTTATTCCAAAATGGAATAAATACATCTTTTTCCTCAAAGTTCTAAAATAAAAAAACAGAAATCACATGTCCTCACAGCTTTTGTCATGAAGCTCAAATTGAGCTCAGGTTCATCCTGTTTCCACTGATCATCCTTGAGATGTTTCTGCAGCTTCACTGGATCTACCTGTGGTAAATTCAGTTGATTGGACATAAGGTCCCACAGTGGACAGTGAACATCAGAGAACAAACCAAGCATGAAGTTATAGAATCATCTGTAGACCTCTGAGACTGTCTCAAGGCTCAAATCTGTGAAGGTTACAGAAACGTTTCTGCTGCTTTGAAGGTCCAATGAGCTCAGTGGCCTCCATCATCCATAAGTAGAAGTTGTAAACCATCAGGACTCTCCGTAGAGCTGACCAGCCTCTGAGAGATTGGGGAGAAGGGCCTTAGTCAGGGAGGTGACCGAGAACCAGTGTTCCTCTGTGGAGAAACCTTCCAGAAGGACAACCATCTCTGCAGCAATCCACCAATCAGCCAGCCTGGAGTTTGTCAAAAGGCACCTGAAGGACTCTCAGACCATGAAAAACCAAATGATCTGGTCTGATGAGACAAAGATTGAACTCTTTGGTGTGAATGCCATGCATCACGTTTGAAGGAAACCAGGCAGCGCTGATCACCAGGACAACACCATCCCTACAGTGAAGCATGGCGGTGGCAGCATCAGCTGTGTGGGATGTTTTTCAGCAGCAGGAACTGGGAGACGGATAGAGGGAAAGATGAATGCAACAACAAACAGAAACATCCTGGATGTAAACCTGCTCCAGAGCGCTCTGAACCTCAGACCGGGACCACTGTTCATCTTTCAGCAGGACCTTCAGTCTTCAGGAATGTCCTAAAATGTCCCAGACTTGAATCCGATTAAACAACTCTGGAGAAATCAGAAAATGGCTGTACTGATGCTCCAACCTGATGGAGCTAGAGGAGCTGCAAAGAGTCAAACTGCTTCTAGATAGGTGAGCCGAGCTGCTGGCATCATATTCAAAAAGGCTGTAAATGCTACCAAAGGTGCATCAACAAAGTATTGAACCAACATGTGATTTCTCAGTCGCTGTTTTTTAGTGATGAATTTGCAAAAATCTCCACTTGTTTTATTGTCATTATGGGGTGTTGTGTGTAGAAATGTGAGCAAAAACAAACTGAATCCATTATGGAATAAAGCTGTAACACAATGTGGAAAAAGTGACACGCTGTGAATACTGTACGCTCCGGATGCACCGTATGACTCTGTCTACAACCACATGAAACTGAAGCTCCATATCATATCATATCATATCATGTTTGCTCTTTTGAATTAGCTGTTGTTGAATGAGGCTGACTCAAAAAGTTCATCATTTGTACCTTATACCTGTAATGTTCCCTTCCTGAGAGGTTTTTAATGCCTTTCACCAGTTGGCAGTGGGTGATAACAAAAAGAGCTAATAGAAACATTTATTCTGCTTAAAATAAACTTTTAGTCCTCAAATCTCAGAGTATGATGTCTATTTTAGACCTTTATTTGAGTCCTTGCTTTGAGAGGGGAATACATGAGGAATTCCCCCTCAGATGAGGTCAAACTAATTATATCTGAAGTAGTTCTATAGATCAGCTGAATCATAATCCCTTTATTTCTCATTCATTCATTTTGTATTTTATTTTCTGTAGTGTTATTTTGTTCTTTAGTTTTTCCAGGTGACTTCGGTCATGATTTATCTGGGTCACAGTGTTTCCTAACCAGTGAAATATAACCGTTGATGCCACATTCTGACGACGTAAGATTCTTTTGATCTTCTCCCCTCCACTCCAGCTGTGGTTATGTGACATATTCTCCTGTCTGTCCCCTGAACCTTGTGTCTCCACTGATCAATTTCCCAACAAAAACCAAAAAAAACAAAACATGCCAGTTTCTACACTCACGTTTAGATAGATGCCACCATGTTTCATAACGTTACTCATAACTTACCACGAGTTATTGGATAACTTCTAAATGCTCTAAATTGTGATTTTATTTGTATTTCATTGTTCACAAGAAAACCTATGAGATCAAGTAGAGGTTTGCGCTGCGACCTACATCCATCCACTTGCTTGCTACAAGCGGGCAACATGTTGTAGATGAAGATAAAGCTGCAGGCTGCATCACAGATGAGCGATTTCTTCAGATGCTATCAGGGGTTTAGCTGATCTTTGATGCATTTAAATAGGTCGAGGTCACAGACAAAGATGGTATAGATTAGTCATCTGTGAGAAGTGCACTGCAGTTCTCTAACCTCAGATTTTTATCAGAATATGGAAACAAGTTGTGGTGCAGGTTTGTGCAGATTGCTGCCTGCACCACTGCAAATGTCTTCACTGTCTCAGAAATAAAAGGTCTTCAGATTCAATCTCACTCTTTAAAATAAAAAACCTGAACACTTTCTGTATAGAGGATGACTCAAACATCTACAAATAGATCCAAAGCACACGTGTCCTTAAAGATTCTGATTTATTTAAACAGTTTGCAGTTGAATCTGATTTTAATCTTAATTTATTTTATTTGTACATGTTTTGTTGGTTGTGGTGGGAGAAACATACACACCATTAAACAACATCTAGCAGTACAGCCATGTATAAACATGCCTAAGTCACATTTTTATTATATTTCTAAGGATTTGTGTTACTTTTTTATCAATATAAACATGGAATGAGTGACTGTGAGTGTTATAATTATTACAGTGACCATAACTTTAAATTCAACAGAGCTGTATTTTTATTGCTTTGAAGTGGAAATGAATTAGATCAGTTTACTGTAAGGTCAGTGTGAGATTAGATCTTATGAGGCATAACTAAAAACAATAAAAAGAATAAATATTTACATAGCATGAACATTGTTTATTTTATATAAAGTGTGATTACAGTTTTTCTCAGTAGCTTTGGTGCATTTCTCACAACAGAATTAAAGTTTTCACCACTGCTAAGACGTTTCTCAAAACAATTAGTGCAAACTGCAAAACATGATAGATAACCTGCAAAAGCATGTCACCTCTTCAAAAAGCAAGTTTCTTAATAAAAATAGAATATTTGTTCTTCAAAATCAAGTCTTTATGTCAATGAAAATGTCAGTGTTGTCAAAATGACAAGTTCTGACACCAGCATCATATAAACAGTCACATGGTTTAGTCACGTTTTCATTGAGACAGATGACTCTGGAAGTGCTGCCCAGTGTAAAGTCCAGACAGCATTACAGACCAGGCACGGCATTTAGAAAACTAGAAGTAAAAGAAAGATCAAGACACTGAATATACACTTTACTTTATACTGAATATTTACAATTTTTCACAGCATTGTGCTACTGGAAGAAAAACATTTAGAAAGAATAAACTCCCTTTGGCTCAGTAAACCAGACTGTAGTAGTTTAGAAACTGAAGATCCTGTAAACCAGACGGTGCTGCAGATCAGTCATGGACATCTAGACGCTCCGTCTGTCTGGACACAGATTTCCATCTACATCACAGTGAATGTCAGCTCTGTCAGTGCACAGAGGAAAGTTTCTTCTTGAGTGCTGAATCCACCCTCTGCAGGACTCTGCTGTGATGTCATCACAAGCTGCATCCATGGCTGCTCTCAGGGTCATTTGGGTATGTGGACGTCGGTCATTTACCTTCCACCTCCAGGAAGAAAAAAACTCCTCAATCGGATTTAGGAATGGAGAGTAGGGAGGAAGACACTCCACCAGCATCCTGTCATGTGCTGCAAACCACTGGCTGACCACAGCAGACTGGTCTCACTGGTAGAAATAAATGTTCACACAGCCTCTAACTCAGTGGAAGATCAGGTTCACCTGAGAAAAGTTATTTATGGACATTTTATTGGAAACATTACAAAGATTTAGAAACTGGATGTACACAATGTTTGACAACATGATCAACACATTTGTGTGCAATGACACAATCAATGAAATGAAGATTATTAGTTTTATGAACAATGACTATTCAGCCGCTACAAGTAGAGTTTATTTTGACAGACATGATAAAAGCAAATGAAAAAGTGATCATTTTACAGATATTTGTTCTAACTCTGTTGCTTCATGTCCTAAAACAGTGACCATTGGATGAAACGAACAGGAAACTGACACTAGGCTGAGCCCAAATGACTCCATGTTGTGAAGGTTGCCCTGACTGTTGTGCAAACTTTAATTCTGTTGTGAGAAATGAACCAAAGCTACTGAGAAAAACTGTAACTTATTGTTATTGCTGTTGTTAAAACGTTCTTTTACATTGGTCACATGTCAGCCTTAGACCAGTCATGCGCTTTTAGCGCCATCTAGTGGACATATGTTTAATCTACAGCTAAGTACTTCAGTAGTTTCTCAATAAAGACTTCCTGCTTTTCCTGGAAAAACAAAAGAAAGAAATTCGATCAAAAAAAGTACTTTTGTTCCTTTATGTGTTTTTTTTTTATTTACATTTTTTGTGTTTTTTTTTTTTTTCATGCACCAAATATGGCCTGGTGTAATACAGTAGCTATTATCTTTCAAGCTCAACTGATGAATATTGCACCAACATTTTCAGAACTGAATAGAGTGGAATAGAATTATCAGCTGACACAAAATGCCATCTTATCTTTAACATCTAGCAGATCTAGGGTAAATACATACATAAATAAAAAACACAGATAGATAGATAGATAGATAGATAGATAGATAGATAGATAGATAGATAGATAGATAGATAGATAGATAGATAGATAGATAGATAGATAGATAGATAGATAGATAGATAGATAGATAGATAGATAGATAGATTAACTGGATGTATTTAGTGTTTTTGGTGACATTTCCTTATTAAGATGGATAACAAATAGAATGAAAGATTTATTATAACAGTCTTTGTGTTTTTAAAGATTTTTGGGTCGACTGAAAGGATGATCAGAGGAGTCACTGTGTTTGCAATCTGATCAATTACAGATGTTTTGTAATTAAGGCTTGTTTGATTCAATAATCTTGGCCTGGCTGACAGTCGGTTTTAATTTATTTCAATGTTTATTTGAGAGAAAACCACACCAAGATGAAGCTATGCAATTTTACTGCCATTAAAACTTCCCAACATTCAGGTTTTTAAAGACTTTTATAACAAAAACTAAAGTAATAGTGGGTTTATTATTATTATCATTATTATTAATAACAATAATAATGATAATAATAATAATAGATTAGCTTTATATAGCACTTTTCTGGACACCCCAAGCGGGTTTAGGTAGAATTATATTATGAGACTTCCAGTTTTAAGGCTGCAAACCAAAAATATTTTGTTTTCTTTCGAGTTTAATAAACGTTATTCCTGTTGACTTGGAATTTAGGTAAAAAACTTGAATACATAATGTGATTGTGTCATGTTTATTTAAGAAAAAATGTTTTAAAAAATAACATGTTCCCAGAAAATTCTGTTACGGCACATTTACTATTCAAATACACAAACAAAATAAAGCTTTACGCCTGCATCAACAGGCCCTTACATAATGATATATTACACAGGGATTTGATTCTGGGTCCTTATTGTTGCACACCGCTGCCTTCAGTGCTGTTTTTCTGATTGTAGACCTTCTGAACCCACGGGTGGTTCTGACTGTAGCAGATTCGCCGTCCCTTCTTAGTCTCAACTCTGCACAAAATAGAGACACAAAATTTTAATTTTCTTTGTATTTAGCTGGAAACTTGCATTAATTTACCATTTTTGTGCATGCTATTGGTTAGGAACTTTCTCAACACTGAGCAATTAAAGGAACACAAATAACGGAGGCCAAACTCACATGAATGCCTTCTTCATGCAGGAACTGTGGGTCTTAGTTATGCCAGTAATAAGATGTTTTGGTATTTTCCAGTTGCTTAATGTAAAGCAGCAGTTTCCAGGAGCTGTGCTGTACTCCACTGCATCAACTGTAAGGAAAAACATCACATCAGCATCAACACATCGCCAGTGAACATTAAAATACATCAGGGAGAACACAGAGGTCACTCACGCATGGCGTCGCAGCAGCAGGCGACGAGCAGCAGCAGCCCCAGGGTGAAACAGAGGGTCCTCATGATGCTGTCAATGAAAGGATGAGGTGCAGGTTCTTCTTCTCGCTTAGCTCTGATTGTCTCTGACCTCTGCGTTCTGTTTAAATACTGTCCAGTGTGGAACAGAAATTTTGGTGATGTCAGTCTTTTCCACCCCAAAATAATCCGCCTCGTAGAAAAAAAGTCACACCGCTTTTGTCTGGTCTCGTTAGAGGGACTTTTCAGAGAAACAACAGGCCACAGATGTGATGTAGAGATACAAATCTGTCTTTTTACCACAGAAAAGAGAACATTCTGATCAAAATCACAATCTTCAACCTCTTCCTGGAAATCTTATCTGCAGAGATCAAGAACGATATCACACCTTCAGCTTTCAGAAAAGAGTTACTGTATTTGTGAATCTATTCTTATCTGGTGAATATTTTCTTGTATGTGTGTTGTTTGTTAAATTATTTTTGATGTAATGGTTTGCATTAAATTTGATTTAAACTCAAAATATTTAAGATTATTTCCACTCCAGGCTTCGTTTTAGACCATCCTTTTGGGATTCTGAGTCAGGAAAAGACTCTAGAAGACATTTTAATCATGGCCAGTAGTGCAAATTTACTCTAAACAACACACTGACAATGCTTTAAAACTAATAAAATAAAACACCTTGCCATCCTCTAATTTGTGCATTTTTCTGTTGTTTGGCTGTAGTCAGAATGGTTGCAGTTAAGGCAACATATTACTGGTAGTCATCATTTGATTTTTGCAAGTGTATGTTTAAATAAAGGTTGTGGGATTGTGTGTGATTCTATGAAAGTCAAATGAGGCGTCGAGAGATGGTATTTTAGAACACAAAGTTAGAGTTGATAGTTTCGATTGCTGTGGAGTTTTAAATATAAACAGAAGTAGATTCTAGGGGTAAAATGCAGTGAACCATGAGTCAGTTCCTCTATGTTAATCAGTTTGCAATCTAAAATGGGAGCAACTGAGGTCTAAAGATCTTATCTCAACTCCTTTCAGATGATTTCACACACAGAGATGCACCCACAACTCTTTTAAAGCACTTTGACACATTTGTCTGAAAAACCCTTCAGCTTTTAGTTCCAAGGTTTACCTCAGAAAAGAGATGTAATGGTTCAGAAGGAAAACAAAAGAAAACAGAACAAAATTATATTCAAATACCCTCATATGTCACATGCAGCTGTAGCAAGTGTAAATTCATACTTTCATTTTTTATTTCAATGTGTATGATTCAGCAAAATACATTTATTAAAACGTGAAGATTTTTTATTAGTCAATTTAAGATCAATTTTAGGCAAACTGCTTGTGCTTATCTCAGCATGGATGGATGGATGGATGGATGGATGGATGGATGGATGGATGGATGGATGGATGGATGGATGGATGGATGGACAGACTGGCTCACTGTCCAGTTTATTACTTATTTAACCCTTCATAGGGCAAGTGACCATATTTGATCATTTGTCCATGCTATAAAATTTGATTTGAAACCTAAACCCCAAGTTTTACCAATAAGTTTTTAAGTTTTTGGAATATTTTTGAAAAACTAACTTTTGTGAAAAATGTAAGTACAAATATAAAAAAGTAAAAAATAAAAAATTTTTTTTTTTTTACTACAGAAAATGTTCTTTTAATAGCCTGCAATAACAGTCAATGATTAAAACTTCAAATTTCCAAGTATATAGTACCCTTCTGTTTAAAGGGTTAAAACTTTACCAATAACAAATAAAAAGTATTGTTTTTAATTTGCCAAAATATTTTTCCATTAACTATTCAAAAGAATGTTCTAATCTAAATGTGTAAATGTGCGTCATTCTCAAAATATTAGAAACAGATTTTTTTTGGGGGGGTGGGGGGCTGATGCGCTTCCACTATTTACTGTGGCAACTTTGTGCGTGTTTACTATAATTATTACGGTATTAAAACTTTCACGCCGTCTTTTAGACCTGGGATCAGATTTTATCATTCTACAGTTATTAGTATACGACGATGTTAACTATGACCGATCCTAGGTCAGCTTTCTCCGTGAGTTTTTTTTCTCGACAGAATCTAGGTCAGATTTTAACATTTCCCAATGCACAGAGTAACTCGGTAATGCGGAAGGAGACTGTTCCCAGATCAGAGTTCATTTGTTTGTTCCGCTAACGTCAGAGGACCCGCTGAAATTCAAAGTTGGAGGAGATTGAAAAGCTGTGTCAACAAGAAGGTTGTTTATTGCATATATTCTTCTTTATTAACTGTTGGTTCGTTTCGAAACAGCAGTTTTCTAAAGATATCTTCTCAGGTAAGAAACTCGCAGATTGCATTACGCCAAATCCGAGCTAGCAAGGCGTTGCTACAATTCGCTCATGATGCTAATACTAGGCTAGCCCAAGGGCTGCTAAAAGTATCACATAGCAGTAAAATATACTTAAAACACTGTGTCGTGTGGGGTCAAAGACTAAGTAAATGTAATAGACTACCACCGAGTTTTTTAGTTTTAGTTTTGGTTACTAGTAACGTCGAATAATGAGTTGACCAACTACTAACACAACTTGCTACTTGTGTCGGTTGAAATAAGTCTAAACTGGACATTTTTCACGTCTCCTTCAAAAACTTTTAAACTAGTTGTTGTTATGTAGAATATGGTGATAGAGGATGTAACTGTCCCCGTGTTCTTTTTTATGCCACATGTTAGGCCAAAGGCAAAATAATTAATTTCCAATAAAAATATCAACCATTTATTGGGAAAAAAATTAAAACACAAGCAACATAATGACAATTTGCCAGTTTTAAAGCTTTCTTTAACAGTAATTGCAAATGGTATATTTAAAGTTTATACATCAAAATGACATAAGAAAGCAAAGTGAAAAGCAATGAGAATATTGTCTTATCAGTTTCATCTGCTGTTTGCAAACCCATTGTGCTACCATCAGTTATTTCAAATAAATGAAATGAGTTAATTATGACAAGCCACCTTGAAATCATTCTTTCTACTTTGTAATTGTCTCTAACCTTAATTGCATCCTACGATAATTTTTTGTTTTAGGCAATATTTGTCTTGAATTATCAAGAAAACTGTTTTATTTTCACATTGTTGACATTCACCTCTATTTGCAGTTCAAAATGGAAGCTGGAGAAGAAAGTGGTGACAATGCCAACTTAAAGAGGCAGAGAGAACCTCTGTCAGACTCAGAAGACAATATTGTCTTAGCACCAGGTTTGTGTCAATATTTAAGTAAATAGGAAGGACCTGACTTATAATGTTGTGACTTGCCACATTTTTACAGCTATATTCTTTTTGTTGTTTCAGAGATTAAAGATGGCCTGAAGCGGCGCCGTCTGGAAGCAACTGGTCAGGAGAACTGTATTCCCAAGCCGTCCTCATCTGGTCGTCTGGTTGAGCTACAGACAAAACCAGACACACCAATGATTCCCTCAGTTCGTTCCCGACTTCAGCTGCTCACACAGAGAAGAGATGGTAATAGTTTATTGCTAAAGTTGTGCATGGGTATATTTTGTCCACCAATATTTTTATAATTGGGATTCATTTTAAAATTAAACAACTGTCACTTTAATACTGTATAATTCAGCAGAACACTTTTCACAAATGTAATGTTGTGCCAACACAAAGGAAATAAAGAGTGCATTTGCTTTTATCAGGTTTTGTTAGCTTTCTATGGTTTTTGTGAAGACTGAAGTCGAAATGGATTTTTGACATAAGAGAATAGAATTGTCTCGGTGTTGATTAAACATAAAGAAAGCAGCATTCTGGGTGTTAGATTAAAAGCAGTGTAAAATACTCCTTTTGTTGTTGTTGCTCTCTTATAGTTCCGCGTTGTCTCTCGGATCCAGGAGCTGACAGCCCATCAGTTATCAACAAAGACATCAAGGAGCATCTTTTCCTTGGTGAAGACGCAAACTGACCCACAGTCATACACTTCTGAGAAATCAGTATCATGATTAATAAGATTATTTTACAATTCTGAAAGTCTAATCTAAGTCTTTATCTGCAAAATAACATCAGTAAATTTTAGGTCTTGTTTTGAAATGTGTAGCTTACCCAGAAAGCCTGTTTTGAATATATTGTTTATCGGTATTGTGTCTTGTTTGGTGTAGTTTTAAGTTTCAGACAATGAGAAAACCCTTCAAATCCCATAGGGGAAACATACTTAAATGCTAAAAATAAAAACAAATATTATCTATAGCCTAAGTATTATTTGTTTCAAAATACCAAAACCATAGAAAACATATTGTTTATTGTGGATATTTACATTCATGGCCGTTGGCTTATCAGATAATAGAATAATATTAACCACTGGACATTTATCCAGGTGAGGAAGAATTTAATCAACGTCTGGAGCGTTTTAAAGCACCTGTATTCGTGGCCAGCCTTGCACCAGCAGAGAGTCCTGCCAATCCCTGCCCACGGACCCGCTCTGACTTAGTGTCAGGCATTCAGCAGAAACTCCAGTACACGACAACACCCAGCTCAAAGCAAGCTTCCAGCATACGCCAGGTTGGTTCTGCTGCTAATTCTAATGATCATTAATGCTGCTAACACTTTAAAAATGTCTACACACCCTTATTATTGGTTCTGTTATGGACTAATACTTGTCTTCAAAGATTTTGTTCTATAAAATTCTTTCAAAAGTAAATCAGGGTATACTGTATGAATGTGCCTGTAGAATCTGAACCAGTTCTGACTTTGTCTCTCTGATCAGGAACGAGAACGGGAGTTGAACCAGCTGCCTTTCCAGCCAATCAGTGAGAACGCCTGGCTGAAAAGGAGCAGCTCTGATTCATCATTAACTCATGTGAGTTTGTGATCTTTTATCTGTTAAGCAATAAAACAAGTCATAAGTTATATTGAAGAAGGTGTGGTTGATTTACTTGATTAGTTAATTTATAACAGACTTGCATTTGAGCATTTACTTTGTTGGCTGTTTATCCAGTTAGTTGTTTTTTGGGGGTTGTTTACACTTTATATAACCTTTAGCAGGTAAGGACTACGTCTTCATCTCCCTCCTTGTCAGTTGCAAGATCAAAAAGGAAAGTTTGTTGGCCTCCAGCTCAGCTCTGGGATGTGAGTCAGTGATATGGATTAAAAAACTAATTGCACTGACTTTTCATCCTCTAAACAAGGTCTAAATAAAATTATATCTAATTGTGGTTCAAGATTTTTTTCTCTCGAATGTGATCCAGCATGATTAAATTCCACATTTAGACATAATTTTATCTTTTGAGGAATGTGGTTCACCTCTGATATGTTGCACCTTAGATTGTGGTGTTGTTTTGGGGGAATTAAAAAGTTCACCAAATCAAGAAAAGTTCAGCTTGATGAGTAATAGTTACATGCATCTTCACTTAAATTTAAAGATGTACATAAATCTCTGCTGTCTTCTTACATCCTGATGCTGATATTCTTGATCCAGCAGGCTCCTGATGGTGCTGAGGTGAAAGATGGCAGCATCACCGAAACTCTTAAATCAGGTGCAGAGAAACCTTTGAATATGACTGGTAAGACTGCTGACATTGTTTAAACTTTTATCATAGACTGCTCCTTTTTAATTAGAATTCTATGTTTTCTTCAAAGTAGGTAGCTAAAGTAAGATTTGTTTTTGTGTAAAGTAGTTATGTCGTGAAATGAGGTCAGAATTGAAGATTGGACTTGCAAGGAGTATAAACTAGGAAAATGTCAGTGTCAGTTTGTTTATGAAGCAATTTAAAAATTACAAGAGCTGCACCAAAGTGCTTTAAAGGAAAAATTAAAAACAGAATTAAAGTACAAAAAAAAATCAAGTGCCAGAGAGTAAAAAGGGGGTCTTGGGGCACCTTAAGTTTTTTTTTTTTTTTTTTTTAATTTTTTTTTTTTACTTTTAACAGATCTGATATGGAGAGGTAAATTATGTCATAAACCAGGAGCAGAATTGAACAAGTTAAAGAATAATTAATATATGAATGTTTGTTTGTATATCCACTCAATCAGTTCTACACTTTACTGTGGACTGTCCTTAAATTTTAAATGTAAAATAGCACATGTACCAGATTATTACTGACCGGTTATCGGATATGATTAAAGTTTTGGTACAGTTGATTTTATTTTGTTACTTTTTCTTAAATTCTTTACTTGTAGTTTCTGCCTTTTTCATTTGAATTTTTGTGCTGGCTTGTTAAATCTTTCCCCCAGTAAAATAATTTTCAAATATAGATTTTAAATAGCATTTTGTATTCCTCCATAAGTAGATTATTGGGTATATTAATCTCTGATGCTTTCTGAGTATAAAGTCTATTTGTTTAGATTCAGGACCTGCTTTTCTCCAGGTGAAGGGACATCCTCTCAAGTTCCTGCAGCTTCTGCAGAGCTTAAACTCTCCAATGAGAGTGATGGTGAGGAAGACGGGGATGAGAGAGAGCACAAGACTACAGTTGTGAATAAAGAGGGGCAGCCAGGTTCCCAACATCCAGAAGCTCAGACTGTAGTAAAGTTGTCTTTCAGTGAAGATCACAGTTTATGTGAGCTGCAAACAGCTGATGAGCACAATTTCTTACAGTCAACTCTTCTAGATGAGTCACACATGAAAGAAACAAGTGAGACTTCCAGAGTAACTGAAGACACTAGATCTGAGGTGTTTACTTTCAATGAAGATGGAACAATGGAGGATTCTTCACACAATGAATATGGTATTGAACCTTCAACTGATGAGGAATTAAGAATATGGAGATATCCACAAGATCAGGTGTTTAGGGATGAAGAATCAGTCACACCAGGAGAAAATCAGTTATTGACTAAAAAGGAGGAAGGACAATCAGAAATGTCTACTGAGGACAAAGATGAAGGATGTTGCTCTACCAGGCATATTAAACCTGCTGATGTCCAGGATGTTGAATGTGGTTGTGCAGATGTTTCCAGTGAGACTGCTGGCTCTCCTGAACAGCAGAAAAATAGGAAACAAAGATCTGAGGAGGAGAAGCTGGAGATGAGGAGCAATGTAGAGGATTCTGTGAAAGAGAAATCTGGTTTCAATGGTCAAGAGAAAATGGAGCCGTATGAAAGCTATTTGGAAATGCTCATCCAAAATGAAGATGATGCATTTCAACTGTCAAAGGAGAGCCAGGCAGTCAGTTTAGAACATGAAGCTCAAGCTTTAAAAGAAACCCAGTCAGGGAATGCAGACCATGAAAATAATGCTGTAGATGCAGCTCAACCTTCAGCTAAAACTGCTCCTGATGGAAATGATGAAGCTCAGAGTTCAGCAGAAATCCAGGCGTCAGACTCACATGAGATGGAGATGGATTCAGCAGATCTTGCAGGCAGGTTGACAACAGAAACTCAAAAGACAGAAAACTCAAAGAGGGTCACCTTTATCCTGGATCCTGAGCTGATCAATAGTTCAATCCTGACTGAGTGCGATACCTCAATGGAGACAAGTCTGTCAGGTGAGACCAGTCTGAAGATGGTTGAGCACTTGGGCTTTTTTAAGGAAGGTGTAACACATGGGTGAAGCACTCTGCTGGTGGGATGGTAATTATATGGTAAACTGCACACTAAGAGCTACATGTTTCCAAGAATACACGGGTGGTATGCAGAATTGTTCGGTAATGCAGTTTATGTTGGAAGTATTTAATAGAATGACGCAGGATCACAAGAGCACAGTTTGCATTTCATATATTCAGTACCTTGGGTTCAGTATCTTGCCCAGGGAAACTTCAGCATGTGGACTTCTGGAACCGATTGAACCGCTCACCTTCTGATCAGCAGACAACAATCTGCCCCACTTTTGATGCAATGTTTACATTTCTTTCCTCAGATGCTGAATTAATCTCTCATGATGAGACGAACACTTCTGAAATAATTGACAAGATGTTTGAAGAGGTGCTGGATTGTGCTGGATGTGTGGAAGAAAAGGAACAACTGGATGAAGACATGGAGGAACGGGATAGTGGTATTGGTGCTTGCTCTGCAGGTAAAGACAAGATGGATGCAGATGTAGAGAAGGAGAAGAGTGAAAAGGAGGAAGAAGCCAAAGAAGAAGAGTGTGATGAGGACGGAAAGCTTGACAGCTTTGGAGATGAGTTGCTCACTTTTCCTCCAAGCGGCATCCTTTCTCCTCTCAGCAAGTCTGTTGAAGCTGTGGTCACCCCTATGGTAAGATCTTTATTTATGATCCAGGACCTGGAAAAAAACTGTTTCAGACTCAACAGAAGCAAATAAAGTGTTTCCTGTTATTGTTTGGAGTAAAGATTTTATATCTGTGACGTTTTCCAACAGCGACTGGCTGCTGCTCAAGAATCACTTTCTTCATCCTTGCTCCTGACCCCGGATGAAAGCAGCACATCTCCAGTTGAGTCTGCTCCACTTTACAGGTACCAAAATCATTTTAATTAAAAAAGGAGAAGACAAACATGTTAAAGAAACAATTTAAAGTTCGCTTTTGGACTGGAAAAGGAGCAACCGAGTTGCACATTTACCACAGCCTGAAAATAAATGTGCACTATTTCAGTCGCCAGTTAATCATGATAAATACTGATAACAATGTAATACTTGAATTAATAGTGCTTCTTTATGACAGCCTTGCTGCAAAAACATCTTTAGACAGGGGCTTCTCCCAGTTACAGACAGTATTTTTCCTCCTCTCACCATTGTTTTCATAGTTTTGTAATTGATTTATTGGAATGCCTTGATTTTAGTGAGGCAGATCTGATGGTCTAGTTCGCTAGGCTAACATAGCCATAAATGCTGTGGTTCTAATAATTGACATAATCATTTCTTTGGGTTTTTCGGTTTTCAGACTTGATTTCTTCATTTTCAGTTTTCGGTTTCAGCCAAGAATTTTCTTTTTGGTGCATCCCTAAATGAG
This sequence comes from Callopanchax toddi, assembly GCA_006937965.1. Lineage (NCBI taxonomy): Eukaryota > Metazoa > Chordata > Actinopteri > Cyprinodontiformes > Nothobranchiidae > Callopanchax > Callopanchax toddi. Next base: position 1,135,233 of record SSNR01000060.1, on the reverse strand, counting down.
ATAATAGTTTTGAGTATATATGTTTTGTTCGTGTGTATAAATCATTGTAACCATTGTAAGATGCTGAAAAATATTAAAAACTCACCTTAAACCTGCTTAAAAAGTACTTAAATTTGATTTTGGTGAATGTGTAAGAACCCAGAGTTTACCACCCCAACTGTAGTTCTGCACAAGAGACTCGTGGGTTTGTTGGTGCAGATTTCTACAGTCTATCAGGATGCTGTCAGTGTATTTTTTCAAAGTATCAGCGTTTAAGTGTATTTTCTCACCATGCTGTGATTCTTGTTTTTTATTTGACAGTATTGATGCATACCGCACACAAAGACAAAGTAAGCTACTGACCATCAAAAATGTCACTCCTGCTGTCCAGAGACGAACTCCAGAGGCAACCAAGCCCCAACCATTGATCAACACCAAGGAGAAGATTGTGGTAAGAAGCAATTCAAGTTTTGGGGGGGATTAATAATTCCACAGTTTAAAACAAAAAAAAAGGAATGCTCTTTTTCCCCCACATATAAATCAGTTGTTAGAGGAAATGATTGTAGGAGGTTCCATAGCTTTCATATTTTAGGATGGTTGGATCTGTTATAAATGTTTACTTCCTTTTGATGTTTGTTTTTTTCCAGGCTCTTAATGACGAAGCTGTTAAGCTGCAGACTGTGATCAACCAGACCCTTCAGGCTCTGAGCTGCTGTACTGATGAAGAACATGGACGAGGCTCGCTGGAGGAGGCTGAAGCTGAGAAACTGCTGCTGGTCTCCTGTATGTACCCCACTGGATTATCATTTTTACTCATGTTTGTGTACCACTGATGGGGAAAAAGTCACATTAAGAGCAAATTTTTTTCTTGCAATTATATCTTCTATCTTTGTTTCTAGTTGTATTCAAAGCATATCAAAGTCATTAATTTATTCCTTTCACATGAACTTATTATTTCATAATTTAACTGTCTCCTATAGGTGAGAAACGCTCCGCCCTGCTGGCAGAGGTAGCCAGACTGAGGGAGGAGAGGAGCTCAGAGTCTGAAGTGGCTTCAAAGGACGACACAGAGTACGTTTCCCTGCAGCCCTGCAGAGGGACTGTCAGCATCACAAACATCCAGCTGCCCCTGAAGGTGGAGTTTGTCTGCTCATCACAAAACCGTACCGGTAGGACAGTAGAGGTTTTTTTTTTTTTTTTTAATTGAACAATTCTCGGATTTAATTACACAAATATGTGCACTCCTTAATAAACAGTTTTGCTTATGTGCCTTTGAAGGACGACCAAGCCATTACTTCTTTGTTCTGATCCGCTACGGGCCCTGCCACATCGTCGCCACGCCACTGGCCACAGCGGCTGATGCTCGAAACGGAGACGCCATCTCCTTCCCAACATCAGTCACTCTGTGAGCTGCTCTTCATTCACTGGAAACAGATTCTGTTTTTTTTTTTTAATTCTTTGATTTCTGTTTTACTTTTAATCAAATTTTGTTATTTTTTTACATTTGATTCTTGATTTAACATTTCTTTGTGAATATATGTAATAAACTAACACATCTTTTTGTTTCCATGATATTTCAGGAAGGATATTCGCTCATCTTTTGAGATTGATGTGGAAGTCTACAGCCTGGTAAGGAAATTAGAACACAGGACCGTTTAGATTTGTGATTAAAAACCCTACGTTAAAGCCGCACTCTGGAGGATTTCATCAAGAGAGCAGTTTTTGAATCTAGCGTCCAAAGGCTCCTCCTCAAAACATCTCGACACGCGCGTCCGGTCGCATGTGCGCGCGTGCACGCGGCGCATATACCTCGGGCATAAGCTGTACAGCTCAATGTGTAGGGTTTAATCACTCACAGTTCACAATCTTATTCCAACACTACGAGGGTCTGAAGAGCCCTCTCTGTCCCTGCTGCTTCTGATATTAGCTCTGTTAGCAGAGAGCTGCTGCTGGACTCTGAAGCTGAACTTGACTCGGCCCTGGATGAACTTTCTGACCAAAATAAACGCATAATCCTGTCAAGCCTTGCCATTCTGTGAGGTGAAAGGTTTAAAAATAAAAATAAATCCGTCTTTAGCTGGAGAATGGGTAGGTTTTTAGTAGAAATGAGCTTTGAGTCCTCAGTGAACGAGACTGTAAAAAGAGAAACACACGGAGCGTCCTGTACGACAGCGCCCCCTACTGGTACAGGTTTGGTCAATGCGCGTGCATGTTGAGAGAATGCAGACATTTGAATTTCATTGGCTAAAAAATGTCGGCAGCAAGAAATAATGGAAAGGGGTCTCTAGGAGGAAGGAGGGTCTTCATCAGAATAACAGATGTTGTGGAACTCAACCCATAGATCATAGTTTAGACCTGAACTATCATTTAAAACATTTAGAAAACTTTGATACAGAGAAAAATGCTCCAGAGAGCTGCTTTAACAATAGTCATTGACACCTCCTTTATTTAATCATTTTACGCTGAAGTTTTTCTTTTGTTTTAAATGTTAGAGACAGTTTTAGATTTACAAATTTCTCTGTTTTTTGTTTTTAGTCTCATTCTACAGGTACCAACAGCAACGTGGATCGGACCTCCACCAAGTCACGTGTAAGTGGGTGATTTATTGATTTTCTTTAGATGTCATAAGCACAACTTGTATTTATGGAAAATAGTGTAAAGTCCTTATGGTCTGTTGATATTCAGGTCACACCAAGAAAGCTTCTGAATACCATCACAGTGAGTATTCTGTCATATTTCATGTCTAAATGTTGATGTTTATGGTTTTAGTTTATCTACCACCTTAACAGTTTCTTTTGTTTTTAACAGAAATCCAATTACAGTACATGTAAGTAGTGTTGTTTTGGTCGATGCTAAATTAATCTGTTTATTAATTCTCTTAACTTTAATCTTGTCATGAGTTGTCAGTCTGGACTTTCTTAACTTTCAGGTTCTGCTCAGACTTCTCTCGGCGCTCGTCGTTCCAGTAACTTTTGTCTGGTGGGTTCCCATAAGATCACCTTGGCCTCACTGGGGAGCAGCAAATTCCCACTGGATAAGGTAAATATAATTTGTGGTTCATTACTGGGAAGAAATGTTTTTGGGTAACTTTTTAGAAACTCAATGTGTCTGATAACCGTCTTAACTGTCTCTGATTGAACCAACGCCAACCTGCTTTAAATGTGACTAGTTGACAAAATCCAAATTGAGCAGCACTACTATCACTGTCACTGGGTCCTGCACATTTCTGTAAGGTTTCTGTTGTCTCAAACGCTGATGAGCGAAGAAACGCGGTTGTATTTACATAATCTTTAATGACTTTGTTTCTTTTTGTTTGTGCTTTTAAAACCCTAAACACGGGTGGGCTCACTGCTGTCGTATGTCTCTCCCTCCCCGTCTCTGTCCTGCTTCTTCCACTCAGATGAAATTTGAAGGCAAAATCAGGAAGCTGCTGGGAGATGAATTTCAGGAAAAGGTTTCACTATTTTTAAAACACTTGTCACTCCTAAAATTCTCAGGATTTCTGCCTTTTACTTTGTAACGACTAACCCCTTCATGATTCCAGTCAATTTTTTTAACAGTTAATGTCTGTCATAGTTTTTTCTTTTCATCTAGTTTGAAAAAGAATCAAGTTAATCTCATGAATCAGCATTTTTTTTCACACTGTTGATATTTTAACTCATTAGGTTTTGCTTAGGTAAAAATAAACATGAAATATATTGCCGATAGAATTACTAAATGTTGTACATTCTGACTTTTTGCTTCCATCATTTAGTCTGTTTGTTTAAACTCTGGGAGAAAAATGACAACATAGAAACTTGATTTTGCCTCTAAATCTTCTGGTAGAAATTTTCTTCAAACTCCTGTTTAGTGACGTCTCCTCTTTTAAATGTTTCCAGTGGTTGTAAAAAAAAAAAAAATCTTAATTTCTAACTAATTTAACCAGAACAGCTGATGAATTAATTTCAAAGTAGACTCTACAGAAAAGCATGTTGACATTTTTTTTCTTAAAATACACTCTTCTGTTTTAGTGTTACGTATTTCCAAAGTTTGAATGTTTTTCCTCTCCTTCTCTCTGAACTCTAGGTGCCTTTTCTTTCACCTCTAGAGGGCAACATCTACCTGAAACTGGCCAGTGAGAGTCACTCTAATATCCGCCATCAAGGTTTCCTGGTCAGTGATGTAGCTGTTTTTAAACAACTCTGACTACATTGCAGGTTTATCTGAGAAGGATTTCTCATCAGCTGGTTTGCTTTATAAATGTATTTTTGAATATTAAAGCATCACCATGCAGAGCAAAACTAGATAGTTGATTTAAATTAAAGAGTCGGAGAGCCTTTGAAAATCAGTCATGGCACTAAATTAGTGAGGTACCTAAAATCTACTCTTCACAGTAAAATTAAGCTCCACTGATGTATAATACGCCCTACATGCAGTCTGATGGACAGGTATAGTTTTATCTGATTGTCCTTATTTATGATAACTTGAACAGTTATTGGAATAATTTGTATTTTGAGAGTGTTTTTTTTTTTTTCTTAGGAAGGAGAACTTTATTTAAACATAACAGAAATTTGGGGGGGGGGGGGGGGGGGG
>SSNR01000060.1:1084279-1130653 GCA_006937965.1 Callopanchax toddi | reverse complement strand
TGGTTGTTTGTTTGTAGTAAAATCTTGATTTATTCTTTTGAACAACTTCAATAAATGAACCAGAACCAGAGTTGGCAGGAGGTCTTTTTTGGATCACTTTTGTTCTCTTATTGTAACTTTAAACTGTCACTTCTCATGAGAATAACATCAGCGCTCTCAGGATTATAATCCAGAAGCGCTGGATTATAGTGCATAATAGCATATAGTGCTTGCAGGTTGTGCATAAAAAGTCTTTGAGATGTTGGTAGCAATGCTATGAGTTCCTGCCTATGTCATACCTAGCTTATAGATCAGCCTGTATGAAGATTAGTTTAGCATCTTTGACAGTGCATTAAAAATGAGACCACATAGAAACGTGTATATTCTTTCAAACTGTAGCAGATCCTGGTAAAGTCTGAGTATCCTAAAATCAAACAAAATGACAACTCTAGTAGCTTCTGTCTGTGTTTATTTTACTTTACATTGCATTTATTTTAAATAAATAAATGTCTGTTTCTACGGTTTTGCTTCCAGACTATGTTCGAGTTGATCAGTGGATTCGGGGTGTGGAATCGCAGGTTTTTTGTTCTGGAGGGATGCAACATGTACTACTGGAACCATCCGAACGACAGAGAAACAAAGGTATCAGCACAACAGCAGATATCTAGTATTAATATAGTGCGTCAGCTGGTTACTGTCAGGGGGTGATTGTGTTTTCTGTTTTAACTTTCAGGAAGCAGAAGGCAGCCTCTCTCTGTCCATGTTCCCCAGTCAGTGTGTCAGGCCTGTTAAGAGAGATTTCTGTGCTCGACCTTTCACCTTTGAGCTGGTGAACAAGGCGGTGCAGCAGGAGGACCAAAACCAGGAACCGTTGTCTAAGTAAGACGGTTAAAAAAACAGATGACAAATGTATTAGGTTTGCTTAAAGCAGCATTCTGGAGGATTTCATCAAGAGAGCAGTTTTTGAATCTAGCGTCCAAAGGCTCCTCCTCAAAACATCTCGACACGCGCGTCCGGTCGCGTGTGCGCGCGTGCACACGGCGCATATACTTCGGACATGAACTGTACAGCTCAATGTGTAGGGTTTAATCACTCACAGTCCACAATCTTATTCCAACACTACGAGGGTCTGATGAGCCCTCTCTGTCCCTGCTGCTTCTGATATTAGCTCTGTTAGCACCAAGCTGCTGCTGGACTCTGAAGCTGAACTCGACTCGGCCCTGGATGAACTTTCTGACCAAAATAAACGCGTAATCCTGTCAAGCCTTGCCATTCTGTGAGGTGAAAGGTTTAAAAATAAAAATGAATCCATCTTTAGCTGGAGAATGGGTAGGTTTTTAGTAGAAATGAGGCTGAGACGCAAACAGAGAAACACACGGAGCGTCCTGTACGACAGCGCCCCCTACTGGTACAGGTTTGGTCGATGCGCGTGCATGTTGAGAGAATGCAGACATTTGAATTTCATTGGCTAAAAAATGTCGGCGGCAAGAAATAATGGAAAGGGGTCTCTAGGAGGAAGGAGGGTCTTCATCAGAATGACAGATGTTGTGGAACTCAACCCATAGATCATAGTTTAGACCTGAAATATCATTTTAAACATTTAGAAAACTTTGATACAGAAAAAAATGCTCCAGAGAGCCGCTTTAAGACATAAATATTCCTTTTGAATTTCACACAGAAATTTAGTTTTTTATATCTTTTTCCTTTTAATGGAAATATTTCTAATGTGTTTGTGGATAAACATTAACCCTAAACTTCTCTGAACCTTGTTTTATTTTCAGGTGTTGGTTTTCTGCTGACACCAAGCAGGAGAGACTGGACTGGATGGAGAAGCTCAACCAAGCCCTGTTGGACTTCCACACATGGAACCAAGCCCAACCAGAACCTCAGCCGTCAAACCCGTCCATCAGTGAGACCCTGAGGGAGAGTATTCTGTAGCGCGTCTCGTGGTTTCTTCTGTGATCCATGAGGGCTTCCTGGATTCAGCTTTTACCTGGCAGGTAGATGAGCTGACGTGAGTTTAAACGACAGATGAGCCTCGGTTTCAACGTTCAAATGATGAAAAACATCTCGTATCAGTTTATCTTTGGGAGATACCAATTATTATTTTGTTTATTTCTTTTAACCTGAATCCAATCATTATTGTTGGTTTTCATTTTTATCTGTAAGCTTACAGTTGCTGATTAAATATTTTTAGTTTATTTTGAAAGGATTTTGGGAAAATCTGGACACTTTGCTGCTTTAGCCTGTATTGGCTGCTTTAGCCTTTATTGGCAGTATTTGGTCACTTTCAGTAGTTCTGATGAAGTTTTTTTCTTTAGTTTATATCATTTTCTCATGATTTACATATTTGGATTCAGATCCTGTTTTTGTGTTTAAACCTGAAGGATAAAATGTTTATCTTCATATACTAATAAATAAATTTCTAACTACTAAGCATAAAGAATGGGAGTATATGTGAAAAGACTGGAAACACTAAATATATAGAACTAATCCTTACTTCTTTATTTTTAATAAATACATTTGGAATAGTGAAAGTTAACAGAAGTTTGTATCCTGAACTGTTGAATGTTTTAGCTTCTTGACTGCAGGTGCTGTGATGATACTGGGGATGCAGCAGAGTCGAGTCACAGGTTTTTATGCTTTCTCTTTAAAGTAGAGAAGGTAGAATAATAATCCTGCAATATAATTCAAACAAACATAGTCAGCTCTGAAACACTACATGACTGCATCTTGGGGGTTTTTCTTTAACGAAACAAATGTAATTTTTCTTTTTCCTGTAAAAATTGATTATTAAATTTATTATTTTCATCTTATTTTCTTTCTCTGTTTCCTGAAGGGTTCTTCAACCCAGATATCTGTAAATGTAAGCTCATATTTTAGGTAAAACAGTGAATGGGATTTTTGGTAAGGTTTAGACGAATGTGGCCTCTTCTGGTTTCTTTTCCACCTCAGTCTGTCCGTCCCTTCGTTTTGAACCGTGTATGTATTTTTGTTCTTTGCACTGAATGGACAATAAATGGATTTAAATGGCTTCAAAAACTTCACAAAAGCTCAACGTGACTAACTGATCATACTTGTGATTGTCCAGGTTTCCTTCCCATACAAAAGCCCGTCTAGGTCAAACGAAGCGCTTTCTCAACAAAAACAGTTTAAATGCTTCCTTTTTCTCTGTTTTTCCACACACACCCCTGATTATTCCTCACATCAGAGAGAATGTGAAAGTGCCCACTGGAGCTGCAGGTCTGCTACACACTCGGAGCCTGAGAGAGTCTGGCAGGAAAGCTGCTCAGGTCAGGAATGTCATACAGGAAGTGGTCTAGAATTAGACGTCCTGTTGGTCCCATAGCTCCTCTGGGTGGAGGTGCTGCTGGGTTTTAAGGTGATGACAACAGCAATGGGAGGGGGGCTGTTTGACAGAGTGGTGCAGCTTGTCAGCAGCAGGTTAACTCAGAAAGGGAAAGTGATTTGTGTCCACATAGGTATATAACAATGTAGGGGAATCATGGATGGGTCAAATGCAGATAAAAAATTCCCCCAAGGAGACAAAATATTATTTATTCTCTGCATTTGACCCATCCTTTAGGAGCAGAGGGAGCCAGTTTCACTGGGAGCTAGTTATTTTGCCCAAGGATACTTCAACACAAAGCTTGAGACTAAAGAAAGTTTAAAGAATTATTTTTATAGTTGTATATTATTAGTCTACCAAAATTTGTTAAAGTGCCCATGACATCGGTTTCCATGTTTTCTGACTCATCTATCATGTTGCAACATTGAGTTCTCACCTTAAACCTGCCAGAAAGAGCAAAAAACGGCGTCCATCTGTCTCCTAGTCCAGCCAGTGAGAAGCTCTTCCAGATTTCAGACCCAGGTTTCAAACAGTTTTTTTCACTCCAGCCCGCTATGAGGTCATAGTGATCCGGACTTGCTTATATGGTAAATTCTCCTCCCACATGCACGTTCACGACACCTGGAGCGAGGCAGTGCCGCCGCCATTGCCCATAGACCGTGTAGTGTTTAGTTTCAGTTTCGTTTCTCTTTCACGCGACGACACTGCCCCCTGCTGCAGCAGAAGTGTCAGGCTGCCAAATAAGGAGAAACCCAGCAGAACCGGAAGGCGGCGCTTTCTTCTGAGTTGCTCGTTAGGAAATAATTACAGCGTATTTTGAGTTATAATGGTGCAACGCTAATCTAGAGGCATCAAAGATTACACCTGTTTAATATAAAGTGATTTAAATATGGAGTCACAGGCACTTTAAAGCTGGTGGATACATTTTAAAATCTACTACATGTGTTTTATATTTTACTGTCATAATTTATTATGTATTATTGCTTTAAGCATCTCCAGGTTCTGCTGTTCACAGGAAACGAGGCATAAACCTTGAATGTTTCCTCTGTCATATTCTGATAAATGTTCTGGTTGTGAGACAGTTTTTGTCTGTGATGTTTGTCTCACAGGACGTCTGTAGATCTCAACCTTTATCTGGTTAGGCCTGCAGCCAAAGTAACGGCAGTCAGAAACACTCGACTGCAGTGAGGCTGGCTGTCAGTGAGACGAGTTCTGTCCTTGTTGTCCTTATCGACGTGGGTCCACCCTGCAGGCATACGTTCTGCACAACATCCTGGTGTGTCAGACTCACTTCTGCTCCTTACATGGTGCTGCAGGAAGTTTTTCCTGTGTGGCAACAACACAGGAGGTGACGCTGAGGAGGCACAAAAATAAGAGATTTATAGATGGAAGGATAGATTTGGGTGTACAAAAAAACTAGAGATGAGATTTATTTCAACATGTTCATGTGCCGTTTGTTTTGACTTTGTCTCTTTAGTTTTAACCCTTTAACATCCACACAGAGGAAAATGTCAACGGAATGTTGTACTTTTTGCTATTTTTACAGGAAAACGTACGTACTATTTCAGTATTTGAGGTCTTTATATTTAGTTATATTATTTTGTAATATGGGCTTCATATTAGCATGTTTGGCTCTTTTTAAAAGGTTGAATCACAAAGCTGGTCTCCAGTTTATGTAATGAGTCTAATGACATTTACTAAAAACTAATACTGAGGATCAAATTAGTGACTAGTTTCTAGTTACCCTTTACCAGATCATAAACTATCACTTATAATTGATCCATCTGTGTTTTTATGAGGTATATTTATTATTAAATCTAATGTTTTTTGCCCATTTCAAAATCTGTTACTTATCAACATATGATCAGGAATATATTTTAATTAATCAATCAGAACCTGTATTGTTACCAGCTTTTTTAATGTACCTACCATACCTCTGCAAATTAAGTATTTTCTCCAGTTATTTATAATTCATTTTGAAAAATAGGAGTACCTACAGAACATTTAAAATGCTAAATCAGTGACACCACAGCCAAACTGCTGTTAATACTCTGTGGTGGTTGTTGAACGTGAAGGGCACCCATGGAAACGGTTAAAGCTGCAGAAGGAAATGTTCAGTGCTGCTCTGAAAGCTGATGGGAGACACATGTTTGTGCTGGCTCCAGCTCCCAAACCCGTTGGCACGCTCCTTGTTTTGTTTTTGAAAAGGTCCAGGAAAGCTCAGAGGCGTAAACAGGGCAGCAAGGTCAGGTGACTCCAATGGTCTGCAGGTAAAACAAGTCTCCTGCAGCGAGAGAAGCCGATGCCGCTCAAACAGCTGCAGCTACAAACAACATAGTACCTGAAGTTATGAGGATCCTGAATGGCAGGATGTATTTGTGAAGTGTCATCATGGTCTCCATTCCCTCCTGTTAACACTCGCTGCAGACTAATGACTTATACATTATAAATTGTTCTTCCAGTAACTGTTTCCCTCTAAGGGTAACGGAGACTCTCCAACTCCCAGACGGTCCTGTGGAGCATCAAACTGACTCCGTTTCCCCTCTACTCACCCGTCCCCTCACCCCTTTGTGTCTCCATCTGGGTCATTTTCCTGGTCCCCCATCCCTCATCACGCTCTGTGGGTTTGTCCATGTCCTGTATTTTGGAAATACAAATATTTAAAAAATGTTTAATGAAACAATTAATGTTGCTGTAGATTTCAGTCTGATTTAGTAGGGTTAGTGACAGTGAATGCATGTTAGTTATTCATTTAAAGTACAAACACTAAAAGTGTTCACCAGTACTCCAGGTAGTAACTTTAGATCTGGCAACTTTTGCATTTCAGTTCCATCTGACAAACATTTTAAAGCCCCTGGTTGAGCTTTTACCACCATTACAGATGTTATTTGGTTTAATGTCATTAAGGTAAATTTATAGACTAAACTACCCAGTTAGAATCTTTATGACGGAACTACTTTTTCTAAGAATTTATTTTAAATTCAGTGATTTCTGATGTATTTTGTTCCCTAATTAGGATTTTAGCAAAATTTTCTATCATTTTTGAAGCAGGGTTGTTCTTTTTTAACATTTACCACCTTCTGCCCAGGTTCCTGAATGCAGCACATCTCTTTCCTCCCCTCGCTCCCATTCTATCTCCCCCTCCATCCAGCAGTACTCTCCTCCCTCTGTTTCCTGCTGGCCTCACAGCAGAGGATGTGTCTGAGAGAGAGAGAGTGCTCATGAGGAGAAAAGGGGAAAGCCGTTAGTAGAATGGATATGTGCCCTCTCTCCTCCACCCTTTCTTCTCCTTCCTCCTCTCCGGCTTCCTTCACCCTCCTCCTGCCTCTTGCCCTGGGCACCCTTAGCGTCGGCCCTGAGGGGGAAAGGAGTCTGGTCGGGTGGACAGGCTGCTGAAAACTGAACTTCAATGTCAGCTGGGGACCAGAAGAATGGTGGTGACAAACCTAAAGGTAAAAACACACTCAGTCAGTTTGGTTGGTGACAGCATTTCTGTTTAGTCAACTGTAAAATCTCTGAACAGCTGAAAACAAAGATGAATTCTGCAGTGTCATCACTGAAGGATCAGGTTAGGAGTCGTATTGATTTGTTGACTTTGATTGAACATTTGCCATCAGCACCATCCTCCATCAGAACGGGTCCAACGCTTTCAGAAATCTCTCTTAACTCATCTGTCATGTTAAATGTTTCTATCTAAATCAAAAATGTGAGTTTCTTTGTATTTCTGGAGCTTTAAATTCATTTCACATGCTTCTCATCTGTAAGCAGGCCGAGCCCAGTTGCTCTCTTCAATTTTAACTTGGTTTTCTGCTTCCAAAAATAACAAACGTTAATCCAACGGCTTAAAAATGATCAACACAAAGATTGTGTCATGACAACTTGTGAGATTAGTGAAGTTTGTGGATAATTTCTCAAATTTTTGCACTGGAATGAACAAAGAAAATGAATGTTTTTGATGGAAACATTTAAAGAAACTGATTCTTGGGTCCAGTTGTAAGACAACATTGTTTATTCAGAAGCTGAAAATTCCTGACCTCTTCTTTGACTTAACTTTTCAAATAATTAAATTCATATAATGAACTGACATGGGGGAAATATCCAGAGAAAATGGGAGATTTGGGTAATACATGACAGTTTAGCAGACCTAAACAGTGGCAAAAATGTAAAAGTTGTTTTCGACCTTGAAATGTTTGAACAGGCTGATTTTAGTCATCGGATATAAGGTGTTTTTAATTATTAATGAACAACTCGAGCCATTTGAAGAGGCCACTTCATCCTGCAGGTGTTTTTGCATCAGTGTTTTTCATGATTTTTTGCATTTTATGTGGAAAAAAACAGACCCTGAATTGAATCTTTCATGTGAAGTAATTGTTGTCGGATCACAAAGATTACCTTTGCTTGGTCTCAGAATAAAAGCCAGATAAATAAACACATAAAACGCAGTCCGTTCAACAGCAGAGACAAAAAAATAAACACATTAACAGAGAATCAGATACACATTTAATTATTAACTGCTTATTTTTACACCTCAAATGTAAGGAATATTTAATGAAAATTAATTAAGTTCATTCTGAAGTTTTGTCAGATTTTTTGTTTCCTTTATATTTTTAATTTGTAATAAAATGACATAAAGCTCATAGTTGCAGCTCTAATATCCTGTTGAGCTGTAGATCTGCTCACTCAGTCACCATCAGACCAGCTGTGATTTCCAGGCTCTGCTGGTTTCCATACCAACCAGCCAGCAGCAGGATTAGCACATTAACACGTCGTTTTGTCCTCTGTGGGGTTCGGTTTGGGCTGTATGTTGTTACAGAGGTAGATTACACCACTCCCCTGCATGTGGAGCTCAGAGGTTTATTGTTTAGCAGATTTGCTGATGATGCTTCAGCGTCGGATACCAGAACGTCCCATGACCTCGTCTGAGACAGAGACAGGCCTGTTTGTGTAACTGAGACGTTCAGATATCTGGACACTAAGGCTCTTGAAAGGATTTCTAGAAGCGGTCTTTGGAGTGACAGCAGCCTAACCCAGTTATCTATCGAGCCTCTTATCAGCACATTGCTCAGTTAAAACCAGCCAGGGTCAGGAATTCAAACTGAAGCCTCATCATGTGACTCTGATGTCTGCTGAGTCATGTGATCAGAAGTGACGCCCTGACTGGTTGGTTGGGTCAGCAGACCCCCTCTCCTGTAAAACAGGAACACGTTTGACTCAGATGGTGCAGCCACTCAAATCCAAAACATCAACATTTCTCCTGCTGCTCATTATTTTCTCTCTCAATAGAAAGTTTTAATCCTGTCTAATAATTCTGATTTTTGCTCTTCTTTGTTGGTTTATATAATTTGCAGAAAGCATAAATCACAACATATTATCCGTCTGCTCCCGTTTCTCTCACCTATTTGTATCTTTGCCTCTTATTTCTTGCTGTTTTTAATGTCAGAAAACTTGAGCTTTGTTAGAAGAAAACCACACAAATGTTAAACGTAGTAAAAGCCAAATGACATAAAGAAAAAGATTTTCCAAAAATTTTAGATTTTTAAATGTATTCTCTTATTTCTTAACTGAATTAGATGTTCACTGGTAGAAACTTGAACAACCAGCTCTGCAGCTTCAGTGAGAATGATGGGAAAACATTTCTTCTGCTGCTAAATGAGAAATGGATTCAGAGCAGATTAAATTACAGCAGAACATCATCATTCTTGTGAGACGGCGTCCCAGTTGGGAGAAAACCTCCGAGCACAGAATTTGCTTTCTGCAAGCATTTGGAAGCAGAGCAGAAGTAGCAACAGTAATGAAGACAAATCTTTATGAGGAACAAAAAAAAAACTGACCAGTTTGTTTTTATGTCATGGGAAAGGTTGTGCCCTACTTTTACAAAGCAGTTCACTCAAAGAGCTCTCTAAAACCAGAACTTTTGAAAGTACTTATGCAGCTGAGGTCAAATTGATCCAAATTATTGAGTTTTCCCCACAAGAAATCTGTGAAGCATCAAATCAAAGCTTTGTTTTTGTTGTTTTGTGTTCCAGTTGGTTTCAGTGCAGAGTTAGCAGCAGCACATGCTGTGAAGTCATGTCGCTACGCCTCATGATGTCTGTTTTTCTGTCAGACTCGGTGTCAGAGGCTGCAGTATGGCCAGAGGTGGAGCGGGCGGAGCGCCTGGCCCGGGGAGCTGCCCTGAAGTGGGCGTCGGGCGTTTTCTGTCGACCTGAACATCTGGAGCGGCTGAGCCAGTACAGGAAGAGGGAAAGTCAAAGGACCGCCTCCGTTCACACCAGACTGAAGGTAACATCAGGAGCAGAAAAAAGAGAGTTCAGTCAGCAATCTGTAAATCAAAACATCAGAATGTGATTGTTTATTTCCAGTCCATGGTCCAGTCCTACCTGGAGGGTGTGGGCTGGGGTCTGGAGCAGCTCCGGGAGGCCAGAACCGAGCTGAAGGAGGTGTCACACACTCTGAAGACGGCAGGACTGGAGTCAGACGGGAACACAGACTGTGTGAAATCACTGGAGAGGATGAGGGAGGTGTCAATCAACCACCGCCAGCTGCTCGCCGCCGTCAGCAACCTGCCTCGACTTTACTCCGGTGAGATGCTCTGAAACCACATTTAAACATCTGATTTAGATGAAATTAAACAGAAGAGCTCTTTTCTCTGCAAACATTTATGTTTAGATGATCTCATTGTAAAGGTCAGAAACTGAAGGGTAACATTACAGGTTTGATTCATTTAAATGTGAACAGATTAAACTAGAATTTTTGTTATTAAACTGTCTCCAATTTGTTTTAATAGATTATAAATATTATTAGTTGAATCATAAAATGTTTTAATGTTTCTGTTTTGTATTTTTATAAATCATTTTCCTCCCAGTAAAATATTTCAAGAAAAATATTTTTAAGCTACAAAACTTCTAAATCTGTTTAGTAGTAGTTGAGTTTAGATTCGTTTAAAAGTTTGAACTGTTTGTTTCTGAAACAAAAGTATGGGCAAAACTCCAACATCTGAGTTTTATCAGATGAAAAAATAAAGTCACTAACTGTCAGTTCTGATTCTAAACCACAACATCAGAAGTTTCTTGACATCCCGTCTTCATGCAGAGAGATTTTACTGCAGGAGTAAACTGTCTGTAGACAGCATGAGGATGTTGTTTGAACTTCTAGTGCGTACCATGGTGTTGGAGACGGAGCGTCTGGTGGAGTCCCGGCGGCTCCTGGAGGCCCACGCCCGGTTGATGGATCTGGAACGTTGGCAGGATGACATCCTCTGGCAGCTCCACGGGGCTGCTGGGACAGCAGGAAGTACACTCAGCTCTGAGGATGAGGAGCTGGTCGCCAATTACTTCTCTGGAGTCGGACAGCTGGTGGACGCCCTGGGTGAGGAGACCTCGGTGTACTCATTAATGATGGAGAGATTATATGAAGTTTATTTAGAGCTCTAACAGGATTTGCAAACTGCTTTTCTGAAACTAAAAAGATCAACAACAGAACAACAAAATCATGCAAAAATAATACCAGAAAAGCTGTCTTCATCCTGCTTGTAGGTAAGGAGCTGTGGGCGGTAGTGAGCAGCGCTCTGGCTCTGGCCCGACAGAACCCCACACCGTTCGTATCAGCTGTGAGGATAGTGGAGCGTGAGGAGGCTCTGGACCGAGCTCTGCTGGCGGAGAGAGGGGGGTCCGGAGGCAGCAGCCGGCCCCTCCCTCCTGGACGACCTCGCTGCTGGAGAGCATCCTTCTTCCAGGTCAGAACCACCTGATGATGATGAAACATCACATCTTTAATCGAATCTCGATAGCAGCCTCTTGTCTCCTGGATCTGTTCCCCCTCAGGTACTAGAGGAGGCGGTGTCCGCACGATTCCGCAGCGTCTCCTACCTTCACACGCGTGGTCCAGGTCTGGCGGGTCACCTCTCCGCTCTGCAGCACGGCGTCATGACCGACCTGGCCACCGTCCGCCACCTGCTGGAGCACTGCGTCCCGACACACTACCAGCTGACCTCCGCCTACCTGAGAGCCAGCCACCGCTGTTTACACACTCACCTGGCTCAGGTGAGCCATGTTCACCTGCAGCACCTCGATCTGTTCTCGCTTTAATTCATGTTCTTACACTGCAAGCTTTGTACTCATTATAAGAGGAAGTTTTGTAGAGTATTGATCGTTTTATGTGTTTTTTCAAGTGATGACAGCTTCTCCTCATTGGTCTGAATGTTATTTGTGGTTTAGGTCAGCAGCTGGGATCTGGAGAGTGGTGAAATATTTGCTGTGCTCAACTGGGTGCTTCACATCTACAACAGGTGAGCTGCACATTAAGAATGCCTCTGTTTATACTGAAATCTCACTTCTTTCACTTCCAATTCATCTGGTTACTTTGGTTAGATTTTCTTTCCCAGATATCCAAACATTCCCCCTTTTCCTTCCAACTGTCTTTTCCAGTTTTGTTCAGAGGTTGCTCTTTTTAATTAAAAGACAGTCCATTCTGGTGTAAATCAGTGTGGTAGGAGCCATAAGATGTGAGATAACATGATTTAAAAGAAGAAAAAAAAAAGGTTAAAATCTGATTGAATCAGTGATGAGGCCTTGTGATTCTTTTGCAGTTCGTTATTATGACAGTGATTTAAAACAAACACTAGGGGTTGTTAAAACAAGCCAAAACTGCTAAGTGTGCCTTTAGATTAAAGAATATTTTGAACTGAGAAAGTAAAACTCATTGTGGTATTTGTACATGTCCTCAAATGTCTCATAAAAAGAACCAGAAACTAATCTTTATGTTCCTCCATGTTGGTTTTTTACTTTATTCCACATTACTATTAAGCCAGAACACTCTTTCCAAGTTTCTTTAAGTGTTGCTGACCATATGTTAAATGAAGGATTGTAATTTGGTTTCATGAAAAGCTGTAAGCCACAATCATCACATTTCGAACCAAAGCTTGAAAAATCTCACTTGTCATAATGAGTCTTTCTCACATTAGTTTCAGCTTTAAAGTGCCTGTGACTCCATATTTAAATCACTTTATATTAAACAGGTGTAATCTTTGATGCCTCTAGATTAGCGTTGCACCATTATAACTCAAAATACGCTGTAATTATTTCCTAACGAGCAACTCAGAGATCAGAAGAAAGCGCCGCCTTCCGGTTCTGCTGGGTTTCTCCTTATTTGGCAGCCTGACACTTCTGCTGCAGCAGGGGGCAGTGTCGTCGCGTGAAAGAGAAACGAAACTGAAACTAAACACTACACGGTCTATGGGCAATGGCGGCGGCACTGCCTCGCTCCAGGTGTCGTGAACGTGCATGTGGGAGGAGAATTGACCATATAAGCAAGTCCGGATCACTATGACCTCAAAAACCTGGGTCTGAAATCTGGAAGAGCTTCTCACTGGCTGTACTAGGAGACAGATGGACGCCGTTTTTTGCTCTTTCTGGCAGGTTTAAGGTGAGAACTCAACGTTGCAACATGATAGATAAGTCAGAAAACATGGAAAACCATGTCATGGGCACTTTAATGAACTGTTGCACCATATTCTAATTTTTCCAGTTTCACCTGTATGTCAGGATGGCTGTAACACTGCATTCTGCAATGAATGCACAGGTAATAAATACAATTTAAAGTAAAATAAAACGTATGGTGCTGTAAAATCTACATTCCTTTGACTTGATAGCAGCTACATTTCATATGTAACAGTAAATTTGCAAGGTAAATCATTACAAATACATACACCATATTTTTGTTGTACCATTTATTGGTGTAAGAAATGCAAAAACATGTTTCAATTTAACAATTTGTATTAAAAATCCAAAACAACCGGAAGCCACTACTGTCTGAGTGGTGGCAAAGGGTCAGAACAGCTTATAGTCTTTGTGCAATTTGTCCTCGGACTCCTATTAGGGCACCCAAATACTGCTGTGCAATGTTTGTTTTGTGCAGCCTTGATTCTGTTGCATCCTGATGCATCAACGCATGCATCCCCTGAATCTGTTGCTGGGAAATGCTTTCCAGCCTGTCCATCTACTTCTCATCTGCTTTCTGCAACTCCTCAAAGAACAGGCGTGAGCGGGAACCTAAACACCATCTTCGATCACCTGCAAACCACAACAGTGACATTTAAGCAATTTGTGAATATGTGGCTAACATAATGTCAGTCTGTTGTCACGAAAACAAGTAAAGTTTTGAACATGCACATATAATTTTTCTCTCTAGTCTGGCACTACCTGAGCGTCGACGATGGGGTAAATGGGTGAGAACTCCAGTTGAGTTGATGTGGACAGAGGTGATGGTGGGTGGCACAGAACGTACTGAGATGCCACTGGAGGAAGTGGATGCAGCTTTGTCAGAGGAGGAAGTATTGTCCTCTCCTTCAGATGTGTCTAAAAAGCACAGATCACAAGTTTGTTACCAAAACAATCAGTAAGACAAGCACAATGTTCACAGTTAAAGATCATATAGGCAGTTAGCGTGTAGTAAACAATGTGATGCTCAGCCACAAACATGAGGGGCTAACTCCTCTGCTCTTTAGCATCGTGTGTTACAATGGAATGTGTGTGGCCATAAATAGCGACCATTGTAAGGAATGTTTGGAGCTCTGATGCTGACCAAACCTTGCTGCTACTTGCTAGAATTTTACAACATCCATGCACAACTAACAACACTGGACAACGGACGGACCTCCGGGGTTTGTTCTGCTTGTTGCAAGCAGTGACGTTTTTCTGTCCCCCAATCAGTGGACTGTGTTGTTTGACGCCAGCCGCTCCACCCTAGTCGTACCGTTATGTCCGGGCTGGTTTCAGAACCTGCCCCACCCAGACCCGTCCCAGATCCCTCAATAGAAACGAGCCATAAGCGTCTACAAAATGTGTGTCTCAGGTACAGATCTGACTGTTTCAGTGAATATTAACATCAATTAACGACCTGCCAGTTAATGAGTGTGGTGGTCTTTTGGCAGCCCGGATATGATGGGACACCCGGAGCTGGTGACCGATACGGAGAGGGCAGAGCTCGGACCTCTCATCCCCCTTGAGGGACTGGAGCAGCTGCAGAGCAAATATGTGCAAAGTGTTCGGGTAAGTCTTCAAGATTATGTAAAACTTCATCTGTACATTTATTGAGATGCATCATGCATGCGATGTGTGAACTCTGTGGTGAGATTTTCAGCTTGAATATGCACACTTAAAACACATAATGTTCTAAATACAGTATGTGGAGAACATTGTATAATGTGCTGTGGAACATGAGGGTGTGTGTTGTTCATTCAAAGTGTGTGTGTGTGTGTGTGTGTGTGTGTGTGTGTGTGTGTGTGTGTGTGTGTGTGTGTGTGTGTTATTGCTGGTGCAGAAGAGTGTTTCAGAGTGGATGCACAAAGCTCTGCAGGTAGAGCTGCAGGACTGGCAGAGAGACCAGGAACCGGATACAGACCACGAAGGTTTCTACCAAACCAGCCTGCCCACCATCATCACACAGGTAAGTGTCCTGCACACACACACACACACATACACATGAACAACAACAGAACTATTACTCAAACTTCACTCCTAAAGTTTTTAAAGGGCAGCATCTGTTTGTCTTTTAGTACAATCTGTCATAAACTATGAGAGTTTAACACATACTGTATGGGGCATCAAACATATGAAGACATCAAATGCATTTTAATAAAATGCATTCAAAAATCTTTAAAAGGTGTATTACTTTCTACCAAATATTTTCCATCTTCTAAAGAAACTAGATATATGAAATAAAACCATTACATAACTTTTGCCTTTGTGTTAAAATTTTAAAGAAATATTAATGTTATTTTGTCTTGAAAGCCATGACATCTTTTTAAAAACAGGTTTATATTTAGTCAGCCTTTAAACATTTAAAGCTAACTTCATATAGAAGCTACATGTTGAGAATTCATTTCAATCTGATCCATTTGATTCACAACAAAAGTCACGTTCAGATGCTTCAGTTTAATTCAGTTCTGTTCAGTTAAATCAAACCTAATTATGTAATTTTATTGTAAATCATATTAGAAGAAAAATGTAATATAATTTCTCCTGCTAATTCTCACCAGACCTCTGTTTGAGGATTCTCCAAACACCCCACACATCATTTATTTATCACTAAATAATATTAACGTTATTGAAGTTGTTGTTTGATTTTGTCACACTTTAATTGCAGATCATACAAATTGCAGTTTTTACTTGCCATAAATTATTTTTTTAATATCTGTTTTGTTAAACCCAAACACTCTGACAGAATACTTGTCATGATGTCTTTATTTTTGGATTATACCATTTTTAACCACACATCTTGAATAATAACCTTATTATTATTTATGCAATAAAAAATGCAGTTTCAAATCATTTAACTCCAGATATTCCCCAGACAGAGATTGAATTAAAAGCCTCTAATAAGATCAGAGTCATTATCTGTATCCACTCCCAGAATTCACTGCTTCTAATGATAATTTGAGCTTATTGCAGCCTTCCTGCTTCTTTAAATTGACTTAGAGCTTTCCACCTGATTCCAACTCCACAGCTCCTGCCTGATGAGCTCCATGTAGTGATGCTGTGCAGTGTTGGGAGTAACTAGTTACAAAGTAATTAGTTACTGTAATATATTCTTTTTTTGGGTAACTAGTAATATATTAACATTACTCTTTTAATGTAAAGTAATATATTACTAGTTACAATTTGAGTAACTCACTAGTTACAACCCCCCACCCCCCAAAAGACATTTTCCCAGGAGTTGGATAAGATGTGTGCTGCTGTGGAAACGGAGCTGAAGAGAATATTGGAAGCCCAGGAGTATCAACAGCTGATGTATGGACTGATATTAATAAAATATGTTTTAGAATTGACTGTAGTTTAATAAAATAGTGAAAAAAATACAGTATTTACTGGTGTCATTCTTGTGGAAAATGTAAATTGATCAGTTATAGGATTTTAGAACGCCATCACATAAGATATTTTGCCAAAAGTAACTCAAAGTAACTAAAAGTAGTGTAACTTAGTTACTTTTTGGGGACTGTAATATGTAATATAACTCTATTACATTTTTTTTGCTGTAACTAGTAATATTAATCTATTACAATTTTAAAGTAACTTACCCAACACTGATGCTGTGTAGTACTAAGTTATGTTTTATGTGTGGATGTGTTTACTGATAGATGCTGGAGGAGAACGCCCGGGTCGCTCTGATGATCGGCGAATCCCTGCGAGATCAGACCATCCAAATGGGGTTGTATGAGATGGAGAACCTCCTGAACAGGTGTGGGACATATCTGCACCTGCATGTTTAATCTAGAGTTTTAATTTTTGTTCATTCAGATTTGAAGTTCTTTGTGAGTGAAGTTTTATTTCAACTTTCAGGTTTCGGGAAGCTCTGGTTGAGTTTGGGAAAGAGCATCGCAGGGATCCAAAAAACAACAAAACCAAGTTCTACCTCCACTACCTGCTGGCTTCTATCAGCAACTGCATCATCCTCAAGTGAGATTCTGAGTGGAATCTGGGCTCGTCTGCATTATTTAACACTTCTGAGTGATGACTCATCAGGGATCTTTAGCATCTGGTGAAAGTGATTGTGTGTTTTTCTACATTTATCCACCAGTTAGTCTGTTTTCTGAAGCCTTTTAATGTGGGGCTGTAATGAACAGCTAATTTTGATTAAGTTTTCAAGAAGAAAATAAAAAAACCCTTGTGACTTCTCAAACACCACATCTCTGATTTTAAGACACCTTTTCTTTCTTAAATGCTCAAACTAAAAACTCGTTGGTGTTTCTGAGCATCTCACCAGTTTAAAGCTTGAATAAACAGCTAACATGATCTCACAGAGCTCAGCATTTAAGATGGATTTAGGTATAAACCTGGTTTTCTGTTATCTTGTATCTGATGCAGAAACTCCACAGAGCTCCTGCAGCAGCAGCAGTCCTCCCGGTCTGCGGGTCAGTTCTCTCGGACTCCTCCCAACCCTCTGGCAGCTCTGGACCGGGCGGTGCGACGGGCGTGCCGTCTAGTAATGGATCAGCTGCTGCTGGACCTTCAGCCCTTCCTCCCAGGCCTGCTGACCCGACCCTGGCTGACCCAGGGAGACCCCACCCCCAAACTCTGCAGCATCCTGGAGCATCACCTGGAGCTGTACGGTCGGGTCCGACCGCCCTGTCGGCAGGTAACAGATTCAATCTTACAGACTGTGGCTTAGTAATGTTTGTCTCAAAGGCAAAAACGATTTAAATACCTTCTATTTCTGCAGCATGATGCCGATTCTTTGTTTTGTTGACTGCATGACAGTATCCTACTCTGCAGATGTAACGTAATCCTGGTGCTGATGGGGTTTGTGTGTCTGCAGCGCCTGCAGGAGGAGGCCCAGTGGCTGATGGTGGTGGAGTACGTCAGGGCTTTAATGCAGAAGAAGTTGGTTTGTCGCAGCAGCGAGGAGAGGAGGCAGCTCGCTCAGCAGATGATTCAGGACGACCAGCTGTTCAGAGAGGTCTTCCACAGTCTGGTGAGGAGATTATTATAAAAATCAACTCAGACTGCCACAAATCATCAATGCCCTGCTGCACTTAGCAATATTACAATATTCTATCAATTGAATGAAAAGTGTCTAAGTCACAGAAGTTATGAGAATCCCAGGAAATTATTTTTGAGCCTCATTATTAAATCAAAATATAGTTCAATAATAAAAACATTTTTGCTGTTATATGAAAAAATGATTTATTAATTAGTTTACTGAAGAGATTTACGGCACCATAAACTTTTTTGGAAATTCCAGTTCTATTTGGGGGGGAAAAATCTGATTGACAACTGCTTTATTTTAGTGATTTAATTGAACTTCACCAACTATTAGAAAGCGGTTCCTGCCTCATCTGATAGACCTGCTCCTGTCTGAACAGGAAGGAGAGATGTCGGTGTCTGAGGTGAATCCTTTGAATTTACTTTCCGTCCTGGCTGACTTCATCTGTCTCAACGACCCCGGCATGCTCACTCTGGAAGTTTCTGGACTTGCAGCCAAATATCCGGACATCAGGTGATCATTTCCTGTTCTTCATCCCTTCCTGCATGTAATGATGTAACAAGACACGTAATAAAGCTTCCACAGGCTCAATGTGCAGCAACTAAATATGAGCTGCAAACAGACATTTCAGATTAATTGTCTCTGATTCATATCCTTAAGGTATCAACATGGATGTAATTTTGGGGGGCTGCTGCTGAGGGGACGTGTCCCCTGCACTTTTTTAAAGGCAGTTTTGAGTCCTGTAGTTTTTACTGTCTCTAAATATCTTACAGTATATTAATTAATGGATACTGGGTGTTGTTTTTAGGTGTAGGGTTGAAACCATGGTAAGCAGTTCAAGCCCCCTATCTCCACCTCCAGCCCCTCACCCCTGTACTCAAGCCAGTTGTGTCTCCCCTACTTTTGAAATCAAAATTTGGTCCTTGGGTAGTAATATATAATACAGCTCGATTCTTACGGGGGTACATACAGAGTACTTATCAGGGTACATACAAAGTACTTACAGTGTACCTATGGACGTACTTGGTACTAGGGTGTACCAAGTAACAAATCACTCAATAATACAGCTGGGTCCCTGTATGTACCTTTGTATTTACCCTGTAAATACTTCCCAAAGTACCCTTTATTTCCACTATAAGTACCCCTTTTAATTACCATGTACAAATCCTTGTGAGTACCCTGTATGTACCCCCATAAGTAACCTATATGTATCCCCGTACCTACCCCTGTATGCACCTTTGTAAATACTCTGTATGTACCCCTGTACAAACCCTATACTTACCCTGTATATTTCCCTATTTTTCCTGTACCTATGTACCTGTGTACAGGAAAAATATACAGGGTAGCCCTTTAAGTACCATATACATAACCTCATAAGTTCCCTTTAGTTTTCCTGTATGTACCCTTTTATTTCCCTGTATGTACCCTCATAAATACCCTGAATATACCCCTTTAAGTACCCTGTACTTTCCCTGTATGTACCCTCATAAATACTCTATATGTAGTCCCTTTAAAACCCTCATAGTGACCTTGCTGACATTTCAATAATTTCCTTCCAAGTTTGACTGATGGGGGGGGGGGGGAGTTTGGGCTTGTTTAGAAGAGTTGTCTGGAAAAACAAAAGTCTTTTTTTAATATTTGTATTTTAAATCATGACAGTACTTGTTTCTGTGTTCTCTCAGTGAGGAGCATGTGTCTGTACTGCTGGACATCCGCGGTGATGTCTCCAGGGACATCAGAGGGGCCGTAATGGACTTGCTGGAGCAGAGCGCACCCCCTCTTCCAGTCGGATACCGACCCATCTTCCCTGACATCCTGGTGCCTCCCTCCACCTTGGCCTTCTGTCTACCAACAGCAAAGTGTGCATGACTAAAGAGACTCTGATCTCATTTAAAAACATACTGATGGATTCAAGCCTAGACAGTGTCACACTCAGAAATTAAACTGTCTTCTGTTGTCCCGTTTTCTTCAATGGGTCTTATGTTAACAGAAAGACAGGGGATCATGATTAATCTATTTTTGCTCATTTTTCAGGGATTCGTTTTGGTGACTTGCTGGCTCAGGTCTAAAGTCTGTTTGAAGTTTTAATGTCTTAAATTATCTTTATTTGCCAAAACACTGAGATTTCTGCTGTTAGATTTACAAATGTACCCAAACAAAGCTGAATAAATGAGCTGCAAACCTCTACACAGTTCAGCTTTATTCTGACCACATTCATTCCTCTTGGGGGTTGATTTTAATATTAGCTGCTCCATTCAGTGATTTTATGCAATGCAGTTTCTCAGGAATTACATACGGTAGTTTCCCTCTCATGTAGAAATCTGTGCAAAAAAAATCAGCAAATAAGTTCAGTTTGGTAGAAGCATGTTAATAATAAGCATATCTGGGAACCAAGTCAAAAGAATCCAGAATATGAGTAAATTTGGCTGCTAATCTTTAATCTTTTACTTGCCTTTAAAAGTTGACTTTTGTACATATTTTTTTAAAGCTTTTATATTGTCTCCAGTTTTATCTTGTTTGTATACTAAATGTTTTTAATCAGATTTTTTAAATGTATTTATTATATTTATGTGAGTTTTCTGTTTTCTTTTAAATTGTTTGAATAAATTCTTCAGAAACATACTGTATAATAAACTGTCACCAAAAAATCAGCAGGGTGGTCACAAGAAGAATTATTTGAATAATGAGCACACTGACTGGAACTGGAACTAATCAAGGGGTCAACCCCTCCACAATAAAAGTTCACATGATTGACACTAAAATTAGTTCACCTACCATCTCACAACTTCAAACATTAACGTTTTCGTCTTGTCTCGTCACGCCAACGAGAATACCCACAGACATCCTGTCTAATTTTAGTCATCAAAAAGCCGCGTTTAGCTCGTCTGCATCTATATTGTCTTGGAAAAAAAGGTGCGGTAATGCTTTAATTTTGGTATCATCTTGCCAACCCCATCTTAAAAAAAAATTTTTTTTTTTGTTAATTAAAATTTATTTCTATAAAAATGCATGGTGGCGCAGTTGGTTAGCACTGTTGCCTCGCAGCAAGAAGGTCACAGGTTCAGCGGCCTTTCTGCATGGAGTTCCATTCATGTGTGGGTTTCCTCCGGGTGCTCCGGTTTTCCCCACAGATCACAACATGCCCTATAGCCTATAGGTTTATAATCCAGGACTCCCTTGGAAAAGAGTTTCTGAAACTCAATGGGACATTTCCTGGTTAAATAAAGATCAATAAATAAATAAATTCCTTTAAAAAAAAAAGCGTGGGTTTCCTCCGGGTGCTTCGGTTTCCCCTAATCCAGGACTCCCTTGGAAAAGAGATTCAGAATCTCAATGGAACATTTCCTGGTTAAATAAAGATCAATAAATAAATTCCTAAAAAAAAAAAAAAAAGTGTGGGTTTCCTCCGGGTGCTCCGGTTTGCCCCACAGATTACAACATGCCCTATAGGTTTATAATCCAGGACTCCCTTGTAAAAGAGTTTCTGAAACTCAATGGGACATTTCCTGGTTAAATAAAGATCAATAAATAAATAAATTCCTTTTAAAAAAAAGCGTGGGTTTCCTCCGGGTGTTCTAACCCGGAGGGTGCCGGTTTCCCCCACAGATCACAACATATAGGTTTATAATCCAGGACTCCCTTGGAAAAGAGATTCAGAATCTCAATGGGACATTTCCTGGTTAAATAAAGATCAATAAATAAATTCCTAAAAAAAAAAAAGTGTGGGTTTCCTCCGGATGCTCCGGTTTGCCCCACAGATCACAACATGCCCTATATAGGTTTATAATCCAGGACTCCCTTGGAAAAGAGAATCAGAATCTCAATGGGACATTCCTTTTTTTTTTTTTTTGTCCAATTATATTTTTATTGAATCCTTCAACAATCACACAAGCAGTGCACAGTTACAAAGGCAACAGGTGTAACTTCAATATTTAACACAGAATCAAACATATATAGTTCGTTTGCCAAGGAAGTGATGTGGAAATGTAAATTGGCAGAAAAATCGCATCTGTGAAGGATTTTTTTTTCTCTTTCCTCCCATCTCCCAAAATCCACCCTCCCATAGCCAGTCCCAAAACAAAGAAAAGTAAACTTGCATATACTTAATAAAAAAGTAAACTTACGTATACTTACAAAAATAATAATAATAAAATAAAATAAAAAATAAAAGGCACACTTTATGTTCTAATTATGTTCTGTCTAAAATAAAATCAAGTTCTGTCAATTTGAGATAGGAAGGACTCCCATACACTTTCATACTTATCAAGCTGTCCGTTTATCTTATGTATCAGCCGTTCATACGAGGCGGTCTCCGCCAAGGCAGTATACCATTCAGTATAACTAGGGTTGTTTTGCCCCTTCCAATGTCTTAGTATAATCCTCTTGGCAGTAGTGAGTGCAATTTTATGCCAATGTGCTCTTTTTGATTCTATTCTGACATGTTTATCCACATAATTTAGAAGACACAATGAAGGTGTCAAAACCAAATTCAACTTTAATGTGTTATTTATCTTTCCCACAACACTTTGCCAATAAGAGGTTAGGCTAGGCAAGTGAGAAACATATGAACCATATCTCCAGGCTTTTGTTTGCATCGCCAGCAGACATTAGAGTTGCATAGACCTGCTCCTTCTAATTTTACAGGTGTCCAGTACAGTCTGTTAATAACTTTGAATTGAATAAGTTTGGACCTTGCATCCCTTATTGGTTTTAACATTTGTTAGACTATTGCATTCCATTGATCTTTCTTGAATGTCTGTTGTAATTCAATTTCCCACACCCTTTGGAGTCCCAAATTAACATCTCTGGTGCCCTCAATAAGATAGTTATAAATGTGGCTTACCAAACGTGGCAGCTCACTTAATTTCTTAAATATAGAGTACACTGGTGATTCAAGAGTTAGATTTACTCCATGTCCATTAAATTTAGAGAGACAATCTCTTATTTGTAAAAAATTTCCAGAGATCTTTGTTATCAAGGTCATATGCTTTCTGCATATCTTGAACCATTCTTAGGATTTTGTCCTGGAAGAAAGAGTTTATATTTTCAATACCTTTGGCATGCCAGCTTGGCCAATAAAACATTTCCCCCCCAATTTTCAAAGTTGGATTATTCCACACTGAAGAGGTAGCCAGTAGAAATGGAGATGTTTCTTCTTTCCTGTGCAGATGTAGCCATACGTTTCTGGTGTGAGTCATAATTGGATTAGATTTAACTATATCATTAGGATATTGTGATAGGTAATCAGAGGCTTTAAATGGAGTGTTTATTTCCCTCTCCAAATCTACCCAAATTGGTTTATTATCTTTGTTCAATATAAGAGTTGTTATTTGTGCACTTGTAAACACTTCCTGGTAGAATTGCATATTTGGTAAATGTAGCCCACCATAATCCATTTTTGTCTGAAGTTTTTTCAGGGTCATTCTAGGCCGCTTGCCTGCCCAAATGAAGTTGCCTATCATTTTGTCAATTGTCTTAAATACCGACGTTGGAATCTGAAGGAGCAATAAATTTAGCAGATAGTTTAGTTTTGGTGTGATAACCATCTTTATTGCCTGGACCCTACCCCATAATGAAATCTTCAATTTATCCCAACCCTTCTCAATGGGACTTTCCTGATAAAATAAGGGTTAATAAATTATTATTTTTAAATACATAGATAATTCATCTGGGAAATTCAATTTTTGGCAGCAGTAGCACATAGACAGAAGACAGTTTCTGTAATGTATTGTGTTGTGTATGGGCTCTTATTGTGAAGGGCACCGGAAGTTTAAAAGTTCTAAGGCTGGAACCTACAGGACTAAATGCCTCACTGTATAGAATATTGAAACATCAAAATGGACTATGGCTCATGTAAACACCATTAACCACCAAGGATTCCCTGTGGTGCCTTGCTGATTGGACTGACATAACGTGGTGCATCTCAGTGTAAACCTACGGTAGCAGAAACAAACTGATGGTAAGTTAATGTCAGACACAGGGTTAACATCAGTGTAATTTGTATTGATTAACTTCCTCCATAGATCCAAACATACAGTGGCATGTCTAGACAAACATCAGGTTATGTATATCTACACTCACTATGGACAAACAGAAAGGTAAGCACTCAGACAAATGGAAATTAAATCAGTCTACAGGTATTTACAGATGATGAGACTCTAAACAATATAAAAGGTTCAATACTACATCTAATTGATAATAGAGGTGGCATCAGGTGAGCGTGGCCCCCCTTAGGTCTGGATTAACGTGATGATTTGACCCACCTTACCTGCTGGTGGTGGTCAGAGGGTGAAGGGTAGCTTCACTCCTGTCAGTGTGCTCCAGAGCAGCTGTGGCTACAGTGTAGCTCACTGCCATCAGCGTGTGAATGGGTGAATGACTGACTGCAGTGTAAAGCGCTTTGGAGTCCTTGACTCAGAAAAGTGCTGAACTAGTGCAGGTCGTTTACCATACAGATGGACAGGGACAGCATGTTGAGGTGATTGCTTTATTAAGATCAAACATGTAACTACCGTAATATTTAAAGATTAAAGTCTGTGTGCAATACCAGCCATGTTTTTAGGTTCCAGGTCCCCTTTGATGAATCGCCACCTTAACGTGGTGGAGGGGTTTGCGTACCCCCGTGATCCTGGGTCCTGTGTTGTCTGGGGCATCCACTCCTGGTGGGGTCTCCCATGATGACCTGGCCTCAGGGGAGGGGTCAGACTAAGAGCGATTCAAATACCTTAATGCAGGAGAACCACAGGAGACCAGTTCCTGGAAAAGGGAGAGCGGGGCAGCGTCCTGGAGCCAGGCCTGACTGGGGTCGGAGTCTAAACCTCCATCTTCAGCATCACCAAAGGAATGACGATGAGCAGCTTGAAAAGCAACACAACATAAGGACGTGTATTCCTAAATAATATAAAGTTGTGTTTGAATTCAATTCAACAGACTTCTTGACATCTTGTTGGCTGCAGTCTTTTTAAGAACATGTGTCTGTTTGTTTTTTTTCAGGGTGTGTTTTCTTGGAGCAATCAGACAGTAAATATCAAGCCATCCTGGAAGCATCTCCTCTGAAGACTCCTGCTCCCAGAGGCCAGACCAGAGAAGATCAGGTCAGGAGAAGATTAGGAAGCAGCTCATTCCTTGCGCCGTCTGGTGTGGCTGCAAGTCCTGGCAGCTCTGTGGGATTGTTTGTTTGTTTTTTGTTTTGTTTTTATGTATCTTTTATGTTTTTATGTCTGTGCATCTTTTTGGTGGGCTGCTGTTGGATAAACGAATTTCCCCTCGGGGATGAATAAAGTATTCTCTCTCTCTCTCTCTCTCTCTCTCTCTCTCTCTCTCTCTCTCTCTCTCCCCCTCTCTCCCTCCCTCCCTCCCTCTCTCCAGCTGAAGTGGTGATGATCCCTACTCACTCACTCATGCTGTTGTGACAGACTAGAAACTTTGTGGTGCAGAAAATTCCAGCAATTTTACTAGGAGTTTGGTTTAGTTCCTCCTAACTGGCTCTGATTCACATTGACTTGTTTAGTGTGAGATTTGTGTTTGCACATGGTTTTAATTTAAGTGCACATTGTTGAGTTTGTGTCAGGATGTTGAATTGAAATCTAGAACCTGATGTAAAAAAGACAACATGTGAACCATTAGATAACAGATCCAAACAGAACATCACCATTCTTTACTGACACTCACTAACTAGAAGCAGTTGTTTCAGTCAGAACCAGAAGCCACATTTACCCTCTGCATCTGAAAGATGGTCTCTGCATAATGCAGTAAAAGTTTCCTCAGGATGTCTTTAGTTACTGCCCCCTGGAGACAGGTAGACAGTAAAGAGACTGACAAGACCCGACCTGACAGATAAACAATCACACACAGTCACAATCACACGTTCCCATGCTGTATACCCACTTACACTCTCTTTATACATATTGTATACTCCCAGGTCCAGGGAACAGTGCCCTAAGGGTGAAACCAGCCCTCAGACCCAGGAGATGGTCCCTTTCATATTGGGGTGGGGGTGAGCAGAACGTCCCGCCTACCGCAGCAGCAGAGCAGCCCACCGCCACAGACCCTGACCAGATGGCCAGCTCCACCACCGGCCCCCCAGCTCAGGGTAGCAAGCAGAGAACAGGGGTGTAGGAAGACCCCAAATCTCCCTCCTCCGGCTCCAATGTGGTGTTGATGCATGTTGTAGTAGGATGCATTTACAAAGCCCATTCCTTCAACTGAGCCCAGTGTAGCTGCTCAGACATTGTCCTCCATCACAGCAGCTCCCAGCAAGACCACCACTTCCACCCAGAGCAGCTCCAGCACCACCAGCTCTCTGTGTCTGTCTGCCACCTCCTCTCCCACCATCACCACCTCCTACCTGAAACCAGTCAACATTGTCAGCAGCGATGTGGCTGGAGTCAAAAGCCAGGTGTTCAGTAACCTCTCTGCTGCAGGCTCCTCCTCTGCTGGTGTTACAACCCTCTAATATGTCTAGCAGAAAAGAGGGTCTAACACAAGAAGTGGACTGAAACATGAAAGATTCAGAGAAAAATATTTACATTTATTAAGTCCAAAGCAAAACAGGAAGAAGTATTGTTCTTACAAAGATAAATAAAATGAACTAAAATTCTTACTAACTAAACTAACTAAAAAACACTGGAGTAAACTCACAGGTAGTTGTATTTTTATATATTAACAAGGTAAACTAAAGGTGCTCTTCAGAAATTATTAAACTAAAGGAGGGAGGATAAGCCTCATAAACTGCTATTAAACTAAAGGACTGAAAACAACTGGAAAGGGCCTTTAATGGCCAACTGGAAAATACTAAGCTATAATGGGCAAACGCCCACAAGTGTTAAACACTACACTGGAAACCCAGCCCAGACTCTACTGAATGCTTTTCAAAAACACAGACAGCACGGTGAAGACGGCACAGATCCGCTTCCCCCGAATGACTGAAGGAGGCAGCTTTTTAGAGCTGCACCAGAGATGAGGAGAGGAGGTGCAGCTGTGCAGCTTGGTGGCGTGCCTCTGTCCATGGTGCTGATCAGCAGGCAGGTAAACACAGACAGACCGCTGCAGCGGGAGCTGTCTGAGGAGCTGAACAGCTGAAAATTACAAGGACCTGACAGTCCTCAGCAGTCCTCGGCTCCCATAAAACATCAAGATCTGGTGATAATGAGTGGTAAATGTTTCTAACTTCACACAGCTATCCAGTGAATGAAGAGGAGAGGATACAGCCGGCCCCAGCAGTTTCCAAACCTCAGGTCTGAACACATTTTGGTTTCAGAACAAAGAAATGTAGTAAAAACTGTGACAGGAGTTATGCAGTCTGTAAAATCTGCAAAAGCAGAGTCAAATACTCAGAAAACATGACAAATTTGTGAGCACATGTGGCTGGTTACCATGATGACATAGCATTAAAGGCTCATTTCAGCATAA
Source organism: Callopanchax toddi (assembly GCA_006937965.1). Taxonomy (NCBI): domain Eukaryota; kingdom Metazoa; phylum Chordata; class Actinopteri; order Cyprinodontiformes; family Nothobranchiidae; genus Callopanchax; species Callopanchax toddi. Next base: position 1,103,433 of record SSNR01000060.1, on the reverse strand, counting down.
AGTGAATGGATTCAGCTCAGTGGAACTGAAGAGGCTAACTTTTCTGTTCAGCTGCAACAGGATTTCATCAGTTAAATTAATAAATATCACAATATATCGTATTGTTGTCCCTGTATGGTGATGCATATCGTATCGCCAGATTCTTGACAATACACACCCCTAGACCTAGTGGTGGTCAGAGGGACCTAGTGGTGGTCAGAGGGACCTGGTGGTGGTCAGAGGGACCTGGTGGTGGTCAGAGGGACCTGGTGGTGGTGAGAGGGACCTGGTGGTGGTCAGAGGGACCTGGTGGTGATCAGAGGGACCTAGTGGTGGTCAGAGGGACCTGGTGGTGGTGCGAGGGACTTGGTGGTGGTGAGAGGGACCTGGTGGTGATCAGAGGGACCTGGTGGTGATCAGAGAGACCTGGTGGTGGTGAGAGGGACCTGGTGGTGGTGAGAGGGACCTGGTGGTAATCAGAGGGACCTGGTGGTGGTGAGAGGGACCTGATGGTGGTCAGGGGGACTGCTGATAGCAGTGACTATTCAGTAGCAGTGGCTGGATGTACATTTCACCTCTAGACCTTCAGTGATTTCCTACTCAGTCCAACTTAAATGAGTACACCTCATAATACCATCAACCTGACAGCACGGCTCCAGAATCCATACAGAATCACACAGACACATTACATCACATACAGCACATTTTTGGGCAGGGTGCTCATTTATAAAACTTGCTTACGCACAAAATGGGCCAAAAAGTTGCGTAGGTCACTTTTTACGCAAAATTTGGGATTTATAAAAGAAAACGTAACAGAAAAATATGCGCAACTCTAAGCAAACTTTAGACCTTGCGTAAGCACATGTTGGAGACGTGAAACCAGTCAGAGCAGCTGGTGAGATGAAAAATGTTGAATTTATGACGCAATTAAAGACTTGTAGACCCTCGCGCACACAGAACCAACAATCCCGTCCCTAAAAAGAAATTAAAATCTGAATGAAAATATGTCGCATTTTCGAAAAATATCCTATTCTGTTCATCCAGTCGTCTTCAGATTATATAATAAACTGCACTTATTGGTGCATTAATTGTGATTTCTGAGACTTAGGAATCCTGCAGTGACACTTGTGCGTAATGCGCTGCAGCTCAGCCAGCAGGCAGACTCCGGATGAATGGGAGAGAGTTTTTAGAGATTTCTAGATAATGACTGAACGATCGATCAGCTGATAGGTTCATTAGAGCATCCTATGGATCAACTGGGTCCAGTATTAGATCAACAGAACCATCAGAACCAGTAAAACCCGGTGTCACCGGCCATTCTCGGGTTTCAACCAGCGATTATTTTATTCAGCAGGTTGACTGTTTAATAGGATGAACAGCATGACGTGTCTTCCCCTTTGGATTAAATTAAATGTTGTCATTAAACGTTTCTCTTAGATCTTCACGATCTCTCTGTCAGACTGACAGCATGCGCGCTGCAGCGAGACGTCTCTCGGAGCACTTCCGTGTTCGTAATTCGTCAGATTTCACCACCTAATAAAACATTTTTCCGTCCATCCACTTCACCACAAGCACCTCGAGTTTCAGCCTCTGTAAAATTACGTTTTCTAAACCTCTCTGTTGTCACGATTTACTGTTAAAAGCCAGAAACCCACCGGCTTATGCATATGCAATTATTCATGAGGTACTTAGCATTGACCGTATATGGCAGAATGTGGGTGTGTAGGAGGAGGGTTCTGACCCAAAAACAGCTGAGCACAGTTCTAGGTCTGACATCGATTTATAAAGCAGAATTGCGTGGATCTGTGCGTCCGCAGGGTTTTATAAATCGGAAATGGAATTTGCATACCTGAAATTGTTTGGCTGAGCTTAAGCAAGTTTTAGTAAGGATTCTACGCAAAGTTTTATAAATGAGCACCCAGGTCAGTACCAAAGCGACCTAGTCAGTGGTGTGTTACACTGCGGTATCAAGCTCAGTGATATACACACATTGCAGGTAATGGATTACTAAATGACAAAAACACTAATAAAATGCTTGCACTCAACAACATGGATCTCCCCCACATCAAGCTCCAAACACCAAACCCATCAGTAGTAAAAACAGACAGTTCCAGCTGTATAACTCCAGCGTCTCTCTGAAGCAGTTATCCACGGTACGTTCATAGTTTCTTTCTGAAAATGAGGAACAAACCATTTTCCCAGCTGGGACAGAACTCCTTCTCTTCCTTCAGCCATCGTGGTTTAAAAAATAAACCCAGAGCTGTTGGTAGCTAATGACTCTCCAGGTTTAGTTCAGATATTTTGCACAATGCCGTTGTTCAGACTAAAACAAGCGTCTATCCAATCACGGGGCATGTTCATGTCAACATAAACGTCAGACCTTCTAACTGACCTGGAAGTCACAGACTAGAGAGCTGATTGGCTATCACAACCGATCGCCTCTGTTCCCTTATAGCGGACAGCAGCCGGCTCTGTTGACTCTGAAGGCCTCAGGCAGATTTCAAACTGCCTGACAACACAAGCTAGCTGAAATCTGATTGGATAAAACCCTACCTTAGTATTTAACACTGGGAGCAGCGTAACCAAGTGGATATAATATGACATGAAGAGAACAGAGCAGGGAGAATCATTTTATTTAAAGATATTTACCAAAAGTCAAATACATGAACTTTTCTGAGTAAGTTTAGGCCAGAAGAGAAGGCCTTGTTGGCCCTGACAGCCCACCACTGCTGAGTAAATGTTAGAGAACAGAGAGAATGTTTGACTTTAGAGGAGAAAACAGCCTCCAGAGAGGACAGGACTTCAGTCAGAGGAGCAACTCTATGGAACCATTACAGTGATGAACTGAAACTGAGAACGTTCAAATACGAACCTGAATGAGAAGGATTTTGATTCTTTTAGTGTTTGTCAGGATGCTCTGCTGATCCTTGATGTTTGTTTTCTGATGTTTCAGAATGTGAGCATTTAAACTGGATCATTTTGATCATGATTATTTTTATTTAGAATCTTGACCCAAGTCCCAATTATCAAGGCATTATTTTTGTTTTATAATGTTCTTTATATTTTCATTAGTCAATCAATTATTTCATATTTTTTTAAATAATATTTTTCTGTTTAATGTTTAAAAATTAAAATAATGCTGTCTAGTAAGCCAACGCCCTGTAAACCCTGCCAGCAGTTTCTGATCACGTGACCAAAATAATTTGTGACGTTTTTGGCAATATGGCGGCCTTCATGGAATCAACGTTGTGTCAGTAATCTGGTTAACTTTTAACTTTACCTGTAAATAATTCCGAAGAACCGCTTTTTTATAGTTGGGACTCTTCAGCGGAGATGAAGACCTTCTGTGGGAGAGCAAACCCGACCACCGGAGCTTTGGACTGGGTCGAGGAGAGCGAGGAGTACGACTACCACCAGGAGATAGCCAGGTAGCTCCGAGCGTCGAGGCGGCTCAAAGAGCGACTCTACCCGTGGAGAGGCTGCAGCCGAGGGCCGCTGATCGGTTCACTAAGATAGATAGGATTAACACTGTTTTAACATGTTCAAGTTTAAAATCCTGTCAGGCGAACTGTAAAGTAAAACATATGGCCAAATTTTCATTGTAAAATATAAAGCAAAATTCAAGTGAAGAATAACATAAATCTTATAACACCAGTAGAACTAAATAGGTTAAAATATACCAAAACTTATCAAATATAAACGTTTTAAACAAAAAACATGTAACAAACATTTAAACAAGTGTGGTATTTACATCCAGAAATGATGATGTTACGGTGTGAAGGTATGTTTAAAGTTAGGATTTTATCACATTTTCCCCCTGAGGTCTGCTTTTTATAACATGATTAAATTCAGTATATTTAAAGTGATTTTTTTAATTAGCTAAACTTTGTTCAAGTGTTCTTAATTTATGTATCTGTTTGTGTTTCAGGTCATGTTATGCTGACATGCTGCATGATCACGACAGGGTGAGAACACAGTCAGCAGTCTTCACTGTTACAGTGTTTTAATGTTTGAAGCCAATGATGATGGAAAATATATTTATCTTTAACAAATACAAATATGATTATTATGTTAGTTTTATTAGTTAAAATCAGTCTTGATATCAGCAGTGAGTCTGAGGTGTAATCAGCTCTGATGTTTCTGTAATCCAGCTTTTCTCTTTTTTCCTGAGTCTCGTTTAATTTGATGAAACCACTTTGGTTTGTTTGTCCAATTTGGATTTATTCTGTATATTTGATCAACTTTAATGTATTCAGATAAACACTAAAAGATTCAGTTTGCTGTGACCATTGTGACCGTTATGATGTCTAAAGTTTGTTTTTCTCATAAAACACAAGTTAAAGACTCTGATCCAGAACTGCATTTAAACTTTGATTTGTTCAGATTTTGCATCAGAGTTGAAAATGTGTTCCCTTTCAGAATGAGAAGTATTATCAGGGCATTCGGGCCGCTGTAGCCCGAGTAAAGGCCCGTGGTGAGAGGGTCGTCGTCCTGGACATCGGGACGGGAACCAGCCTGCTGTCCATGATGGCCGTCACTGCTGGAGCTGACTTCTGCTATGCTGTGGAGGTATGTCCAAGTACGCTATGTGTGAATAACCCTTACATTTCCAAAATATACAAACATTCTGCCAGAATCAGTATGTGACATGAGTATTATCTGATGACCACTTTTGACATAGAAACTGTTGTTTTCTTCATACAATATGGTCTTTGGCCTGTAGGATATCTGAATATTTTACTTTTCCACACTCCATCCAGAACCCTAAAGTCAAATAACCAAAGAGCAGAGGTGATCACTGTCCCTGGCATCTGGAACTACCTACCTCTCCACATTAGATCTTTAGACCTTTGACTCTAGTTAAAACTGATAACCTGATCCTGGTCTTGTACCATATTTACCGGTATGTTTTTGATATATTTTATAGTATTAAAACTCATGCTTTCTGTTTTTCTTCTGTAGACTGTTTGTGAGACAGTCTTGTTTTCTTAGGATCAATTCAAAAATATTTTATCCTCTCCTGATTCACGAAAAAGCAACACATTTTGACATTTAAAGGGATACTGTGCAGTTTTGCTTGTTTTGGCTCCCCCTGGTGTCCGTTTTAAATCACTGTCGTAAAAATTTTAGCGCCATTGTCTTTGCTCAGAAACACCTAAATCTACCTGTTGAAATGTCTCCTCAGCCTTCATAGTTTTCTACATGAGCGGTTATTTACTCCTTCAAAGAAATTAGCTGTGTTCAAGCAGGGAGAGATGGAAAAAATCAGGAATCATGAGCTAAAAACACTCTGGCGCTAGCATAACAACTAGCCACATTAGGTTAGCCTAACCCTTGCGAGATACGTGACTTTGTGAGACTTCAGGGGCACCGGACTGGAGGATGAGATGTTGCAGTCGTGGTATTCTGGATCTAAGCACCAGATGGGGCTGAGTGACTTTTCATTAACCCTCAAAGGGTCATATTAGCACATACTGGCTCAAGGAAAAGATTTAAAAATAGGGAAAAGCTACAAAGTATGCCTTTAAACAACTGTATGATTTGCTTTAAATTATTGGGAATAACTGACAAAAATGAAAGTGTCATGGAGTAAATAAAAAAACGTTTAGAGATGCACTGATTCTGGGTTTGAGGGCCGATGCTGTCTTCCATTTTTTGTACAGCTCTGAACTGCTGATACTGATTTAGTCTGATTTAATGGAGCTATAATTAAAGGAACACAATGAAAAAAAAAAGATTATGAAAACTTCAACATGAAAGTTAATGCTAGTGTGTTTAACGATGGTGAGTATACTGACCAAGAAAAATGCTAGATTTTTTTATTGTTGCCTGGCACTGGAACAGATTTTTGAGTTACTGATTGGCCGATCACCAATTAAGCAGATATTGGTCGATTTTGATCAGCTGATTTTCTTGGTGTTAAATTCTTAAAACATGTTTTAAAATATATTTCTCTGTGATTCCAAAAAAAGTGTAATGTCTCCCATCAAATTACCATCTTCTATTCAATCTTTAGTTTAAATGTTCTTTTTAAAATGTGTTCTCTACCAGTGTTTTTTTATTATCATGGGGTTCATTTGTTCTGCAGGTTTTTAAGCCCATGGCTGAAGCAGCTCAGTGCATCGTGAAGAAAAACGGATTTTCTGGCAAAATCAAGATTATAAACAAACACTCGACAGACGTGACGGTGGGACCAGGTCAGGGAGAAACGACACACGCATGCATGCACGCACAAAATTTTGGTGAAATATTTTAGGGATAAACGATGTTTGATTTTTAAATGATGCTGTTTCGACCTCAGAATGAAAATCACTGCAGCTTCTATTTATATTTATCGCAATTATTCCTTATCATTCTAAATGAATAAAAATCACTTTATCTCTTTAACCCTTTATCACCTAAGCCTCAACATGTCCACCTGGCATTTTTTTACTCTTTTAACTATAAATTTGTCAAAAAATGTCCTGTAAGCAAATGCTTTGGCTCTTTTTTCCATAACACTTGGAACTTTAAATATCTGACATTATTTTACTATATAATGTTCAATAAACCACTGTAAGAACTGTTTGAAATGAAGAAAAACCAAAAAGCGAAATTAGATTTTAGAGTTTTAGTGAAAATAAAAAAGGGTATATACACAGAAACTACAGATTTTGCATCATAATTTTACAATTTTAACAGTTTAGAACATTTTCATCAATTTTTGTTTCCTTTTTCTCTTGCTAATACAAAAATACAGGCCAATAATTCAAAATATATTCAGGCGTTTTTTTCCCTGCCTGCATTTCTCCTCATATGTCAGAGTCCTGATGGTTTATTGAGAGGGGTCTGGACACCAGGGCTTCTTTTTAGGATGAACCTTGGTTGTTCAGGGACTAAAGGATGATCAGACTCTGCCTCAGTCTTCCACCTGGAATGATGAGGTGAAGGGTTTTGGTCCCTGGCAGCATCACCAGAACCCCCAGCATCCCCACAGCCTCTTCCAGTCTGGACCAACTCTGAGTCTGCATCCACCTCTAGTTCTCCCTTAGAAGACCATCTGCTCCTCAGAAGACTCTAAAAGTAGAGGATACATTGTCAGCAGGTCTCAAACCCACAGTATTTATTACAGAAAAGACATGTGAACTATGCAGGCAGTTTGTAGTCAGAATGTGGTTTACTGCACTAAAAAGTGACATCAGTGCACAAAACAGGACATTTAGACATAAAAAGTACAAATGTATGTACTTTGTACTAATTTACTTACTTGGTACACAGTTTTAAAAATGTCAAAACATAATGAAAGTATCAAAACTACATATTTTTTACATACCAGCTTCATTTATCCTTATATTCAATTCAAAACATTCAATCGGTCAAACCTTACCTTTTTCACTGGAAATCGCTGCTTCAGCTTCTGTTTTGAGCTCAAACCAATCCAGGAAACTCTTTGGTGGATTTATAACCTGGAGAGGTCTTCTTTTTGACAGAATTTGCTGTGTTTTTCTCCATTTCTGTCGCTGATTTCCTCCTCCTCAGCTGCAGCGTTCGTGTGTGTGTGAGACGGGGACAAAGGGACTGATTCGCGGGCCTACCAACAGCGCGGAAATGAAATTACCGTAATAACACTAATTTGACCTGAAAGCGCAACTTCTCTTCTTTCTAAAACCGTTTGAATTTTTCGGATAGCGCAAACGGTCGCGGAGTTACGGTAATGGAAAGAAGGCATGTCAGAATCGTGTCGGCGGCGACACACTCGGTTTTAAAGGGTTAATTCACTTTGAACATCTCAGTTTTTTAAAAGCTCGCTCTTTTCTCATTTTTCCAAACTGATAGGTGCATCTGTTTATCTGATTCTTCATCTTGTAAAAGTTTGGCTTGTGGTTTGTGTCAACAGATGGAGATATGCAAGAAAAGGCCAATTTACTGATCACAGAACTGTTTGACACCGAGCTGATTGGTGAGGGAGCTCTGCCCAGTTATGAGCACGCTCACCAGAATCTGCTCCAGGTTTGGGATTTTTTATTCTCAGTTTCTTGTCAATAAACTTTTCGGTGATTCTCTGCTCATAAAATACCCCTGATGTTTGTTTAAGGTGTGAAAACAGGCATTTATTGTGGTAACCTTTAGAAAAAAGCAGCAGGATCAGGCTAACAGTGGATCCTAATGAAGGAGATTGCCCTCTTAATTAGAGAGCATGAAGGAGTTGGAATTCTTTCTATTTAAGTTTGATTTCATATTTACTTTTGGTTTCTGTGACTGTCCCCCACCAGGCAGGCTGTGAAGCGGTCCCTCACCGGGCCACCGTCTATGCCCAGCTGGTGGAGTCGGACCTTCTGTGGAGCTGGGCGCAGCTGCAGCCGGTGGAGGTGGAGGGGGCTCGTCTGGTCCCGCCTCCCGCTGTGGGTCGCTGTGCGGGTGCTCATTCGGTGTGTGACATCCAGCTGAGCCAGGTCCCCTCTGCCAGCTTCACCCCGCTGAGTCCTCTCTGCACCATGTTTAGGTAAGAAATGAAGGGACTTTATTTTTCGTACCTGCAGCTGTTACTCATAACCGTCGTGTTCTTGAATCATTCTCAGTGTGGACTTCAGTAAACCAGTAAGCAGTGCCTTCCAGTTCCACTCCTCCAAGTTTACAGCTCAGTCTGGAGGTCGGGCCCAGGTGGTCCTGTCCTGGTGGGACCTCGACATGGATCCCAGTGGGACCATTGTGTGCTCCATGGCTCCCAGTTGGACGTACCCACAGCCAAAGATGGCCCCAGTGAGTTTCTGGTCTGAGGCCAGTTTCTAATCATTGCCTTTCCAGTTTTTATAGGAGTAGATTAGTGGATTAGGTTGTTTCCTGTTGAAGCTTTTCTTTTGAGTTTAACGTCACCATCCTGCTAATCAGTGTGTGTTTTAGTGGTAGAATCCCACCGGTAGGTGTGTGTGTGTGTTTCAGTGGAGGGATCACTGGATGCAGAGTGTTTACTTCCTGCCTGCAGAAAGCCAGGTGACTGAGGGAGACCAGCTCAGTCTGACAGTCTGCCACGATGACTACAGTCTCTGGTACAGCCTGCAGTCTCACAGGTACTTTCTGCACCATTGGGTGTTCAATTCTTTCCTTTCTTTTATACATCTATAATGAGTTTTTCCCACTCTAAGTGGCTCATCTTTGTGGTGAACTGGTCTGTGTGTTGCTGTTTAGTCAACAGGAAGTGCAGTCCCCCCCCTCCCGTCCGTGTTGCACCTGCCAGGCTCACCTGGTTTGGACTCGGCCCCGTTTTGGTGAACTCAACGACAGGCGGCGTGCAGAGAGCTACTTTGGCGCTCTTCGCAGCGTAAGATAAGATCAGCAGCACGTCAGAGTAGATGAATGTGATCGTGTGTTTGATCAGCGACGTCTCCTCCAGGTTCTGAGCGAGGACAGTGTGTGTCTCTCTGTCAGTGATGGAAGTCTGCTTCCTATGTTCGCTCACATGTTGGGAGCCAAGAAGGTTCTCTGTTTTTACACAATAAAGATTTACAAACCATAAACAACTCGGACTCTTTAACTGCTGACTTGTCCTCTTGTGCTTCTGTCTCCATCAGGTGTTCAGCCTGGAAAACTCCAGGATGTCTAAACAGGTTGTTGAGCAGGTAAAGCTTGAGTTACATTCAGCAATTATGTCTTTAAGTAAATAATTGTCAGGATTTTAAAATGACATCTAAAGTTAACAGCATGAAGAACCACCTCAAGTTCGAGTTTTCACATTTACCCTTTTTGGAAATATTCCTCAAGTGATAAAGAGTTTGAGACCAGTTGCTTAGAGTGACCTTCAGTAGCCACTGATTGATCAGAAATGCCTAAAGTCCTTTTAGATGCTGTTAATGTTTGAAGTTAAAGGCCTGTCATCGTTCCATAGTTTGGTCATCGCTGGAGGACAGAGGTGGTTGGACTGGTGCTGATGTTTGCTCCTGGTCTGATTGGTGAAACAGACGATTCACAGCACTTTCCTCTGCAGGTGCTGGAAGCAAACTCAATGAGAGAAGGCGTTGAGCTGCTGGAGATCAGACCTGACCAGCTGACCAGTAATGATCTCAAGGGAGAGCAGGTACCTTCATCTGTGTGCTTCTGTTGAAGGAGGAGACGATCTGGTGCCAAAATCAGGACTTGGTTTTAACTTGGCACCAAAGTTTTAAACCACCTCTATTTTATTTATAGTTTGTTTCCAAGCTGACATATTTTCCTGCAATCATTTTAAGTGGTCTTGATCAGTGGATCTTCAGGCTTTTCTCAAGATCTTTTCGTTCATTTTCTGTTTTTGTTCCTATGACAACATAATGAGCTAAAAAACGTGTTATTTTGGTATTTATCATAAGTTTACCTGAGAAAATGAGAATAAATTGTGACAGGCTGCTGGGAACAAAGAGCCTAAAGAGCCTAAAGATCCAGATTAAAACAGACTCGTTTCTAAGTTGTTTGTTGTGAAAAGTTAAAAACAAGTGAAACGTGTGTGTGTGTGTGTGTGTGTGTTGCATTTAAATTGACCATCTTTTAAAGATCTCAGTCCTGATGGGTGAGCCGTTCTTCAGCACCAGCCTGCTGCCGTGGCACTCCCTGTTTTTCTGGTACTGTCGCACGGCTTTGGCCGGACTCCTGCGACCCAACGCCACCATCCTGCCCGGCGCCGCCTCCCTGCACATGGTGGCCGTGGAGTTCCAGGTCAGGCGGTTAGCTTAAATCAGATACTGTGTGTTTTAAAGCAGGAACTTATCAGTCAGTATATCACCTGCAGGAAATTCTCACGGAGGTGTCGAAACTAAAAGCTACTCAAATCAGGACCCAGTCAAGAGTGAATCATTTAAAACAACGGAAACTGTTTTAGGTGTTTGAACACTTTCTTGTTTTTATGAGACATTTGTTTATTTTATCACCATTTTCAAACGGAAGCGCTGCTGAACTCTCATGTCGCTGATGAGCTTAGGAGTTAACAGTCCTCCTGACTCATACAGATAAACTCTTATCTCCCCAGAAAAAGACTCTCTCTTTGCTGTCTGATCGCTCGGTTTTACTGGTAATGACAGCAGGAACGTCTGAATTCACCAGTCAGTCCTCAGGAGTAAAACGTTGATTAGAAACTGTAATTCAGTTATTTAAATATTGTTTTATTTTGGACATTGCTTCAAATTATTCAAGCATCTTGATCTGATCTTGTTGACTTTTACATGAGATTATAAAACTAGAGCTTTATTCTCAGTGCGAGGTTCTGTGTTGTTAAATTTCTGCTTGACAATGTTTGTGTTAGGATTTGTGGAGGATACGGGCGCCATGTGGAACATGTGAGGGCTTTGATGTCACCCCCATGGATGAAATGGTCCAGGTAACATTTTTTTAGTTGGTTTAAACCTTAATCTCTCTCAGCAAGTATGATTTACTTCCAATTTAATGGTATTAGTGAGATACTTCTGTTTAAAAATAATGTACTTTCAAAATCTGTGATATCTGAATGATCCTGTGTCCGAAGCCAGAGTGATTTTGAGTTATTAGTTTATAAAATGATCAAACCCACAGTGATGTTCTTCAGGTCAAAACTCAGTCGTGTCTCTGCAGCGGTCTCTGGATTTCCGTGAGTCCCTCGAGGCGGAGCCCCACCCCCTGTGGGAGTACCCATGTCGGGCTCTCACTCAGTCCACTGCTGTCATGACCTTTGACTTCACACAGTGTGTCCCTCAACAGCCAATCAGCAGTCAGGGCTCCCTACCTTTCATAAGGTATGGGTTATTTACTTGTGATTTTTTTTTAAAGGTTCAGCACAAAAACATGATTTCAGTTGTTTCTTTATAATTTCTCACCAACAGTCTGATTAAACGTCTGTTTCAGAGCTGGTCGCTGCCACGGTGTCGCCTTATGGATGGAATATCACCTGACTGATGACATCACTGTCAGTGCAGGTCTAACTCAACCAATCAGTGAGCAGGTATCAACCATCACACAGAGTCCTGTGTTTTTCTTACTCCTGGCTAATTTGTCCTCCGATTTATGAATTTTATAGGCATATTTATTACAATAACAGCTATTTAAAATAAACTATAGCTGAAATGTTGTGGAGTTTAAAAAGTAAAACTGGAAATATTCCTGCCGTTTAAAATCTGTTGACTTTAGGTTTTTGTGACAGATTTAACTGCTTTTCCTGCAGGGCGACTGTGAGTGGAGTCGACACAGGAAGCAGGGAGTTTACTTCCTCAGGTCGGCGTGGGAGAGCTCGGGTGACGGCAGAGCTGCAGTGTCGTACAGCTTCACCTTTGAACCCAGTTTAGGAGACATTAAGATGGACTTCAGCATCACAAGTCAGTGATGCTGAAGAAGTTTGACCTCAGCTCACGTTTTGGTGTATACATGTTTGATGATTATTATTCCTATAATGACTGAAGTTGCCTTTTTATGATACATCTGTATCTGAGAACTATTCTCAGGACGAACCAGGCTTCTTGTGATAAAGTTTTTGTATAAAACATTAAAAGTGATATTCAGACGAGTGTAACAGGTTTTTGTGATTCAATGAAACTTTGAGGTCATCACAGTAAGAACTGGAGTTCTCGTGTTTCTAGTGAAGCCAAAATGGCGTCACAGCTGTGTTGGTGTTATATTGTTTTCATTCATAATCTCCATTCCAGTCCAGTGTGCCATGCTGCACAAGAAGCTGCACAAAATGCAACAGGCTGGATCTTTCAAAGCAACATGTTTTATACATCAGTGTTTTAACTATTTGTGTTGTGGGGACTAATAAATGTATTTTAGTCATCAGAACGATGAGTTTCTGCATTTGGGAGCTTCTTCTGGTAAGTTATTACCAGGTATCTGGTAAAATTCAAATTATTTGGAATTTACTGAAGCAGCAAAATAATTCAGTTTACACATTTGCACCAGAGAAATCTCATCAGTTACTAATTGAAGTCAGTAAACGTTTACTCATCTTTAATATGATGCAGTAAGATAATGGTAGCATATAGATGTTTGGTAAACTTGGTTAAATAAATAGACACAAACAATCTGATCTATATTTTTATGAAACGATGAACTGACTTGTCTTCATATATACATGAAAGGCTTCATTCAAACAGCTTAAATATTGCTCGTAAGGCTTTAATTCCCTGTGATGTTCTGGTTTTATGCTTTAACGGAGCTAATAGTTTGATGTAAACAAAGAAATCATCTCTTCCATTAGAGCCTGCTGGTAAAGGTTTGATCACATACAGAGAGACAGCACTGCAGCCTTCAGAAACGAGAAGTAAATGGGAACATTACCAGACAGATGGTTCGCTGCTTCTTCAGTTTCTTTTGCATCCATTTCTCACATCAGAAAAGTAAGATCACTTTCTGACTCTGGGACATAAATTCTCACACCATGATTTACACATTCAGAAGCAGTTTTCAGTTGTTTTAATCTCTTAAATGTCACCATTCCTGTAAAACTCGAATAACGTGGTGGTCAGAAGAAACGTGTCTCGCTCACAGCCCTGTCGGATAATCTGTTTAGTGAATAATCCCAGAGGAAATCCTGTCATCTTAGTGGATGGAAACAAAAGGAATGTAAATGTCTGGAAGCAGGAACAGCAGAGCTGTTTCAGGCGTCTGTCAGTGTGGTGTTGTCCAGAACAATCTTCTCTCCTGGTTTAAAGGCGGGCATCCCTAAATACGGGCAGCTGGCACATCGGAAGGCGTCGCCAAGGTAACACTGCCATAAAGGAAGTAAAAAGTTATTTCCCTTGTAGTTCAAATAAAAAATTAAACATTATAAACCACAGCTGATGTGTCTACTCACACTTCCACATGCTGATTTTGGAAGGTTAGTCTTCTGTTTTTCTTTACTCTCCTGCTCCAACTCTTCAGCTAGTCCACAAGTGCTGCACAAACACAACATGTCATGTTTTATTTACAAATTAAATACAACTTAACAGCAGTGGTGGTTTGGTTTATATCTGATGTAGATAAAGATGTCAGAGCAGCATTTAAACTGTGACTAAATGACTTATGAAGCACTACAAATGTATTCAAAGGCAAATCAAGAAACTAAAACCAATAAGCATGATCTAATAGTTGAAATGATGCAAAACACATTTCCCCCCACAAACAATCCTATGTATCCTCACCAGTTCTTGCAGGCTTTCTTCTTCTTGGTACCTCCTTCTCCACAACTTGCAGCTTTCAGAGAAGCTGGATCTGGCTTCTTTAAGTCATCTTCATCAAGCAGAGCATCAGAATCCAACAAATCCTGAAGTGACCAGGAACACAAGTGGCATTAATAGAATTAGGTTTTTTGTTATGCATTCAGAGATCTAATGGCGGTTTGTTAAAGTTGACTTCATGAATATTAGGATCTTGTGTAAGATAATGTTTCTCTCTATTCCATGAATTATCTGAGGTTTGACCCTAAAGCTTGTGGCTTTACAGCTGTATCTCATTTTCAAAAACAATTTGTTAGATGCTTCAAGAGACACGTCATTAATAAAAAATCTGAAATAATGACTCACCACATCATCGTCATTCATGTCATTGGCTGACAGCGTCCACATTTTCACCGTGTTGGGATCCAGAGCAGGTTTCTCTGCTAAAAACACCAAACATTAGCAAGAAACTGGGCTCAACAGTTTGTTAACACAAGACAAAGCAACACGATAATAAAAATAACTTCATTATATACTGGATAATAAGACGAAACACACCAGTAGAGAGTCTCCCTAAATGTAAAACTTGTCATTCTAAAAAAACAACAATAAACTGCTGATAAACCTACCTGGTTTAGGGGTCTTTTTTCCAAATGACAGTTTGATCTGGCTGGATGAGCCCACCTCGTAGTTGGGTTTGGAGGCAGACACACGCACTCGGGACAGAGTGTTTCCTTGGTAACCAGTTGATGCTCTGAAGGAGCTCAGCACCTCAGGACTGAGGTCTGTTTTACTGACCTGAATGGAGCACGGGAAAAACAATCAGCAGATCTAAGAGGAGAGTTTTTGAAGCAAAGAAATTACCCTAAATTACTACTGACACAAGACTGCGCTTTAAGGAATAATTACTATAAACAACTAGAGCAAAGAAATGTCAAATATTACAGAAAAATGCTGACAGGGTGGTATTAATTTGAAAATGTCCTATTAAACCAAACCTATTGACATTTTTATTAGATTTATTATGTATCTTTAAAATGATGACTACACCCAAGTTCCCATCCGTTACTGAATTCTTGCTTTCCAGTCTGAATGTGTTGACCCACCTCTGTCACTGACATGAAGCCAGATAACTTCAGCGCTGACACGAGTTTCTCAGCAGTCCTCACACTCTGTGCTTCGCTGCCTGCAACACAGTGAAAAACTTAAACTATACTGTATAATACAAGCAGCATCGACCTAAAGCAGCTCAGCAACACAGTAGGAAAAAAACCCAGAACTATAAAATAAAATGTATATTGAGGAAAGATGAGCACAATGAGCAATCAATGTTTCTTTATTTCATTCATTTAGAATGTTTTGTTATTTTGAAACTGAATAATGTCAATGATAAAAAACTTTTTTACTTTAGGGTTTGATAAACTTGTGAAAGATGTATGCAGACAGTTTTTCTGAGACATCCTGAGGAAAACTGAGAGACATTAAGGGCGCTTGAACATTTACTTTTAAAAAATCTAGGCCTATAAACAGAATACACCCATGTTTTACATTTAATTCAACCCAAAACTGCCTAGTGCCATTTTAAAAGTAGATGGTGGTGAAATGGATGTTTGCTCTACTACAGGAAGTAAGGTGAACGGCTTCCTGTCTCTTACCTGTAACTGGTTCGTCCAGGACCAGCCTGCCACCAGGTTTGAGCACTTTGACCATTTCTGCTAAAGAGTCTGAACTGTGGATGGAGGAGCTGTCGGCCAGAACACAGGAGAGCACCCAGTCAAAGGAGGACGCTGCATGAGAGGCTGAAGGGAAGATTAAAAAAAAGAATTATTGACTTTACACTCATTTATTCCCAGTTCTAATAACTGTCAGATAGTGGTGATCTAATCTTTCATCCATATTCTGAATTTAAAATCTGTAGATACCCGCTTTCAAAACTGAAAACAGAATAATTTTCCTTAAAGTGTTGGCATTTTTCCTAAATATGATTGGACTGGATTATTAATGAGCCCTCGGGAAAGAAAATGTCCAAGAATGTAAAATCAATCAGCATACACAACTGCAGTGATAACAATCCACACAGACTTTGGCTCAGTTTAAGATAACATTGAGGACTTACAGAGTAAAATTCTCTCCATGTTCTCCACAGCCACTCTTCCATCTGCACCAACAACTGAACTCAGTTCTTCTGCGTACTGTTTCAAGGCTTCTGGTGTTGATGGCTGCGCCCACACCAACAGAACTTTGTCTCCTACTTTGATGCCAAAGTCTGCCATGGTTTCCTGAAGAAAGATTCGATTTGAAAAGCTGGAATCTAGAAAATAAGTCAAGAACTCAAAACAATGGAAACTATAGTCACAAAACACTAAGACAGGATTAAACCATATTATTAATTCATTGTGGGTGGCATAAAGGTGATACAGATGAATGATTCAATCATTCACAGCACTACAAATCTATTTATGAATTCCCATAAAAATATGTATCAGTATCAAGTCCTCCTGTTTACTGTTAATGTTGGTCATAATTCCCCTGCACCTTTAATTATAACATGCTAACCATTCAAAATCAACACAAAAGGCAAGTCGTGTTTTTATATCAACAAAGAAAATTGCTGGGAGAGGAAATGACAGGCTTGGTGGTCTGATCTTGAATCTGTATGCAATGTAAATAAAGGTAAAAGAGCAGCTTCACATCCGTAAATACAGAGAAGGGCAAATATAAAACACCTACTCTGGGTACAGCTTAGAGCCACGAGGGAAAAATGACTATAAAATGGGTATTTTCTTACTTATTTTAACTCATAGTACTTAAAACGTTAGGGACGTCCTTTGTCTAACAGAGTTAAAGTGTTCATTTTAAACGTCCGATGAAAAAAGCTGAGTGACGCAGTTGTAACAATAGCTGTAACTATTTTCTGATTATAAACAAGTTGTTTACACTTTGTGAACCTGGTAAACAAATAATCCCAACAAATATTGATTTAAGTTAGCATCGTCTTTCTATAAAATCTTTCCTGAATTTAAAATAACCTAAACAAAAGACATTTCACCTGACTTCTCAATGACTTACCTTCTATCGTGTTGGTAGTTGAAAAGTCACGTAGGCGAATGTTAAGGTTCCTGTTATAAATTTTCAAAATAAAATTATCTGGAATGTTATATAGTTCAATGCTTGATATAAAGCAGAGATAATATTGTGTGGTATTGTTTTCATAATAGTATATACGTATTTTACGACAAAACGTAATTTTTATAAAGACATTTTGGTAACATTGTTTAAAAATTTTACTTTTTTATTTTTTGTCGAAGGGTACAAATTTGGTTCACTTGACTTCCGTTACCTAACAGAGTCGCGGTAAAATGACGCAGCTGTGAGCCTCTGCAGCTAATATGGCGGCGCTTCTGAGAGGACTGCGGGCTGGAAGAGTCCTCCGAGGGCTGGGCTGTGGTAGGACAGGTTTATTTTTTGTGTTTCTTTCTTTTCAACACTGGACAGGCAGGAGGAAAACAATGCACCAGTCATTCTTTCGGTTTTAAGTGTTAAGGTTTGGAAAAGAGTCCGAATTGACGTTAGCTACACAGGCAAAGTCACTTTAGTTCAGAAGGTGATTATGAAGGACAATAATTTACATTAGAGTGGCTACAAATTGTGCAAACTTGTTTATTAAGTCTGTAAATTATACATTAAAGTGATTAAATCTAGCAGCCATGCATTTAGAAACACGTAAAGCGATGTAAACACGATGGTTTCTACAGCTGGGGGGCGTCTTCTCTTTAGTTATGCGAGCTGTGTGAAAAATCAGCTATTTATAGCTTGGATTATTTTACTTGTATGATGAGAAGTTTCATAATGTACGACTCGGACACAAACTTATAACACATTATGTAACTATCTTTATATGTTTGGTATCAATTCAGTTCAGTTTATAATATACAAACTCATGACAGTGCACATAAAGGTAAACAAATCCAGTTTATAACAAACTGTGTCAAATATGCTTCACTGAACTGCTATTATTTAATTTTTAAGTATATAAATATTATATTTAAATAAACAACTCAGTTCATTACCTTTTAACTATTACAGTCCAATAACATTTATTCATTTAAGTACATTCAGGATGCTCAATTACACACATTAAAAACAATGTCTTAATGAAAAGAACAAAGTGTTTAGGTTTTTGTTGAAAATAATCTGTAAATTTGATGGGTGGATTGTTTTCAAATTTATTATGCTTAACATTTAATTTTAGTCCATTATCAGCAACAGAAACGGGATATTATTAAAAGAAAAATATTATATACAGGCAGTGCAGAATTATTAGGCAAATGAGTATTTTGACCACATCATCCTCTTTATGCATGTTGTCTTACTCCAAGCTGTATAGACCTAATAATTCTGCACTCCCTGTATATAAGGAAGGTGAGCAGTCCGATCCCCAGCTCCGGCAGGCCATGTGTCAAAACATTCCTAGACAGGATACAGGACCCCAAAGTTGCCCCACAGGTGCCGTACAAATAGCAACCCAAATAAAAGATTTGAAAAGAGTGATTAATAAAAGACAAATACTTTATTTTCAATTTAAAAACCTAAAGAACATTTTAAAGTGTTTATTTTCATCAACAGGCTGTGCAGGTAGGACAAAATTCCACCATTCTTGAATTGCATTTGATGGCTGCAAAAGATCACTTGGAGTGCAGCAAATGGCTCATGGGCTGCTCTTTGTACACTACTGGTTTGCAGAGTCTGGTTACTGATTCAAGTCTTATTCCTTTCAACAACAGCAAAAGACCTTCAGTACAGCAGCCTGAGGCGAGATTTCCACTGTGCAGCGCTGAGGTTGCAGGATGATTCCAAATCTGATAAATCCACTTCCTTTTCATCATCTTCCTCATCGTCCACAACCTACCATGAGCACAGCAAGACTCACTCAGCTTATCAAAACACAGAAGCAGCTTCCCAAAATGAGTCTGATCCATCAGCTGAAGGAACAAACGCCAGGTCAGTCATCAGGATGTTGGATAATGTTTAATACGATTTCCACAACCCCCCCCCCCCCCCCCCCCCCCC